>QEPC01009586.1:182090-226746 GCA_003113815.1 Sphenodon punctatus
GCCATCTCAAAGAACCTTATTTACAAGGTAGCAACCTTCTGTTCTTCTTCGAGTGGCTCCTCACATGCTATTTTTACTAAATATGAACGTGCTTGTGTGATCAAGTATTGTTAATAGCATGCAGCTATTTTTATGTGGCCCAGAGGTTTTATATGTTTTAAATATGTGAACAGGATTTTTTAATTCTGCTATGGCACTACCATTGATGAAGAGAGAGTGAGTTGTCCTACTGGAGTCCTATCCACTTACTGGATGAGATGCTTGTAGGAAGGTTCTCTCAGTCTCCAAGTGGTAGGGTTTTACTCAGCAGCAAGGAGTTCCCAATGTAAACTAATATTCTGCCAATCACATCTTAATGCTGAAAACTCTTTGTTGCTGGATTTTTGGAGGCTCCGCCTACAATGTACAAGCCCCTCCCTAGAGCTCTGGCAGACATAAGGTTCTGCGTGGCGCTGAGATGGATGCCAGGGATGGGCAGGCCCTCCCCCTCCCTTAAGCCCCGCCCCTCCTTTAAGCCCCACCCACTTTTGGTTTTCAGAGCATGCGCATGCTTCGCATGCACACACATGAGGGGCCCATAACTAAGGCTTGAGCCCGGGCCCTTCTCAACCTTGCTACGCCCCTGATTTCACTGACATGGACACCAGTTGTGTACTCGGTATCACTACTCAGTAAAATACTTGGTCAAATATTCTATTAGTATTTTACCGAGTCTTCTTATGTGTCCTCCTGTTCTTATGTGACCAAGCGTGTGTGTGTGTGTGTGTGTAGTGGGCAGGAAGCAGGGCAGCATGAACATTTCTAGAGAGGGTGTGGCAGGCAGGAAGGGGGCAGTGGTAAAAAACTCACTGTGAGGAGAGATGTGGCCCGTGGAGTCCAAGGTGCCTGGGCATCTAATTGACAGAGATGAGATTTAATGTGGACAAGTGCAAAGTGATGCACATAAGGAAAAATAACCCAAACTATGAGTGGTTATGCTAGGTACTAAGCTAGGAGCTACCACTCAGGAAAAGGATCTGGGAGTGATTGTGCACAATACACTAAAATCCTCAGCCCAGTGTGCAGCAGAATGTTAGGAGTTATTCACAAAGTGATAGAGAATAAAACTGAGGATGTCGTAATGCCTCTATACAAATCAATGGTGCAACCGCACCTGAACTATTGCATGTAGTTCTGGTTGCCCCATCTCAAAAAAGACATCGCTGAACTAGAAAAGGTACAGAGAAGGGCAACGAGAATGTTAAAGGGTATGGAAC
The DNA here is from genome assembly GCA_003113815.1 of Sphenodon punctatus. NCBI lineage: Eukaryota > Metazoa > Chordata > Lepidosauria > Sphenodontia > Sphenodontidae > Sphenodon > Sphenodon punctatus. Next base: position 183,347 of record QEPC01009586.1, read on the forward strand.
GGTTTCCGTACAAAGAGAGGCTTGGCAAGCTGGGTCTCTTCAGCTTAGAGAAGACAGAGGGGACATGATAGAGGTTTATAAAATCTTGAATGGTGTGGAATGAGTAGATAGGAAATGGTTATTTACCCTCTCAAATAGTACTAGAACTAGGGGACACTCCATGAAACTAGCTGCTGGCAGATTTAAAACAAATAAAAGGAAGTACTTTTTCACTCAGCACATGACATGATTAACTTATGGAATTTGTTGCCAGAGGACATTGTCAAGGCCAGTAGTTAGCTGGGATTAAAAAAGGCCTGGATAAGTTCTTGGAGAGTAGGTCCATTAATGACTATTAACCAAGTATCTTATGGGATGAACTTCTTTCTGTCGGGAACTGGGAGTGAACAACGGGGAATAGATTGCCCATTGTGACTGTTGGTTCGTCTATCATGAGATCGAGATTGGCCAGGATGCTGGGCTTGATGGACCATTGGTCTGACTCAGTATGGCACTTCTTATATTCTTATGTAGAGGGAGCCAGCACGCTGGCTTTCTAGGAGTATGCTGGACTACATTTTCTAGCATGATCCCAGAGCTAAGATGGTGGCCTGATCTTCTACCAGCATTAGAACAGCTGCGGCTACTTGTGAGCTGTAAGCTGCCACTCACTGTGGGGAGCACTGGAGGGGCCTCACGGGAAGACCAAGTATGGCGAGTCAGCAGCACAGGATCAGGTAAGCATTGCTCAGTTGAGGAGTTACCAATTACTGTGCCCATTCCTTGGATTCTTGGTAATCGGTAATGCCATGATCCTTGGTAAATACTGAGTAAAACTGAGTACCGAGTTTCAGCCCTAGTTCCAAGTTCCATTTACTTGCATACCATTGCCGTGGGCCCCTCAAGCCCCACCACCACCCATCCTGTAAGTGTCTGTATTAATTAAGACTTTTGGAGAAGGATAAGCAACGGGCATGCCCTGTAGCAGATGGTCCTCAGTTGTCCACCAAAGTAAAGTATGGAGGTTGGAGGGAGGTATAGTCAAATGCTATACTCCTTGCTAAGATAGTCTGCAAATGGGAATGTATTTCCATGCTAACCAGTGCTAAATGGGCCTCATTCACAGTCTTGTGTGATGAACTACCGCAGTCATGGAGGGCATGTGACAAAGGAGCTGTAGAAAGAAGTATACAGTTTGCGTTGGAAGGCTTTGATGTATGCAGATGGAGGCCTCTAGGGTGTGTAGTCTTTCTACTGGAAGGAAGGCTCTTCGTTGAGTGGTGTCAAGATTCGTACCTATAAAACCAATTGCTTGAGTAGGAGTTAAAACGGATTTTGGAAGTTTATTGTAAGAACTGAGCCATGAGTAAATCAGAGGTCCATAACACCGGTTCAGGCTGTATAGGCCAGAGAGAGAAAAGAGCTGACAGTTTGGGGAGATGGAAACTTAAGGAAAACAAGTTGTTTGTAACCTTGTCTTTCCCTAAGAAAAGCCTGATACAGCCCTTCTCCAGTCTCTCTGGAGCCTAAAAGTTGATGTAATGTTATGGATCATGGACCAACCAGGGATGGTTCTGAGGATGGGTGGAAAGGTGTGACATGCATGATTATTTATTTATTTATTTATTATTTTCAGTCAGTTTTAACCCACCCACCCACCCTGCCCAGCTCATTGGCTGGGTTTGGGGGTCTTTATTTAAGATCCTACATAAGGTGACCCCGGTCCCTCAGGGCTTAGACCTTGCTGAGATTACATGGTCTCTTTGGATTCCTTGGCTCTTCTTGGACTCTGGTGAATAAACTCTTTAACTTTCTACTCCAATCTGGCTCTTGTGTTTACTCACTCCAGTGAAGTTAATGGGTTTCATCTCTCACAATCTATGAACTCGTGTCACCTCTCTGGGTCAGGTTTCCCCGACAGCCTCCCAGTCATAAAATACAACATAATGGTGCTGTGACTAATCATTGTAATAGACTAATAATAGTAAGCTGTAGTAGTAGTATATTTATTAAGCTGAACCAATGGTCATAGCTTTCACACTCATTCTACATCAACATCAAAAATACCAAACATTTGTGTACTGTTTAAAATAAACTGGGTTCAAAGTAAGAATGTAACAATAGAGCACCCAATACAACACAAACAAAGAACCCAGACAAAGAACAATATAAGGAAAAAATCAGAAACTGACAAGGACATAGTGACACCTGCCCAATTGGCAATTTAAATCCCATAAAGAGTTTGCGGATAGAAAAAGCAGAAATTAAAAATTTAATCAGACTGGCAGAAACACCATAATTTGTGTCTGCCAGTGCTAAACTAAGAAGGGCCAGATCCATCCTGCCCGGATAGTTACCAATAAACGTCCCTAATAGCTCAGCCCAAGGCTTGTCATACAGATGGCAACGAAAGATGACATGTTGTGCTGTTTCAGCTTCCTGCTGTTCAAAAGGGCAAAGTCGCTGGGCAGCAGGGATTCATCTATAACGGCCATCCAGCAGCTTAGTAGGTAGGGCGTTAAACCGAGCTGCCAAAAAGAGCCACTTGCCCCCAAAAGAAGAGCACGACATTAAATAAGAGGGGAAGGTCCCCCTCTCTGGGATCAGATCTAAGTACCCTGTCAGGTATGGGGAGGACCTTACCCTGGCAATCTCTGTCTGCCTATCTATATCTTGACACCTAGTAATAATGACCCTCTGCACAACCCTAATATCCAAATCCAACAGATAGACCCTAGAGAGACCCAATCTAGCCAGGGAGGCCTCAACCTTAAGGCACCAACTGTTCTTAAAATGATCCATATTAATTAATGGAGTCAATCCCCAGGCACCAGGCCTAACAATTCTGTTCCAGAACTTGGAAACCAGTGACCAGGAGCAAGACAACCAACTATGTTGCCCCAATTCCAATCTGATGGCAGCCCCTGGTGTACCACCAGGTGCCTTGATCAAAGCCCGAAAAAATTTAAGGGGGATTGAATCCATATTAGATTAAACAAAGGAGCCCACAACTCCACACCAAAGAGAAACAGTGCTCTTGCCTTACAAGTGAAGACTTCACAGGCCATCTTAAAAGCAACTCTACCTGAAGTCTCAAAGAATTTCTTAACCACAAAGGCAGATCTTTTGGCAGCGGCCTCAGCCCAATTGAAATGACTATTCCACGAGCTGGAGAAGTGAAAATGAAGACCAAGATATTTAAATTCTTTCACCTGTTCTAGTTGGATCCCATCAATAGACCAATTATGGACATTATTCTGCTGAGATTTGGCAAAAACAGTAACTTTAGATTTGGCATAATTAATTTCCAGACCATTACGTATACAGTATTGCGAGAAGGCCTGAAGCTGTCTTTTAAAGCCAACACACGTCTGTGATAACAAAACTAGGTCATCTGCATAAAGCAGACAACCGAAATGCCTCGCTGCAAATTTAGGAGGGAAAGCAAGCTGTATATCTTTCTTGAACTGATGACTTGTGTGGGAGATAAGCAGTCAGTCATCAAGATAAGGAAAGACAGATAAAACTCATTTTCTGAGGTAGATTGTTACTGGTGCAATGCACTTTGTAAATACACTTGGTGCAGTGAACAGGCCGAAGGGCAGAACCTTGTACAAGTAATGATTACCATTAAATGTGAATCTGAGATATTTGGTGTGAGCTGGGTGTATAGGGAGGGATGTGAAAATATGCAACCTGCAAGTCCAAAGCAGAAAACCATGCTCCTTTGAAAGGAAGGGGAGAATCTTGACCAGCGTTCTCATCCTGAATTTGAAAGACTTGATAAACTTGTTAAGTGCTCTCAAGTCTAAGATATAGGCCTCAGACCACCATCCTTCTTAGGAACCACAAAATATCTAGAGTAGAAACCCTTCCATTTGAATTTTGAAGGAACTTCCTCTATGGCTCCTTTGGTGAGGAGAGCGAGGATCTCTTGTAGCACTGTCTTAGGAGAGGGATCCCTAAGAAGGGATAGGGGAGGAGGTTTGGAGTAGGGGGTGGTAGAGAACTGGATAGTATAACCTCTCTTTATGAGGTCAAGAACACAGTGGTCATTCGTTATAAGAGACCATATATTTGGAGTGTAGAGATAGTTTAGTTGAGAGAGATGAGAAGCCAAGATATGGTTCTAAGCTCTGGTTATTACAGTTAACAATGAGACCTCTGCTTCCAAGTGGTGTGGTTGATGAATTCGGCAGTTGCATTGGGCATTGTCTGGGTAGGTATTGGGGCTGGGACAGAGAGGTAGGAAAATATTTATGGGATTGCTGAACATATCCAGAAGAGTACCTTGCTGATTTATAGGAAGATGTTGATGTGTACCTCTTCTTTGTTTTGTACGTTACTCCCAGGGCATATGCTCTTCTTCTGGTGTCTTTCAGCTTGGCCAGAATGTTGTTGGTGTTGGCCGTGAACAAGTCATTTTCATCAAAGGGTAAGTTTTCTAACTTGGTTCTCATCTGGTAAAGCAAGGCAGTGGATCAAAGCCAAGCATGTCATCTGGTAACGCTACCATTGGCTATCACCCTAGCTTCCGAGTCTGCGATGTGGTGATGGTAGTCAGCTGAGACTGTGCCAAGTGTAAGCCTTTAGACCACAAAGCGTCTGCTCTTTTTTTGTTTTCTGGAGGGAGATGCTGTCCGAGAGTATCCCACAGAAAGAGTTGAAAGGTAGACATGGCGGAAGCATAGTTTGAAGCTCCTAAAATCATAGTGGCTGAGGAAAAAGCCTTTCTTCCTGGTACATTAGTTGTTCTTTCCTCTTTTCAAGGGGCGATGTCTATGTGGATTTGTACTGCTGATGTTCTGATGAGGCTTGTATCACCATAGATGTGTTGCAGGAGGTTTTAGATATATTTTATTATTAATTATTATTATTATTATAATTATTATTATAATTATTATTTATTATTATCATTATTATTATAATTATTATTTATTGACATTTCTATGCTGCCCCCTCATGCCCACAGCATCTCAGGACGGCTAACAATGCAATAAAATAATAAAATACATTAAAACCGACATCAGTTTAAAATAATTGTAAAACCCCCATATACATGACATGATCCTCAGGAGGAACTGGATAAAAAGCGCTGAACTATGTGTCCATGAGTAAAGTGTGAGAAAGCACTTTCCAGTGAGTTCTAGAGTGTTTCAGCAACTTATTGGATAGGGGAAGAATTACTTTGGTGGAAGTGTGCTTGCCAAGAATATTGCAGATTGGGTCCTCTTCCTCCTCAACAGAGATGGTTTTGAGGTCAAGTGCCTTTACCATTTTAGTAATGAGAGACTGGAATTTGTTGTGATCCTCAGAATTGGTTATTTGGGCAGGAGCAGAGAGGGTGTTGGAAGAAGGTAGAGAGTCCTCTGAGTCTGGTGAAGAGTTATTGAAAGAATTAGGAATAGAAGACGAGGAGTCCATATTTGATGTATCTGGTGCACCTTCCGGTGGCTTCAGACCAGCCTGTGACATAGATCATGTTCAGAGTCCGAAGGTATGGGATTTACAATGGTTGGCACTGTAGGTTGTGAAAATGCTGTTAGTATAGGTAGTACTGAGTGTTGAAAGATGTCAGAGCCGGCGAAGAAGCCAGTGTGGTGAAGGGCAAGGGAACTCAAAGGGTGATTTCAGACGTTACGGGGCCCGTTGGCCCCGTACCGCAATCACCGAATTCCTTCCCCGCCGGGATCACCCTGTCACGCCGCAACAGACGTGCCGGGGGGATCCCGGCGGGGAATTGGGGAGGGGGCAGGGCCGGGCGGCGCAACGTGCGGCCGCACGGCCCCGCCCCCTCCACGCTCCCTGCCCTCTGGGGAGACGGGCGGACGGCGGGGCCAATGTGGCCGCCGCGTCGGGCCGGATTCGCCACGGCCTGGGGTCCCGCCAGTGATCCCGGGCCGTGGCGCCCAACCAGACGAGACGCCGGGGTTCACCCCGGCATGGGATTGCATTCGACACACGGCGGCCTCCGGTCCCGCTGCTTCGGCTGCTCACATGTTGAATGCAATCCCAAGCCGTGGTAACATCTGGGGGGAAACATCCATTTCCCCCAATAGACGTTACGCGATCACAGCCACCACGCGGAATTGAGCGTGGTTCACTGTGATATCGTAAGGTCTGAAATCACCCAAAGTTGAAGTGGTTGCTATAGTGGGACGTGAGTAGCTTCAGTTGTAGTTGGGAGCGTTGCAGCCATCATGCCAGCAGATGGTGCTGGCGGGTTATTCTGCTGCAGAATAGCCTCTAGAGTTTGAGCTATCTGGAGCAGAGGAGTCTGTACCTGAATTACTACTGAAACTCAGTCCTAGTCTTTTTTCCTCAGAAAACATGGATTGAGGTACCTGACTTGGTTTTCCAAGTTCTGAAGTTTCGAGGAATGGCCCCTGAAACTTAAGAACTCAGAAAATCCTCAGCCATGTATAGGGAAGGGGGTTGGAGGCTGGCACTAGGCCCCTACTCCCCCTTTCCTGGCCCCCACTGGCCTATTCTCTCCCTAGCCAGCAGGGGCCAGGAAAGGGGGTGGGGGCCTAGTGGGGGCTCAGGAAAGGGGGAGTGCTAAGGGGATGGGGACCTAATGGGGGCTGAGGGGTAGAGTAGTCACCCTCTGGAGGGGCTCCAGCGATGCGTGGCTTGCTCCGGACCTGGTAAGGTGGGTTTTTTAAAAAAAAGCTGGACATGTTCAGAAGGGCCAAATGTCCCCTTCTGAATATGCTCAAACCTTTCCAAGATGGGACTGGCAGCATCAGCATGCTGCAGGTGTCATCTTGGAAATGTCTGTAAGGTCCAAGATTAGAAAGGAAGGTGAGAGGGAGAGCAATTTGCAAATCATCAGTAGTACAATGAGTTAAATTCTCCAACCTTAAAGAGTCAGACCAGCCAACTGTTTGCCCCAGACTAGTTCAGAGTAGCCCCTCCCACAGGAGAGATAAGGGATTCTCTATTTTTCTGTCTCTTCTCCTTTCAGGGAGAAGAGAAGGGTTTTCTAATACCTGGGAGAAAGTTGTCCTTCTTTGCAATTAAAAAACCCTCCATTTGGGGTAATGTAGAGCCATGCATTTCACTTGAAATAAATCAGTTGGCTAGTTTACAAACCTGGCCCTTGTAAGGGGCTAATATGATTAATTTTCTTTTTAAAACAATAACAGCAAATTCTGACCAGCCTCTCTGTTAGGTAATGGGCTATTGCTAACAACATGCCCATGAGAAAATCTTCACACTATCTCATCTGTAAAAAAATCCACACAGGAAAAATAACTGGAGAGGGGGAAAAGCTTTGTTGTCAGAAGGAGGGCTGTGTAAATTGTAATGCTGGAAGCATGGGAGTGTGGAGACCAAGCAGTTAAGGGAAGTGCTGTGATAGAGTTTGGGCTTTAAGACTGATAGGACAAGTCTGGCTTAGGAATGAGGCTATCGTATGGATATGCACGTCCTTTAACATTTTCAGACTTTTCTTTTCTCTCCTTCTTTCTTTTTTTATTTAAAAAAGTGTTTTAGTCCATCCTCATAGTTAAGTAATAGACTGCTCTACATTTGCATATACATGCACGTTTTATGCAAATTATGTCCCTCGTTGTCCCGCATTTTGAGAGTCACTTCCCCTCATTTCAGAGTCCAGTAGATGAGAAGTATGCAAAGAAGACTGACCTATATTCTCCCATGCCTTGAAAAGAGACTGACTATAGAGAGTGATTACAAGAGAAATAGGCTATTTGGCCTGTCTCTTTCTGTCTAGAGTCAAACTTTCCACCCCCCTCCAATTAACATCTGTTTTTAGGAAATATATAAACCTTCAGACATTGGTAAATAAATTTCTTATCAAAACTCACACAAGCCCTCTTGAGACCACGATAAGATAAAAAAACAGAGGTTCTTACCAGGTGTGTGTGTGTAAGTAACTGTAACCTGACAAAAATGTAATTCAAAGCACACAGTCTTAGTTTATATTGCCTTGTGAGTCTGCATAAAAGGAAACCACTGAAAAGAGCACATGTTGGCATTGTGCACAGCCACACCAATCAGCTATGATTATCATGGAACAAATCCCACATAATAAACAAAAATAATTTTCTGCAATCATTTTATAAGTCTGCTCTGTTGGAATTTTATGAAAATATATGTTTATGTGTAATTGCCTATGGAAAGACTTGTGTGGAAAAAAGGAGTGGACACCAGGTATGTAGAGATTCATCATAAAAGCTTATGTCAAATGCATATTTGGAGGTAGGAACCTGCAGATTACAGTTCAGGAAAGGTGACACAGAATCCAAGTCTCATGGATCTGCCAGGACAGGAAGCTCCAAACTCATGAATCCTAAGGTCTCTGAGCTATCCTCTGGATTCCTAACCTTACTAGCAACACATCTTATTTGTCGTACATACCTCCTCTCCCATCCTACCACACATATAGCCTTATACATCCATCAGCCTGGCTATATCAACCTGGAAGTACTAAAACATGAATTACTGTATTATTTCCCAAATTTAGTAGTATTAACTATTATAGTTTGCCATCCATATAAACGGGGAATCCCTTGTCAAATGTTGCTAAATGTTTAGCCTTGAGCACATCCTGTGCCAGTGTTTCACAGTCTAACACACAAAGTGTTAACAGACATGATGGTGGCATGCTGTGGCCCACTTTGACCTGGAACTCCCTCGCACATGTCATCCTATGCCGCCAGATGTTGGCCCGGGACTGCCCATGGGTGGGTAGGTGGCTAGCTCAGCCTGCACCCTCAGAAAAATCTCCAAGGCACAAACTGGGCCAAGGGCCAACCACACAGGTCAGTGTAGACTAGTGCATTTGTATCCCGGGTGGCAACGGCGGAGAGGGCATTCTCGGTGGCTGTGCCTAGGCTGTGGAACTCCCTCCTAATGGAGGCCCGCCTATCCCCGGACCTCCCCTCTTTCCGAAGATATTGCAAGACCTGTTTGTTCCGCTGGGTCTTTGGGGAGGGGGTGGCAAGGGGAGGGGGGATTTGGGAAGGGGTTTTTTTGCCTTTGAATATTTTTAGTATTTAAATATTTTTAGTATTTTAAATGGATTTTATATTATACTGTTTCTTTTTTATTTATTTATTTTTATTTATTCTAACATTTATATGCCGCCCCCTCCTGCCTCAGGTATCTTGGGATGGCTCCCAGTATTTAAAAACATATCAAAACAAACAATTATAAACTACAATTAAAACAATATAAAACCCATCGCCCCCACCCCACCCACCCCGTCTCCCTCGGGAAAGGGCTGGCAGAACAGTCACGTCTTACACTGCCTACAGAAAGAGGGGAGGTCAGTAATCAAGTGGACCTCCAACAGGAGGGAGTTCCACAGCCACGACGCAGCCACAGAGAACGCCCTCCTCATGGTGGACACTAGGGATGGACGAACGCGGTTCGGAAGTTCGGAGTTCGGTCTGAACTCGGCATGTTCGGACGACCGAACACAAACACGAACATACCAAACAGAACTGAACGATGAAATGGCCGAACAGTTCAGTCAGTTCGGATCGCGTTTGGGTGAGTTCGGGTGGCAAAAAAAGGGGATAAGATGGAACCCTGTGGAACCCCACATGTGAGGCCCCAGGGGAAAGATGAAAACTCCCCCAGCACCACATGCTGGGTTCTCCCAGTCAGGAAAGAGCAGAACCATTCAGTAACAGTCCTGCTAATCCCTTCCCGGTCCCACAGCCGAGTCACCAACAACTCATGATCAATGGTATCAAATGCAGCCAAGAGATCTAACAGGATCAACAGGGTCGAACGGCCCCAGTCCAATTCACGGGAGAGGTCGTCAATGAGGCCACAAGTGCAGTCTCCGTGCCATAACCTGGACAAAAACCCAACTGCGAGGGATCAAAAAAATTGACCTGGTCCAAATGCTCCCAAAGCTGCCGAGCCACCACCCATTCAATAACCTTCCCTAAAAAGGGTAGGTTAGAGACTGGCCAATAGCTGGCCAGGGTGTCAGTGTCCAAAGATGGCTTCTTGAGCATCTCTGAGACAGGCCCATGGTTGCCATGGCAGCCATGAACTCATGCTCTGTACCACCAAGACTGGCATCGGCATGGATATTGAAGTCCCCCAGAACTATTGTCCTGGGGGACCGCAAGACCACCTCCAACGCCAGCTCGGTCAGTGCGTGCAGGGAGCCTGCTGTACAGGTGGGTGCCCGGTATACCAGAAGTATCCCCACTCTGTCTCCATATGGTTTGCACAGAGAATCTCCTCACATGGCTACACCCCCACCCCATCCCTGTAGCCGCAGCTGATGCTGCATGGAGTACCCAGCTGGAAAAAGGTCAGTCAATATAGACCCCGACTCAGTGTCCAGCCAGGTCTCTGTAACACACGCGAAGTCGGCTGCCTGGTCCAGAATCATCTCCCGGACCGTGGTTGATTTATTAGCCGCCAACCTCGCATTTACCAGCATCAAACCAAGGCCCAGGGCTCTCTGATCCCCAATCATCTCACCACCTGTCTGGGGGCCAATGAGCAGGACAGATATACAACATCTGTCCTGCCTCACAGCTCGAACTCGCTTGTCAGAAGGACCATAATTCCCCCATCCCAGAATGACCCCTATGGCTGCCAACCCTCCCGTCCACTCCCCCAACTCCCCCTGGAGGCTGCCCTGACAGCCCCCTGAGGGAGATCCCCACCCCCCCATACGCCCCCCATCCTCCTCTGCCACCGGAGGACCATCCCTCCCTTTCAAAGAGCTGCACCCCTCCCTCACATCAAGAGGGTCAGCCCTTCCCTCCCTAACCCACTCCCCTTGGCCCCTCCCTCATGCAAGAAACAATCCATCCCCCCCCCACTCGTATCCCTCCTAAAAACAGAAAAAAACTCCCACCAATATTAATAGCCCCCTAGGCCCCATAAGGGCCATGCCTAAGGGCTCTTTTGTGCGGCAGGACAAAGGCCACTTTTGGCTGTGCCTGGCCCAGAAGTCCAGCAGTGCACCCCGGCCCCAGCCCCCTCCTCCAACAGGGGAAGGGGGCTGGTGTTACCTGGGGCCGGGCAGCACAGAGTTTCTGGAGGGACCACCTGGGTTGAGTGGCGGCAGCAGCAGGTAGGTGCTGCAGGGCGGTGACAGGATCCCTCAGGATGTTCGCTGCCTCGAGCTGCCGATGTGCAGGAGGGTGCAGGATATAAATAAATAAATTCAAGGTGTTGGTTCTTGCCTTTAAAGCCCTACACGGCTTGGGCCCAGTCTACTTATGGGATCGCCTCACCACCCAGGTCCTTGAGCGGCCCCTACCGTCAGCTGGGGGTGCCCTTCTCGAGATCCCCTGGGTTTTCCGGGGGACAACATTGGAGACAGCATTCTTAGTGACAGCACTGTGACTCTGGAACTCCCTCCCGGTGGGGGTCTGTTTGTCCCTGGACCTCCTGTCATTCCAGTGTCGGTGCAAGGCATGGCTGTTCCACCAGGCATTTGGTGAGGAGGACGGGTGATGGGTGGGTAGGGATGTGGGGTTGGGGTTTCTGTGGACTCAAGGGGTTTTCTTTTATGTGACTTAATTGTAATTGTTTTGTACTCATGTTTTTATTGTATTTATTGTTTTATATGGATTTTAAATAGTTAGCTGTCCAGAAATGCCATGGGCAAGAGAGGGTAGGGTATCAGAATTGTAATAAATAAATAAATAAATAAATAAAATAAATCCCCAACTTGGGGCAACGGCTGCTAGGGCTGTCCATCATGGCAGAGGGCAGGGCTGACTGTCTGTCTGTTTGTTGAGTTTCCTGCCCAACGCAGGGCATGCAGGCAGTGGGACAGCTCTCTGGATATGGGCACATGTATTCAGTGCCCCACCTCAACCCAGGGAGGGGTGACCACTGTTTCCTGCCCCCGGCCTGTCCAGGCAGCCTCCACACAGGCTACACATCATTTTTTACCCACAGTATGAGAAAGCAGTTCCTTTATCAACTTCAAATTTGTCGCCTTTAAGTCTCCTTGACCGTATTCTTATTATTACCTACTATTTGCAACTTGGACACAATGATCTCTCACCATGGAATTTCATATCAATGAAGCAGTTGTTTTCTTCACCTACTCGCCAAACCCAATTTCCTCCCTGGAAAGAAATGACATTGGTCAGCTGTTAGACATGAAATTTGACATCTCATTCAAGACAAACTATTTGTGGGGGGGGAAACAAAACACATTGTCCTTTCCTTCAAAAGTATAATCTTGGATTTTCAAAGGAGTGTAGTGTATTTAGAGTCTCAACATCCTTGCACTTCCATTAGACCTGGGTGCCTTAATTCCATTAGGGTCCTTTTAAAAACTACAGCTTTAACATCTAATTTTGCTAACAAGCCCTCACAGAGGAAAGGTAAAATAAAAGTTACACTTGCCGGATGGGTCAGATAATGTAGCATATGATCAAGCTGATCAGCAACATCTTCACTTGTTAGACATCATTACTCTAGAAGGAAAGCTACTTAGCAAGGATTGAGGGCTGAAGCTACCTAAAATTCAAAATCATTTGTCCATCTCCTCTTGTTTCCCAGGCACTACCACCTTGCTGAAACACAGAGTGATGTCTACAGTATCTGACACAATAAAACCAATGCCTATAGATGTGTCTGTGGCCGGATGAGAAAAGAAATATGTACAATGAAAATTATTAACCAGAAATTCTTTTTATTTAATTTGTTCCTAGCCTTCATAATTCCACCCTAACCAACAAGAAAAGCCACATTTCTTTTCTATTTCTTTCCTTTTTCCAAAACCCTGCACCAAAAATTGTGTAATTGAACTATGAGCCATCAGGTGGTATGACAAAGGGGTGGAGGACACAAGGGCACACTAAGCCTTCAGGGAAGGTGTGGTCCAAATGTAAATAAATACGGTAACAGACAGCTATGATGAATCTATACAACAGTCACAGCACAAAAGTAGGCACGCTTCATCATTCTAAAATGTTTAGCAAGCATATGTATGCTTTAAGGAGAGATCAAAATGGATACAATGGGTACTTTCAAGCAGGATGTTACCTGCATTGCCACCAAGGAGCCACAGATCCGAACACCCGTGCACTCCCGCGAGCCATGGAGCACGCACTCATGGCTGTGCACAGAGCAAAGCAGGGAAATCCAGTGTGTTCCATGCGGGGTCAGCCAAATGTAGGGTAGCGTGGCCTGGATAGCCACACTGGAAATCACTCCCCAAGCACTCCACCTGCATGGGTGCTATGTGGTAGAACCATGCGGCAGCCACAGATGCACACACCCCATTGGCTTGCTCATTTGAAAACACCCTATATCATAACCTTGTTAGATTTTATAGGGAGCATCTCCTGAGTATAAATGGTGATAAGGGGGAAAGAATAATAATGCAATTTTTTTTAAAATGGCAATTGGGCACTACATGCTATCTATTTACTAAAAAGCACTAACATTGTGAAGCTGAGAATATCTAAAATTTCTAGAAGTCTGGTTATCTCATATTTCACAAATTTATCTGTATGGGTATTATATAATGTCATGATCTAGCTACAATGTAGTAGTTTGCCAGACCAAGGACTACCCAAGCAATCATTCTGTCATTTTAGCACGACCACGTGCATTCAAATTAAATGGTTATTTTTGACCTGAACATTTTTGGGTGATTATTTTTATGGTTACTATGTAATCTGTAGTTTATAGGTGTACTTTATTTTATGGGCACAAGTAACTGTGTAAGCACTCAATCATTAAATAAATAGTAATCATATGGTACTTTATTCCTTGTGGTTTATACAGTAATAGTTATTGGAATTAGCAAGGAAAGGAAATGGAAACTTCTCCAGTAGTTAGCATGCTGCTGTACTGCAGTGAGGGTACATAGATAGCCCTGCATGTGAATGATAATATAAAATTGTCTGCAGATTGAAATCTACACAGAAAAAATAAATTCACAAAATTATCTTTCACTAGTAGAAGCTGTCCCTTTATAACTAAATGTAAATATGCAGCTGATGATCATTGCAACTCACAGAAAGCTACCTTCTGGCCACAGTAGCAAGAATATACATTCTAGGGAGAGTCCCTTGAAGATTGGGCTAGAAAGAGGTTACACAGGACTACCAGAGAGAGGAACCATTAATATTTTGTGTGCATCTCCAGAAATTAAATCTGCACTAGGTACTGGTTAGTTTTTGAGAAGAATAAAGACATAGTACTAGTTCAAGGGTGCTATAAAATAGGGATGGGTGAACAGAACGCGGTTCGGATGTTTGGTCGTTCGGTTCAAAACCTGAGTTCGGGTTCAATGCTTCGGTTCAGTCAAGTTCGGTTTGGCCGAACTTGGCCGAACATTCAAAAATAGCAAAACTGAAACCAAAATCAAAACGAAATCAAAACCCAAACCTAAGTTTTGACCCTGGAAAGACGTTTTTCCTGCCCCCAAACTCATCCGAACTTATCTGAACACAACCGAACTGTTCGGTCATTCGAGAGTTCAGTTCGGACGTTCGATTCGGACGTCTGAACAGACCGAGTTTAGTCCGAACTCCGAACATCCGAACCGCGTTTGCCCCTCCCTACTATAAAAGGTGAGGGGAATGCTTTGAAGAGAAGTCATGTCAAGATTCTTATAACAGGCAAGTCTTGACAGGCCATAAATTGGTTCTGGCTTCCTTATTGCCTGTGTCCAAACTCGTTTAGGCCAAGCAAGAACCAAGAAATGCACAAGAAAACTGAACTATGGATCCATGCAGGGAGGTAGGACTGGCAGCGTTGCAGAGCAAGTGGAGACACAATTCTCTCCAACCATTGTAAGAGCAGGGTTGACATCTTCCAATATTTGCTTGGAAACCAAGAGAGAGCTAGTGAAGCGGGAGAGAAGGATGGAGGAGTATGAAAAAGAGAAGCAAAGAAGTCTTATACTATGGGAAGGACCAGAGAAGGGGTAGATTTCCTGTTGATAAAAGGAGAGAAAGAGAGCATTACATGGATGGGTTAATATTATAGGGGATCAGTATTCTGATAACCATTTTCACAAAGTAGTCAATCCTATTAAACTGATAAAGCAAGATGACACATGCACAGTAGGTTACAGCAGGACATGTCTGACTAACTGCACGGCTATGCCATTACTCAGGATATTGTCAAGAGTAAAATCCTGGAGAATGAAATAGTAAAATATAGTACATGTACCTCATGCAGATATTAGGATACCTTAAATGTTCAATATATGAATAACCATCCTTTAATTCAGGTCACAAATACAAATGACTCTGGTACATAGCCATGATTGGGAAGAAAAGTCCATACCACAGATGATTCAGTTTGATTAGATGCATGACATCTAGAATATTATACAATGTGATCAAAGGAATGTTAATAATATATACAGATACATCAAAAATCACCAAATGTTGTGTACTATAGTGAATCTTTTGTCATGCATCCTTTCTACCTTACACCAGTAACATGGCTATGTAAAATAAGAGGGGACTTGGGTCATTAATATAATAATATAAATTAAAATGTATTTCAGTGGCATATAACTGAAATCTCAATATAGGAAGCAGTTACTTAGTTTTTAAATAAACTACACTGTCTTTGGTTTGGTCCCAAGACTTACAATATTCTTTAGTAATCTATCCCCTCAGAAAACCAAAGGTAACAAGTACAAATTATATTAATAAAATATCATCAAAACTTTATTTTTGCTGGTTAAGAACTGAAATTCAAGTATACATTATAAATTGAAAAACAGCTGGCTTGGAGCGTGTTGCAAGCCACTAACACAGTTGAGGGATTTGAATGACATCATAACCCATGAGAGCATGTTGCTGGCCAGCTGGTGTTATTTATAATATACACATATTTGAAGAAAAATAAAAAGCTAATGTCATGTATTATAAAACATAATTAAATTATCTCCTGTCTAATGACATTTAACTAGTTTCTGACAAATTCTGGTAAAGAATACCAGCAACAGGAAAAAAATTACTGTATTTTTTGGTACAACAAAAATAATTAGAGGCAAAGTCATGAGACAATGACTCAAACTAGGCCAATTGCACTGCTAAAACCAGACTGCAGCAGGTTCTAGGAAAGGATATCACTTCTCCTATATGGCCGTTAAAAGATCCAAAAGCTATTTAATCCTATTTAGTACAAGAAAGTGTTCCTTGAGCATCATATTTATATAAGACTGAAAACTGCTATTTCAGGGTTAATATTATTTGGAGTTGGAAGTTTTAATTACTACTCAATGAACAGATATGCCAACTTTTCAGTTCTAACAATGGAAAGGTGTATGAGCTGATGTGTATAGAACCAGCTGAAAGTTAACCAAAATGCCTTTTTTGTTTTCTATGGCAGTATAAGCTTTTCTGACTGTTAACCCCGTCATCAATGCACATTCTTTTAAGAAAAAAAAAATATGCTTCTGTGCTCTAGTTTTAAAATGCAAAGGTATGATGTTATTTGTCACCATGCCCAAAAAAGTCCTTACTTGGTAACTTTGCCAGAAGAGGGAGAGAGAGAGAAGGCAAATGTTCCCCCAGCTGTTTCCTGTCTACAGTGTCTGTGTAATGTAGATAAATGTGAGGATTTTCTCTAAATCCCTCTTCTGTTTGCTAAATCTCACTGTCACTGCTAAAATCAGAGCAGCTAGAGACTGCGCAATGGAATAAAGTCCTCAATATTGAAATGTGACATTGCTCTCAACATCTCACATCTCTCTGGATTTCTTTTTTCTCATTATTACTGCTAACAAATTCATTTCCAGACTTTGCACTTAAGAAGCAATGGAAAAAATCAACAGTCTTTCAACACAATTATTTAAGTGCTGCTTTTGTGATTTCTTGAAGGTAAATCTTTATTACTATTTGAAATCATTTTGGAGTTTTATTTTATTGTGTATTATCTGCTTCTGGCTAGAAGACTGTTATGCACTTTTCAGTGACATTATTTCAGACTGGGAATTATCTATAAGTTGTTGAACATGCAATATTATAAGATCTGAGAAATGACTGCATGTGATAGTTACACTTACACTAATAACAGCTGTAAAGCTAAAAGTATTTCAGGTACCTATTTTAAATTCAACTTTTATTGAAAGAACCTTGCAAGATTTCAGCTATGGCATTAGTGAAGCTTTGAGTTACATCTTTATCTATAGTTAATGCTACTGAACATAGCATTAGAACAAGAACTTTTGGCTATTTTCTGCAGGTGCAGATGTTTACAGTAATGTATTAATTAGACAGTAGGCATTAAACATATAGTAAATGTTAAAACTGTATAAGGTTATTATGTACACAGATAACAAAATGTTCATTCTTTATAATGTTGAAACTTCTAGATGATGTTATCATTGCAGCTGTATGATCTTGCAAGACACTGTCTTGTATTTACTTAATATATTAAAAGTATTAAGTAAAAGGGAAGTTCAGTTTGTCTTTTACAATGGAAACCAGTTACAACTCTTACTGACATTGCACATTCATATAGTTTTAAAAATTGTTCATAAGAAAGTGGAGATACTTCCTTGTCCAACTTTTCCATTTGCAGGGAGGGTTTTTTCAGGCAAAGTTTTGATGTTAAGTTTGATGTTATAATTCTATAATTTCTGCACATGAGTGGAAAATGCTCTTCAAGTAAATTTGGCTACAATAGATGCACTGACCTCTTTTTCTGTCAGCTGGCCACAGTTCAAGTTTCCATTCTCAATAAAATTATATCTTTTAAAAGCTTCTTTTTTTAAAACAAAATTTGCAAGCACAACTTTAAGCAGTTGACACAACTTCCACTGTTATAAATGCCTTGGGGCCCAATTCATTAAAACGTGCCTGCCACTAAAGTAGAGTCCATCCACTTTATTCTGTGGTAGGTTTTTTAAGTAAAGTATATCTTGCACTGAAGAAACAAAAGTATTTGGGTGCCCAAATGGATATTCTAATCCACCATACTTGGTAGATAAACAAGAAAAAAAACTAAACAATACTTTTAACTAAGTTACAGTACATACAATAATGAGCCACATCCTCAACTGGTGTAAATTAGCATGCTCCACTGAAATCAATGAACTGTACCAGTTTACAGCACCTGATGATCTGCCCCAGTTCTCCTATCTGTGTTCAGTGAACTTTCTTTTTTTCTTTTAATCTTGCCTGAAGCATTTATGTTTCACCTATAAATTACTAGTGAATACTGTACCTACATGGTAATTACATATTTATTTACCTACTGTGACTTGATAACTTTGATTCAATGATTTCATATGCAACTTGGACTTCAGAAGATAGAAACAAGCATAAATGTTATATTATACAATAATATATTGAATCAATGTCACTATTATTCCAGTACAAATGTTATTTGTACTAGCTACAAATATTATATATGGTAAATAGTCACCATGAATGTAAAGATCATTTATATGCAGTTTGTGCCACATAATTTAATGTTTTGAATGTGTAGATTAGGAAAACATAGAAAGTGTGAAAGAAAGTCTACAGTATGTCATTTCTCTTATGTGCCACTATTGTGGGCTACTGCTCTAGGTCTGGAATGTAGTACTTGCTGGTTACTTTACTGGAAAAGGAGGTCCATGAAAATTCCAGCTGTGAAAATATGATCAGTCATTCTCTGGGATTAAAAAAAATATTTATTTGTCCAGTCTCTCACCATACCTGTATTCAAGGTCCACTTGTAATTAGATGCTTCAGTAAACTCCACCCACAAGCCAGTGTATTTTAAAGACTTGTTTTCTGTTCCAATTGGACACACAATGATTACCTTGACCTGTTGTAAAAGACCTGCAGCTAAATTGTGTTACATCTTTGTAAGTATTTTCTTATGATTACTGCCCTCACATGTAAGTGGAAACTTTGATTTTATCATGGACATCTTGAATCAACTAACAGTACATTTAATTAAAATGATAAATAAAATAAAGTTGGAGTGTGTGTGCGTGTGTGCGTTTTAAATCATAATCCTGAATAGTTTTTAAAGGTGTACTACTTATATTTTTTTACCCTGAGAATATATGGATCAATTTCTTTTCAAAGTTTCAACTAGTTTGCAAATTCTTGGTTGTTTTATTTTGGGGGTTAACATGTAGAAATTATCTGTAGTTGCACTGTGCAGCCTTCTTGGCCTGCAACTCTAGGGGGGGAAATGGAGAAATGTCTTGTCCTAGAACTGAATGCTGATATAATCTTACAGCAGAGCACAGCTGAAAATGCTTGAAAAAATGTTAATTGTCTACGATTTATGTTTATGGCTGGGCCAAACGTTATTCAAGAACAAACTGTTAAATACATAATGTTCTTATTTATACAAAGTTTGTCATTCCATTGAGGATATGTGTAGAACAACTTTCTGCTTTATCGCCTTAGAATTAAGCAGTCAGAGACATCCTAAATCAAAGGTGCATCACCCTCTTACTTGAAATTTAGGGAGATGTAAGTAGACACAAAAAGGTGATGATATTAAGATTTCAAATCATTATGAAGCCTACATGCCAGGAAACAAATAATGTACTATGTCATTTATAAACTGATGCTCTCTCATCATCCACTGAAGTCATGTTAATGTAATTACGTTTGTTGGCTTTTCCATGGCAAAGCTGGCTGAAGACTCTGGTGAATGAGAAAATCATTCTTCTCATTCATTTTATAATGCACTCATTTAAGTTTGTTAGTTATTTTTCTTGAGCGGGCGTTATCATGAAATGGGTACATTTTCTAACTTATTTGTATGCTTTCTTCTCAAAATTGATAATTTTATATTGAAAAATTGGTTTCATCTTACAAGGTGCTGAAGTCTTCCTGCAAGGTACTAGTCAGACCAAACTGCCATTAACTTCCAACTAGACATGAGGGTACTCCATGCTTCAGAGGATCAGGTTCTGTGTTAGCAATAAAAATATTATTTAGTCTGGTTCTTCGAAAGTTCTCTGAAAAATGAGACTAAATCCTTATTGAGGTCCAGCATGCTCCAGTTGCTTTGTATTGCTCCAGGAAAATGAATAACCTCAGCTTAACAGACATTTAAACAGAGCTTAGAGCTGATTTGGATGGCCATACCATATAACTGAATCTGGTACTTTACTTCTCAGTTGGACAAAGTTGATTTTACATCCTCTGATGTTGACAACAGTGGGATATGGACACAAATGGGTTTTTCCCTACACTTTTAAATATGTTCTTCTCTAAAGCTGTTGTGCCATTTACACAATTCAGGGGTTTTGTAACCCAACTAACATGGGTTCGATTTCTAATATAATCTAATACAAGCCCATTGATTTTGGTGCCACTGTTCTTATTCCTTCCAAATGCGGATATGTTCTTTAATTATGTTTAAAGTAAATAATAATGAATCTGTCTGTATTACAACTACAAAGGGGAGTCAAGGTCAGATCCAAAACCCATGGAAGTCAATGGGAATCTCTCCATAGTGGACTTTGTAACTGATGAGACCTGGGCAAAATAAATGTAGTTTTGACTTCAATGCAGTTAAATCTGCTTGCAACAAATCTGAAATTGACCAATAAGTCCTGACTTTCCTCCTAAATTCTAAGTTGATTTCTCTTTCTTCCTACTATTTCTGTGAACATGACCACTCTAGTTATTTCATCCTCCATGGATTTCCTTTTCCTCTCTGTTTCACCTATACTTCCACATTCAGCTGCAAGAAGCCATAGTCCATTTGTAGAAAGCTTTTTTCAACACAGCATAATTACAAACCATGAATATGCACCAGAAGAGATAATCAAGTTAAAACACTCATGAAATCGATACTAGAAGGTGAACTCACATGCAACACTGCTAGAATCAGATGTTTGCAGGCCCTGGAAGCTGTATAATGAGCCCCAGATCGCTGATATGTGTGAGTAAGGGAATCCGAGTTCCAGCACAGCTTTAAGCTCCGATCTGACTATTTAGACCTGATAGTTTAAAGTGGGGTTGGAACTCAGTTGTCTCACTCTCGTGCAACAGTGATATGGGGCTCATCCAGGGCTCATTATACAACTTATGGGGCCCTGCAGACATCAGATTCTAGAAGTGTTACATGTGAGTTCACCCAGACACTTGCACTATTCTCGTGAGACCTTTTTTGATGCATGGTATTCTTGTTTAACAAATTACCATGCATACACATTCCCAATTCACCTGGGTGCAGTATTTCATACTCTTTAGGACTCTAGTGGGAAACTCTGACGCAGTACTTTTGCTTCCTTGGCAGGTGAAGATGCACACTGTGTCCTACATTCATCTCTTCTACCTTGGCCTGTGTTGGCTTACCTTAACCAGTTCTGTTGCTGCTGGCCCAGAGACTCTCTGTGGTGCTGAGCTGGTTGATGCTCTTCAGTTTGTATGTGGAGACAGAGGCTTCTATTTCAGTAAGTCACCCCCTCTTGTTTAATTTCTAAAATCTCCTATGTAATCCTTTGGGGTCTGCAACCATTAGAGGAACACACAAGAATAATCAAGCCAAACTGCAAATATGTCCGCTATCCTGAATCTCTGAGCTCTCCAAATCTGAAATGAACACCATGTTTCAGGAAAGCAGAGTACTCGGTGTGAGTTCAGCCTCTCTTTCGGGACTTAAAGGCTTTTCTTTTTCAAATATGTGTAACCACTTCCCAGCTATTCCTCCATTCTACCTGCTGTGCTGCTGCTTTCTGCTGGCCTCCCGCTGAAATTAATGGAAAATTACTACGTTAGACCTGGTAGATCTATATGGCAATCCCGCAGCTGCACTGGCATATAGATAGTGTCAGGCAGCAGTAAACACATTAAGGAGTGGATATTATCATGTTACAAACACACTTTGCTTGACAAACTTTTGACTTGAGAGGAAGAATTTGGAAGGCAGAAAGAGACGGCATCATACAATTAACTACATCAGCTCAGCACATGTGAGGATAATTAATTATTAGGATAATAAAATCAATAAATGCAAATGTAGCCAACAGCTCAAGTGACTGGGTTACAACACTGAGCATAAATTTATCCAGGATCTCCTCTTCTGAATTAAATCCTGAACTCTGGGTCTCATTCACCACTTCATAACTATGATATCTCTTATGAAACTTCAGTGCAATTCCTCAGTTGAAAGGCAGTGTACTATAAGACACCAGTGAATGAACACCAGAAGTATTCTCAGTAAATCATGACTACACTTCAGATACAAAATATCATGGTTTACAACATATTTGTATATGTTCCATGAATGGTGGTCTAATATCTACTGAAAGTTACTGCCAAAGTCATTTCAGGCCAACCACAATACTTCAAATAAAGCCCCTGAAATTTTATCTACTTGCTAAAAGGTCCAGCCCTTTCTTCTCTTCCCAGCCATCCCTTCTACTCAGTTTTCTGACCCAAGTATCTGCACCTATTGCTTGATCTTTTCCCCATCCCCGAGAATGAATCTTCCTTACCGTCAACAGAATCCTCATAGCTTTGGAGGTATCACACCAGGTTTATTGGGTGTGCCTTAGTGTTCTAGGGCTTCTGTCATTAGAAGAAACCAAAACAGCGTACCGCACCTAAAGACTCAAGGAAGATGCTATGAGTTAGGAAAAAGGAATGTTGCTCTTCTCCTGGATCTCAAAAGCTTTGATTCCGTGTTTGTGCTGAGTAGGGAGATAGTTGGCTTTTTTTTTTTGCTATAGGTTAAGTTTTTTGCTTCGTGTTTTCCAGAGTATGGGGCACCTCTTGGGCAGGAAGGGGATCAGAAAGATCAACAGACCTGCTCCTTCACCATGATTATGGCAGCTCATGCAGTGGAGGCTGGCCTGTCCCTTCCCTGATCCTCTTCCCCACATTGTCATCAAAGCATGGGGCTGCCAGTGCCAGCCCTTGGATGAGTTCAGCTAGTAGGGCTGCAGAGAGAAACTGACACATGCACACCATTCCACTGTGATACCTGATGGGGAAACAGGCAATTCCTCCCAAGACAATGCTGGGGTGGGCTGCATGAGTGCCCACCTCCTGTCCCTCACCCTAAAGCAGCCCTCAAAATAGTTCCCACATCAGTCTATCTTAGTTCAGATTCCTTTCCATCCCCTCAGCCTCTAGTTGGCCAGTCTGGCTCCTGCACCCTAAATGGCACCTCAGCTCTGGAACTCATCTCCATGCCATTTTGTGGCAGAGATTCTCCAGGCAAGCTCCTTCCATAAAGGGAGAGGGACTAGGAAAAACGTTTGGGAACTTCTGGATTTGCCCATTCCTACTGCAGATCTCGCAATGGTAGTATCAACTATTAACCAATGTATAACAGAATGATAAACCACTCATCTATATAAGCATAACTTATAATGCAATTAAGTGAAATTAAACAAATTTGTGTGTAAAATAAACGTATGTGGTGTTTGGTATTTATGAATACTTATATAATTCCCAGACCAAAAAGCCCAGGATCATTCCATGTAAAAAAAAAATTAAGTATGGAACTGATTGTACAGAAAGATTTGATTACCCTAAAATGACTATTCCTAAACAATGTAGCCATGTGAAAATCAACATTTCACATACCAATAAAAGGCACGATTCTGACTCTTTTTTTTCCTTTTTCTTTTAATACACTTGCTCAATATTGTGTCTAATGTCTATGGCATATTGTAGGAGGTGAGAGAATTATGAGCATAATGAAATAGCCAAAATTAGGTTTTATTTTAGATGTTAAATTAAATACAGTAGAAACAAACATGTCTTAATTACATTTCAGTTTAATTATTTAATAACATGTAACAATACTATTAGTTCAATGTCTGTATAATTCCATAACTAAAATAAGTATTCTTCAATTGGAAATTAAATGTACAGTTACTGGAGCTCTGCAAGAAGTCAGTACATTCACATACATGGGAATTAAATGTCATGTGTGTGCTCAGACCCAGAACCCCCCAGAAAGCTATGGGTATTTTCAGACGTGATGGGGCCAATTGGCCCCGGCACGGAAACAACCCTTTGATTCCCCGCCGGGGCCACCGCGTCATGGGCTAACAGACGCGGTGGCCGATCCCAGTTGGGAATCCGGGGAGGGAGCGGGGCTGCGCAGCGCAATGTGCAGCCGCACAGCCCCGCCCCCCACGCTGCCCCGGCCGCCCGCCCTACAGGAGATGGGCGGGCGTCGTGGCCAATGTGGCCGCAGCGCCCAGCCACCGCCCCCCCAGCATTGACCACGGCCCAGAATCCGACCGCGGATTCCAGGCCGTGGTCAGGGGACAGACATTACTGTCCCCTTCATCACGGAGGTGGAATCTCATTCACCACGCAATCGGGGATGGTCCGGCCAGGACCTCTGATCACGTGGTAAATCTGAATCCACCTGTGATTCACGGGGGTGAACATCTGGCGTAACACTGACCAAATGTGCTGAGTTCACGCTCCCCATATGGGAATTGACCATGGTTGAGCGTGATCTCATAACGTCTGAAAATACCCAATGTCTCTGGGGATGTTCCTGCCCTTCTAACCTTTTTGTGATTCTACACGAGCTCAGAGAGAGGCTATATAAGCATGCAGAGTTTCTTCCCACACCCAAATCAAACTCCCATGGGCCCCTAACTGGGAATCCAAGATAAAGGGGAAGGAGGGTAGCATCTGTGTGAATGTACAGAGGCCTTCTCAAAGAACTTCAGCTCCAGGTAAATAAGTTTTCTTTCTTTTTGAG
The DNA here is from genome assembly GCA_003113815.1 of Sphenodon punctatus. Taxonomy (NCBI): domain Eukaryota; kingdom Metazoa; phylum Chordata; class Lepidosauria; order Sphenodontia; family Sphenodontidae; genus Sphenodon; species Sphenodon punctatus. The sequence continues at coordinate 207,962 of QEPC01009586.1, forward strand.
TGGTCTCTGTACATTCACCCTTATGTGAAATTGTAAACAAGTAATCTTTCCTTGGGATGGTGGGAATGAGAAGGACTATAGTATCTGTACAGAGATCAAAGTGCTGCTCTTCTATAATAGGTGTCCCACTTAGTAAGTAGGCCTAGCATACAGTGATTGGTAGAAGTGAGTACTGAAGACTAGATGGGCTGCTTTGCAAATTTTCATAATAGAAAAATGATGAAAACAGAAAAATTTAACCTTATTGTAAACCTAATAAAATCTACCTAAAAACCTACACCAAAAACATCTAGATCAAGGATGCCCAAGTTAAATTGGTGGGTGGACCATACTGAGGCCAGTCCTTGGAAAGTCAGAGCCACCTCCTGAACCATCCTCTTCCTGCCATGTGGAGCTAGAAACCACTGCCTGAACTATACCCCAAGAGCACCAGAGACCCAGCATTTCTCCCTTGTGTAATGGAAAGGTGGATAAAAGAAAGGCGGAATTGAATTTTTTAAAAAAAAATCTCGTGAGATTGAACTGCTGGCCTCCAGATCAGTGGCTGCTCACTGCCTCCGCTTGCATTCTGCAGAGAGCTGAGCTTGCTCTCTGCCTCCCTGGCCATGTACTCTGTACTCTGCAGAGCTTATCTGGGAAATGACTGTAAATTATCTGAGTAGGGAGGGGAGCAGGAAAGCCTCTTCCAAGTTGTGTGCAACACACACTCTAATCAATCCCTGTTTCCAGGAGAACCTATCAGGTGAGCGTTGTGTGCTGCCCCTGATAACAGTGCCCCTGGAAATGGGGACTGATTAGAGTGTTGCAAACAGCTGGGAAGAGGCTTCGTTGCTCCCTTCCCCACTCAGATAATTTACTGTCAGATCCCAGTTAAGCTCTGCAGAGTACAGCATGGTGGGGAAGGCAGAGAGCAAGCTTAGTTCTCTGCAGAATGCAGTGCAGAGGCAGGGAGCAGTGAATAGTCACCAGACTGGAGGCCAGCAGCCCGAGTAAATACTTTTGTATTTTTTTATTTTTCTTGATATTATCTCCTTTTTTGGCAAGAATTCAGCCCATTTCTTGGTTCATTCTCGTTTCCCAGAATGAACAGAGAAACATAATTCTTGTCAAAAAAATGAGAAACTACTGAGAACGTGTTTCAACCCTAGATCAAATTTCTCAGTAACATCAAGACCAGTGGTGCCCAACTTAAATTGTTGGGTAGGACCATAATAGGGTGACCTCAACATTGGACTACCCTACACATCTGCTACATGACACAGGAGTCCCCACTGCCTGGCCCAAATTTAATTGAAGACATAATCAAATGCCATCACATGCCCAGGTTAAAGAAAAAGTCAAAGAAAGCTAAAGACTTAATTTGGACATCTGTAAGAGCATGGTATTTAATCAATAGCTATGAAATGCCCTCATTACATCAAACATCATTAAATGCCAAATATCCACAAACGCCCAGGTTAAATCAGTTGCCTGCACATGCCCACATATAAATCAATGCCCAGAAAAACATGCCTTCTCTTATACCCCAAAACATCCACTCACACTCTCTCGCATCAACATCCATCTCACCCACTTCACTCTCTTGCACCCACCCATGCCTCCTCATACAATCCCTCACATAAATTCACACTCAGTGACTCCCCCCACCTCCAGGGGAGCCTTGAGGGAAGGGTGTGGTATAATACCTGGAGATGCAACAGTAACGCTGCTGTAGCAATTACTGAGGCCAGTCCTTGGAAAGTCAGTGCCACCTCCTGAGCCACCCTCTTCCTCCCTGCTGTGTGGAGCTGGAAACCACTGCCTGAACCCCAAGAGCACCAGGGATCCAGTGTTTCTACCTTCTGTAACAGGAAGACAGATAAAATTGCTATTGCTCAGTAACATATACATAATATTTTAACAAAGATGCTACTTTTATATTATATGTATCAAGCTTCAGTGTCCATCTATTAGCACAAAAAAGTATTCAGTTATAACACATGTACTTCAGCTATCTTCATTACCAACCAAAAGAAGCAAACTTGTAACCAATGTTAAAGCATTAAACACCACCATAGAATTTTAAGTGAATGCAGTGCTCATTGCAGGTTCTTGACAGCTTGGAAGACTGAAGTCCTGTGTTTAATCCACAGACCAAGTACAGCATGGGCAGCAGCAATACAAGCTTCCCCACATCACTCCGCCAATGTGCCTCAACTCTGACCTGGAGGGACCATCTCTAGGGGTGAGAGGGTAGTTCATTCTACATGCTGATTCTGTCCATGGAGTTCTCTGCTGAGAATGCCAAAAAGCGTGCTAATTCGTGCTTATGGTGATGGTGGTTGTGTGATGTGGGCACATGTCCATTAGCCACTAGACTGAACCCTTCAGTTGAGCTATATCCCTCTGTGCTGCTAACTATTACAATGAGTATGTTAAGCAATATGGGGCCTGGTTAGGATTTGGATGGGAAATCATGAAAAATGCTGAAGTGCTTATTCAGCAGGAACGTTTTTCCATCTGAGTCAATTCTAATGCCCAAGTATTGCTTTAGAGATGCCACCACTTGGCTGAAAGACAAAGAACAGCTTGAACAACTGAAAAGATCCCATACCAGTTTTCTCAAGAGTTCAACTAATAACCCAGTACAAATTGTGTCTATACTTTGGGAAGTAAGTTCTGTCTTTCTAAACACTCCTCACAGTTAAAATTGGATATGGCATCCTTTCTTATTATACTTCCCATCTATATGCCACTATCTATTTATAACCATTTCTGGAGTAGCTACCAACATGAACAACTGGTGTGGAGCAGAAATGCTAGGATTTTATCTGAAGGAAAAATATGTACTCTGCCCTACGGCATATTTTGGTTTAAACACCACCAAATCCAGAAGTGTTCTTACATTTCATTAAAGTGGAAGGTGAATTTATCCTGCCTCATTGTTCCCCAATTAATGGTCCATGTACTGGTGCTAATTTGTGGTATCATGCCTTTGCGGCATCATGGTTGGACTGGAGATAATTCAAGAATCCACTAATGTGTTTTTGTGATGGCCACCAGTTTGTCCATCACAGCAGCAATTGAACCTTCTACAGCTTGAGGTAGAGAGCCAGGCTCCCCACATAGGCTGTAGCAAGCTTCTATACGTTGGGATTGCTAGCCTCCCAGGAGTGTCCTGGAGTTTCCAGGAATTAAAAGTTAATACATTTCCACAATGCTGCTATAAGAAAATGCATAAGAAATTCTCAAAATGAATTTTAAATGCTGAATCAGATTTACCTTATCAGCTTGTCGTTAGTTTCATACATTCTTGGGAGTTCTATATCCAAGTGATTTTATGGTATAATCTGATATGCACACTGGTCCTGGGGGCAAGGTGCTCACCTCCATAGTGAATGAGTTTTGGTTATAACACATGTACTTCAACTGTCCTGTCAGTTCTGTAGTCCTGTCATAAAACCACCAGGGATATGTTCAACCACAGCTAGCAAGCCTAATGCTGTGGATCAGGCACAGAGTAGAACGTGTAATCTATATCTCATGAGAGTTACATTTTCTCTCCTACAGCCTTAGAGAGGTTCTTCCTGCAACTGGTACACATTCCTTCAAGTGAGAGGAGAGCTGGAACCTTAAAGTAGGGTGGGATTTTCTTGTAGTCCTCTAGCCAAACAGGGCTTTGAGGGGATGAAGAGGGCAGATTCTCTATTGTTTTCTGTTCTAGTATTTCTATAGCACTTATTTCCATAACATCTAAGTACCTCCTCATAGTGCATTAGACAACATTGCTAACATTGGTCATATGAAATCCATTCTCTCACATATTGTCTTTTCAGGGACTTCTCTGTGTGCATTATAGGATTTTGACCACCTGTCTGCCCACCCCTCACTAACTAAGGCTAAAAAGGAAAGGCAGATTGTCACAGCACCACACTGATATGTATGGGATGGAGGTTTTTCCAATAGTCCATAATATTTTCAGAAATATTTAACAGGTTCTTGGAGTCAAAAAGAATCTGGAGAACAGTGTTCTGGCTCATTTTGTATGTTTGTTCACATGGGGGAGGAGGGGGCGAAGTGTTTGACTTCCTTCATCTGTTCCTGCACTCTGTGTTCTCTGAGCGGTGAAGGGTCATAGAACCAAGAACCATATGAGTCAGGCAGAATTAGTCACCATATCTCATTTCCACTTTCACACTGTCTGACAATCCATACCCAGCACTGTAAGGACTCGGAGCATATGCTGCATCCTTCTGAAGAGCAGTGCGGCAATTTCTGCTCCTGTCTTTACTCCCCAGCAACTTGTCCCCAAAGACATTCTGCCACTGTCTCTCTCTGACAGGCAGAATTCCTCCAACTTCCACTGCAGAAGCTTACTCTCTAAACTCACTTTCTGCTGTAAAGGTGACTAGTAATGCCAGACAATATGACCAAAAGTATCTACAAGTTTTTGAGGTGCTCAAAAAAGTATAAAACCAAAAAACGACAGCAATAATTCTTTTCCCCATCAAGCCAAATGGAACCCAAGTGGCATTCAAACCAGTGATCTGGAAGTTAAACATTCTGTAGAAAATGACTATATTCCCTGCAAAATTCTATATTTTGTTTAAGATTTTAATGTACGTGCAGCTTACCAGAACATTATTAGTAGACTTGTGTGAAGTTCTACAGTTTTGGTTTGCTTGTTCAGTGTTGACATTTTCTCCAATTTTCCTAATCACAACTTCATGCTTCATTTCTCTTCACAATGCAGATTAGAACGAACACTTCTTCTCAAATGACACAATCAGGTTTCACTTGGTTTTGTGTGAAACCACAAGGTTCACATAGTTTCAGCTCCAAACCAGACTAGACCCCAAACTGATCCAAATTTATTCAAGTCTATGCTTCCTGAAAAGCTTGAAAACCACAGCTCAGGTTAAACCTAGTGACTTGAAGCTGTCACCTGGTTTGTATAGAAATGTTTTGCATGGCTTTAATCAGTAGACTAGAACAGGACCTATGGTCTAGTGATTATCACACATGACTGGAAGTTAGAAGGCATGGGTTCTATGCCTGGCAAGGCTACTGACTTGTTCTGTGACTTTGGACAAGACATTTAATATCTCTGTCAGCTTCCTAATCTGTAAATTGGTGATAATACCACCTAACTCACAGAGGGTACTGCAAGGCTAAATTCTTTAATGTTTCTAAAGAACTTAAAAGACCTTGAGGTGAAAGTCATTATGGAAATGCATATTATTGTAAGTGAAAGAAATTCTGTAAATTTTCATGGCAGTTTTTATTAAAATAAAAGGGAAGATGTGATGCTAAAAAGATAAAATCTTATGATAAACATAGTAAGGTAAAATAAGATTCTTACTACACTGGTCTACAAGTCAAGACCTAGAATGCCCCTCCCATTCTACATCCACTTCAAAGCAATGCTGTGATTACAGATTTTGGGTTATAATTGAAGGTCTACCACCTGGAGTTCTGCAAAGGGACTTGGTATAGAACACACTCTTACTTGAGAGTCAAGGTGTGGGCTGGAAGGGAGAATTTTGCTCTAAGAATTATACTTTGTAAAAAGCTATTATCTAGATTTCTATACAGAGTGATTTTATAGATATATAATTTAAAGAAATTATATTATTAACAATTGCATTCAAATCGTTAAGATTCTTGCTACACTCGTCTACAAGTCAAGTTATAATGATTTCTCTAATATTGACTGGCATGACAAAGAAGAGCTGCTGCTGTTTCCTAGAGGAAAAGCCATATCCGTTTCAGCTCAATAACTGGTCATTTAAGAAATATGCACTTCCCCTCTACCAAATATGGCTGCTAGATGCATTTAAGTGTCTAGAAATAAATAGGATTTGACTTCCTCAGCTAGTTTTATTCATTTCCTTTTCACAGGTCTGACTCACATCTAATAGGTAGCCAGGACTATGGCACAAGGGTGGGTGTCAGTTTCATGAAATGAAAAGCATTTTTCAGTTACAAAAGCCAGCATTGTGCTTAAAGTGAATCTTCTAAAGCTTCGCTTGCATAAAAACGGAAGCTGAAATTACAGACCTGGCACAGTGAAGTTCCTCTTACATTCTTCAGTGAATGAAGAATGACTTAATACATGCTTCCTTATCCAGAAGAAAGAATGTCATAACTGGAATGGGCAGATTTGGATTTTCCTGGTATCCATCGCTCCACATCCTACATCAACCATTGTGTTTGCTGCTACCATGTCATAGTTTTGCTATTAATTTTCTCCTGCTAACACAACACAAACAATGCAGTGTCTTCTGAGGGTCCTGTCAGACATTCCTTCTCCACAAGAAGTGCGTGTATCATGGGAATACTGATTTGACAGCTAGTTAGAACAATTGAGTGAGCAAGAATTATATGAACTCTCCCATCACATCCCCAATGCTGTCCAGAAAAGAAGTGCAACTGGAAGTGTCAGTCAGAGCCATGCAGAGATGGAAATCAATGGCCTAGTATGTGGCCAAAACAAGGATTCAGCTCACACTGCCAGAGTCGTGAGGCTTAATTGAGAGGGCTCAGTCCCTCTCAATTAAGCCTCACGACTCTGGCAGTGTGAGCTGAATCCTTGTTTTGGGCCCCAGCAATTCCATTTGAGGGAGAGGGGAGCCTTAGGAAATGTTCCCAGTAGGAGTGTGAACTCCAAAATGTGAAAGATCAGGAAAAGGCTGAAATTGCCCACTTCAGAGCTGGAAATGAAAGAAGAAACCCGGCTGGTTTATTTGACTTTCATTAATGACTTTCCTGCCCCACCTCATATTGATTAAATCACAAGAACTCCTGTTTTATATTCAGCTTTACAGCTAGATTAGTCTAATAGTTGAGTTGCTAGCTGAAGAACAGGGTTAATTTCTCTGCTCTGACAAGCTCAGGGCCAGAAGGTGTGGCTTTTGAGACAGGGGACATGGTATCCGGGGCAGACTTGAGCAATTCATTTTTATTTTTATTTTTACAAATTAGCACTGCAAAACAGTGCTTTTCCCTCCCTGTCAATAAGCTGTTCAGTTATCCTGTACAGAATTTTCCTTTCTAAAAGGCACTGGAAGTTCTAGGACAGACAGCAGAATTCATCAATATTATCCCTAGATGGACTCTCATTACTCCTCCTTCTTTGGATAGTTAGCATGAACTGTAATAGTCAGAGTTATTGACTCCTCTGATTGATTCTAGCTGAAAACAATTATAGGTCATACATTTATGTTTAGAAACACTAGAAATTTGGCAAATTAATATGTTCTACCATATTGGTGAAAATTTAATAGAAATTTCACAGATGCATCCTGGTTGGACCACTGACCACATTTAGTAAAAGCAGGACATCCATGCTTTCAGGCTGGAATAACTGTAAAATGATTTATTTAAAACAAAGGTCTGATAGATACTGAGTGGTGTGGAACAAGTAAATATAGGGAGTGGTCATTTACCCTCTTAAATAATACTAAAACTATGGGACATTTTGTCTGGCAGCAGTTTTAAAACAAACAAAAGTAAGTACTTTTTCACTCAACGTACAATTAACTTGTGGAACCAGAGGATGTTTTGAGGGCTATACCATAACTGTATTTAGGATAGGTCTATAAATGGCTATTAGTCAAGTTGGTTGGGGGAATATAGCCTCTGACTATCAAGAGTGTGAGCAAAAAGTAGGAAATGGATCACTCCATTATGACCTGTTGCATACTTCTGTGAAGTTGGCCTGGACCCAAGCTTGGCTATCCCCATGATGAGTAGGGACTGGGAAAGTGTTGAGGAGGAATTACTTTGTCCTGCTTTCTAAGTATTGGGCATCTCCTTGCCAGAGATGACAGAGAGAACCAGGCAGGCAGTTAAAAACAGTTTAAAGGGAGTTAAAGCTGGCTACTGTCAGAGACAGAACGCTAGACTAGATGGACCATTTGCTTGGCCAGTATGGCACTTCTTACGATCAGGGTCCTGTGTTCTCTGCATTTTCCCCATTGCCTTCAAAGGGGAAAACACAGCAAACATGGGTTCCTGCTTATGTTCTTATATTTCTCATTTGTATACACTACTGCCATTCATTACAGCAAAGAGGAATGCTTTTAAAAGCAGTACGGCTCCATGGGAGTTTCTCCGCATTGGAAGAATGGGAAATGTCACTGTGTTCTCCTAGAGGAAAGATTCCCAAACTATGGGTCAAGACCCAAATAGGGTCATACCATCTGCGGATTGGGTTGAGATTCTTAACAATATATACTTTGCATTGTTTTGTTGTTGTCTGAGGTCTTAGGATAATTACTAAGTTTTAGAATGGGATCACAGGTGAAATAATTGGGAAACCCTCTCCTACAGAGTCAGGCATTATAGAAACTAGTTTGCTTGTCATTTGCTGGGATTATCATCACCCTGGTTGGGATGATCAGCTGTCCTGACGGCATTAGAGCTGGAACAGCAGGCAACCTTTCACACAGTTAAATCTTTGTGAACTCTCCTTATGTTATTAATTAGAAACTAGACTGCAGTTGGTTCTCCGACAGTTAAAATCATATGCTCCCATATTAGCTTTTGGACAGAAGAGATGACAACACTTTTTATGATGTTTATCTTAAGTGTTTGGTCTGGTTTGAAATTTAGCAAAAAGCTGTTATGTGACATCTGATTTCTTAACCACCGTTAGTTGCATGCATATTTAATGCATTGTTTAGTCTCATGTTGGTTAAAGTTACTTAAAGAAGCACTTGGCAAACTCATCATTAATTTTTGGCATAACTGCCCCTCTTACTTTTTCATTGAACTTTAGATACCAAGAAAAACCCTTGACTTACTTTGCTTCTGGCATATTACTTTATACAATTGGCCAAAACCTTTGCACATGGTCTTCTGCCTTTGTCCTGCTATTATTAATGGCGTTGCAATATTTGATCAGCAGTAGCTAGAGTCACAAAGACAAATGTACAATAGACCAAGACCACACAGGCTCTTAATCAAAACCATTTGCATTATATGCTCGAGCATTTAAAGCAATAGTGTTTCACAGGAGTGAATTCACACTGCAGATTCTTTGGGATTTTGATTCAGTAGTCCTGTCCATTCTTTTTCTGCAGAACACTTAAACATATGCTTCAGTCATACTAACTTCAATGGGACTTAAGGATGCTCTTAAAGATAAACATATGCTTAAATGTTTTACTGACACGCTATTTTTTTTTCCATTTAATCACAGCAGGTGTTAATAATGTTAATATTTCTCTCCAGTCATTCAAAACTATGATTAAAAGCAAAAGTGATATGAAAGTTGAATTATATTTCAGTATAGCTGGTGGCAAGATTAATCAAATTAGGAAGAAACATACACCAAAGGTGTTGGTACTATTAGCGGTATTGGTGTTGATGACACTATTAGAAGTATTGGGCCATTCATCAGCAGTCCCTTGCATCAATTGATAGAAAGAGTTTGAAATTCTGAACTGTTTTACAGTACACTGTTTCACCCATGTTGAGTTTTAAAGTCCCAATACAAGATTAAACTGGGACAGTTAATAATTCTCCCAATGCTTTCTAGATCCAAAACAGATAATTATTTTGACTTTTTAACCACCAATAAGGATGGAATAACAAAATGGCTGACTTCCTTCTCTTTGAGCAAAATTAAGTGGCATCCCCGCCAAAAACTTGACTATTGATTAGAAAGAATTCAAGATAAAATTTTATGTTACCAGTGTAACAATACAATAACAATACATTACAATAACGTCCGGTGAGTAGGAGGGATTTAAACAGGCCAGGGATGGGTGTGCGCTCCTACTCATGCATGTTTTGGACTGTACCTGCACAGAGCATCCTGGATTTGGATTTTCCCCCGATGCTGCATGCGTGGGCATGAGTTGGCAGTACATGGGAGGGCAGAGGGCACCCCCCAACACTGCCTTCAGACAGGCGCTTGGGGGGGGGGGGATGGGTAGACCTGCGTGGGTGCATCTCGTGTAAAAATGTCCTATGAATGTTAAATTATACTATATAGCTATTCTGGAATGTTCTATAAAATCTGAGGCAGACAAATGATTTTGAAATTAATATGTAATTGATTAAATTTTATGTGCAATTAAAGCTAACGTACTGTATAATCAAAGGCCCCATCTCAAGATACACTTACAGTATTTTCAGATAGATGTCATAGTCAGATGAAGTCATTAACTTAAATCAATAAACATGGTGTAATAGATTTCAACAGAGCCATACTGCACCTGCTAAGAATCTGGTCCTTCCACTCGTCTGACTGTGGATGAATTTACACAGCTTTTCCTGAGTGGGGGTAGCCAACATGAAACACAATCCATGTTGAAGCTGAAGAGGTGGGGAGGTGGTGTTGTATGAAAAGAGTTTTTGCTTTGCTGCCCAAACCCTTTTTGCACAGCACTTCTACCCCTATAGGAACCCAGAATGGGCTGCACTCTATGTCCACTTTGAGAGAGCTACATGAATACTTTCTGTATTTCTTATCTATAAATTCCAATTTATTTATTTAATTAATTAATTAATTAATTAATTTTTTTAACTTTATACCCCGCCCCTTCTACACAGCAGCTATGGGTGGCTTAAAATCTAAAAAACATATTAAAATACAAATATAAAAGCTCTTATAGAGGGGAGAGACAAAAACAAAACAAGAAATTTTCCCTCCCTCCCTATCCCTCACTCTCCCACCCTACCCATCTCCCTCACCAAAAGCTTGATGAAACAGCCAGGTCTTACAAAGTCGTCTTAAAGAGAAGAGGTCCAGGGCCAACCGGGCCTCTGCCAGGAGGGAGTTCAACAGCTTTGGTGCAGCCACCAAGAACGCCCTCTCCATAGTGCCCCCCCGGGAAATCACGGGGACCTCCAGAAAGACGCCCCCAGTCAACTGCAGGGGCCATTCCAGAGCCCAGGTAGTGAGGCGGTCCCACAGGTAGCTAGGGCCCAAGCCGTGTACGGCTTTAAAGGTCAACACCAACACCTTGAATAGGGCCCAGAACACTATAGGCAGCCAGTGCAGAGAACAGAGCACTGGTGTAAAACACTCCTGGCAGTCCACCCTCGTAAGGAGACAAGCCGCTGCATTCTGCACTAGCTGCAGTCTTCGGGCCTTCGTCATGGGTAGCCCCATGTACAGCATGTTACTGTAGTCAAGTCTTGAAGTGACAAAAGCATGGATGATAGTGGCCAGGTCGGAGTCCGAGACATATGGCTGAAGCCTCCGCACCAGATATAATTGGCAGAATGCACTCCTCACAACAGCTCCCACCTGAACATCCAGGCGGAGCTGGGAATTAAGGAGCATTCCCAGACTCCAAACCAGGGGAACCAATGGGGGCGAATCCCATCAATGATGGGGGATGCCACACCCAATGCCTTCCTCACTAGCATCACCTCCATCTTTATTTATTTTATTATATTTATATGCCTCCCCCCCATGCCCACAACATCTCGGGGCGGCTTCCAACAATGTAAAACAATTATTAAAACATAAAATCCACAATATCATTATTAAAACAAATTTTAAAAAACCCTACAAAAATTCAACCCACCCTCCCCTCTCCACCTCCGAAGGTCTTGGAGAACAGCCACGTCTTACAGGCCCGATGGAAGGCCATTAGACTCGGGGCTACCCATGCTTCCTCTGGGAGGGAGTTCCACAACCGGGGCCCAATCACCGAGAATGCCCTTTCCATTGTAGTCCCCCACTTTATGCAGGGGACCTCCAAGAAACCGAAGGATCCGTCCTGAGTCACGGAGGGTGAGGTATCCAGGTCCAAGACCGTATAGGACCTTATAGTTCAAAATCAAAACCTTGAATCTCGCTCAGCACATTACCGGCAGCCAGTACAGTGCCTGGAGCACCGGTGTTATGTGCTCTCGTCGGCCTGTCCCTGTTAGGAGATGGGCCGCCACATTCTGCACCAACTGCAACCTCTGAGTCAACGTCAAGGGAAGCCCCACGTAGAGCACGTTACAGTAGTCCAGCCTTGAGGTGATGAAGGCATGGGTCAAAGTGGCCAGGTCGGGTCTGGAGATGTATGGGCGCAGCCTCCGCACCAGATACAGCTGGCAGAACGCTGCCTTCACCACCATATCCACCTGCTGATCTAGACAGAGACCCGCATCCAATAACACCCCCAGACTCCAAACCTGCTGGGCCACGGAGGGGCACACCCCCTCCACAAAAGGGGGCAACACCTCCCCCGCTCGGCCTGCCACCATCACCTCCGTCTTATTGAGATTAAGTTTCAGTCTGCTCTGCCATAACCAACTCGCCACAGCCTCCAAACACTGAGATAGCACGGAGACGGCAGGGCCTGAGTCGGCTGAAAAAGAGAGGTAGAGCTGCGTATCATCAGCATATTGGTGGCAATGCACACCAAACCCTTTCACGATCTCCCCCAAGAGCTGCATTTATATATTAAACAGTAAAGGAGACAGGATTGAACCCTGCGGAACACCATAGTTCAGGGCCTGGGGGCTAGATGTTTCTATCCCCAGGACAACCCGCTGGGTCCTCCCTGAGAGGAATGGCTGGAACCACCCAAGGGTGGTCCCACCCAGACCCCCCAGGTCACGCAGCCTTCTCAACAGCAGCCCATGGTCCACTGTATCAAACGCAGCTGAGAGATCTAGCAGGACCAGTAGTGTTGAACGTCCTTCATCCATCCCCCGGCGGAGATTGTCCACTAAGGCCACCAACGCCATCGTCGTACCATGGCCGGGCCAAAACCCTGATTGAAAAGGATCAAGAAAACCGATGCTGTCTAGGTGAGTCTGGAGCTGCAAGGCCACCACCCATTCAATAACCTTCCCTAAAAAGGGAAGGTTAGAGATGGGTCGGTAACCGGCGCGTGCATCCACATCCAAAGATGGCTTCTTCAGCAGGGGACACACCATGGTCTCCTTAAGACCAGGAGGCAAACTCCCCTGCTGAAGGGACGTGTTGACAACCCCCGCCAGCACCGGCCCAATATCTCCCTGGAGGTTTTCACCAACCAGGACGGGCAGGGATCTAGTTCACAGCTGGTGGCCCTAACCGACCCCAGGATCTCCACAGCATCGGCTGGCGTCACTTCCTGAAACCTATCCCACAAAGATGGACCAGACGGCACCTTCATAGCCTCATGCTCAATTCCTACTGTCTCTGTCTCTAATCCAGTGTCGAAGTTACTCTGGATCTGAGCGATCTTATCGTGATTCAGCTTCAGTCAGCTTGCCCTCATCCAGTCCCCCACAGCCACCAAGACTGCCGGGTCTGAGTCAGATGTAAAAGAGAGGTAAAATTGGGTGTCATCAGCATATTGATGACACTGAACATTAAACCATCTTACGACCTTGTCCAGAGGCTGCATATACACGTTGAACAGGATTGGGGACAAGTTGGAACCTTGCGGGACTCCACACGAGAGATACTGGGGTGATGAAAAATAATCCCCAAGCACCACCTGCTGAGTTCCTCTAGCCAGGAAAGAGTGGAACCATTCAAAGATGATCACACCCACCCCTTCATGGTCCCACAGGTGAGTCACCAACAAGCAGTCAACAGTTTTAACAGAATTAATGGGTCAAACAACCCTGGTCCAATTCACGGCGAAAGTCATCGACCAAAGTCACAAATGCAGTCTCAGTACCATAACCTGAGCGAGGGATCCAGATACCCAATGTGGTCAAAATGCCCCTGTAGCTGTTGAGCCACTACCCGTTCAATAACCTTCCCTTAAAAGGGAAGTTTAGAGACAGGCCGATAGCTGGCGAGGGAGTCAAAGTCAAGCGATGGTTTTTTGAGCAGAGGCCGCACCACCACCTCTTTGAGGCAGCTCGGCATTCTGCCTTCCCACAGGGAGGCATTAACCACACCTGCCAGCAACAGCCCCAGAATCTCCTGACTGGCCTTGACCAGCCAGGATGGGCATGGGTCAAGTTCACAGAAGGTGGCTCTAACCGCCCCAAGAACATCCTCTGCATCAGTGGGCAATACCCCCTGAAACTGATCCCACAAAACTGGACAAGGTGGGGCTTCCATTACTTCTGGTTCTCCCGCCGTAATAAGCGTGGTGTCAAAATTGTGATGAATACAAGCAATTTTATCCGCAAAGTAATCTACAATTTAGGAATCATAAGAAGTCCAGATCTCATGCAGGTATACGGATTGACTTGTGTGACTGTCCTACATTCCTGTCTGAGTGCATGAATGAAATAGTCTCCATCACATAATCCTTTCTCAAAAATAAAATAAATAAATAAATAAATAAATAAATTTTAAAAAGAGGAAAGAGAATGAATGTTTTTAGACAAACACCTCCCCACCCAACATGCATGTTGCAGGGCTGCACAGAGCACCAATGAAGCCCTGCAACATGCATGATGGGTGGGTGAGTAATGACTGGGGAATCACTGATCTAAAAGCACTCAATGACTCAGCACAATCCACCATAATCATACTGGTTTTATCACTGGAGATAAAGTTCAGTCCTCTTAGAGCTATCGTTTTAGGCTACCTGAAGGTTTAGGGAGGTATTACTGCATTGGTTTTATGTTCAAAACATGTTTTAAGATTATGTTGCATGCTAGAAAAAAAGTACAAAATAGTAAAAAATGGGATAAAAGTGATCCAATTGTGACCCTCCCGGTAAGCTTGATCAGTAACCCCCTGATATAGCTAACTCGGTAATCAAACACAAAACTTCTCAAAACGATCAATCTGATTGCAGAAAATTTTTATGCACATTCTCTGCATCAGCAGTCATCTAACACCTCATAATGAAGCATCAGATAAAAATGTATACCATACACATGAAGGCCACAGTCCTAAAATCACGGGGTGTTCCTTGAATAGATCCACCGACTTCAGTGGAACTCCTCTAGACTTTGTGGGTTTTAGGATTGCAGCCTATTAGGACAATCTTCCTCCGTTGAAGTCAATGGGACTTTTGTCACTGATTTCGGTGGATTAGCATTGTATCTAAGTGCGCAATCGTGTCTTCGATTAAGTTAATGGCTCAGCTTCCGTTGACTTTAAGGGTGAAGATCACACCTTAACTTTCTGTTTCAACACAATGCCCATTCCACATTCTAAAATGGTTTCAAATTGTTGGAATTTAAAGCTGTATATTCTACATTGTGGTGGCGCGGAGAGAAGTGGGTGCAGTGGATGGTATGGCAAAGGTGGAAAAAGTGAAATCATGTTTATAGGCAGCAAACAATTAGTGGAGACTTAAAGCCAGAGAATCTCATTAGGGTGGTCTCGATGATGTATGCACCTGAGCAACCTGAACTGCTTTTAACAGTGTGTGTCAAGGACACACACCCCATGTGTTTTCTGTTACTCAAGGCCTTGACAAATATTAAGTTTGTCATTATGACAAAGAGGCTTTGCAATTCTTCAGCAGCTACTACAGAACAACAGAAAACTAATTTGGATGTTTGTTTTAGCACATTCAAATTGGGCACTACCTATAACTTGCAGTAGTTCTGTAAATGATAATATCTTGCCTTTGCATCCCCTAAATTCCTGAATTACTAGTCAACAGATCATCCATGCAAAAGCTTAATTTTTCCTACGTATTTTGAGTTTTATGTTTCTTTCCATTAAAGTTTCCAGCGTTTCACAGACATATTTAGTTTGGCAGAAGGGCACTGGTGACTCATGGAATGAAGAGATTTCAGAGCAAGCTACTGAAAATGTATTTAATTTCTCCTTGTGTAATTTGGGAGCAAGCTATGACTAATAGAGACTTTCAAGTAACAAATGGCAATTACGGCCCTAACTTCCACAGTCTTTTAATAAGTTAGGAGCCTTACTGCCATTTTTTGTCTTTTCACATCTACCCAATGTGTCTCATTTCTATTTATCAGATGCATGAATGCCATATATTTATCCTATAAATAAAGTTTGTTTATTCTGAAGTAAAAAGCAAAGATCAAAAGCAAGTATTCTATATCTTGACGAATACTGTGTAAAACTAACAATGACTTCCCTTTTTGGTCATTTCTGGCACTTTTTCATAAAAAGTGGGTACAGTAAAAACACATGGCTCTACTGAAATGATTTTCAAAATGACTCTGCTTAAATTTGTTTAATTCGAAAGTATTGGAAAACATTTTTAAAATCTTTACTATTTTGTTCCTACCTTATCTAAAAGCATGTTCTGATTAACTGCATTCATGTTATTACTCTAGCATTCTGAGTGTAGAGGTGTACTGCTGGACAAAACCTACACTGTATAATGCATAGGTTATCCTACTGATTTTTTAATCAAACTTTGTTTTTTAAAAAATTCTTTATTTAGACTGGAGAGCCATCAGCGGGATAGAACTTTTAAAAAAATCTTTTGGCCTGCTCTGGCCCACAAGCTACCATCAGATTTGTTGGTGCACTGCCAGATGTTCACCCGGAATTGTTCCCGAGTGTGTTGGCAGCAATCCCAGGCTGCGATTCTGGAGACCTTCGGGATAACAATCCGATTCCGGGCTTCTGTCCACCCAATCAGGCCAAAGAGGATGCTCTAATGTTTGTTATGGCCCACCATGACCTGCCTGGCCACCATGGCTGCCCGTCAAGAGGGGCCCTCCAAACTATTTGCAACCCCTCCCAGTTTGGTGTCATTTGAAAAGTTGATGAGTATACTCTCCACTCCCTCCTCCAAATTATTAATGAAAATACTGAAGAGGACCGGACCAACAACAGACCCCTGTGGGATGCCACTTGATACCTCCTCCCAATTTGATATTGTTCTATTAATTATATAACTTTAAGTCCTACTCATTAAGTGCATCTTTCCAGCCAGCTGTGAACCCACCCATTCCATCTAGCCCACATTTATCCATCTTTCTTATGGGAATATCAAGTGGGGCAGTGTCAAAAGCCTTACTGGAATCAAGATTAGAACTGCAACCAGGCACCCAAAGATTCGGGCACCCCCAACAAATCTGGGGTGCCCAAATTGACCCAACACCATTTGGGCACCAATGATGCCCGAATGGGACTTAATAGGCTACTCAAACACAATGGCTGGCTTTTGAAAGTGACACACCTGAGAGGCACTGTAGGGGGGTGGGGGGAGTGCTGGATGGCCTTTGAAACTGACACACCCCAGCTGGAGCTCTTTGGAGCCGGACGCTGCAGCATTCCCAGCTGGGGCTTGTCAGTTTCTCTGGGTAATGGTCACATTGTCAGTTATTTGGCACCTGATTGGTCCTCAGGCAGCCCATCAGGTGCCTGATGAGATGCCTGAAAATGCAGACATTACCCGTGGGTACTAATTTTAGTCCTCATTGCAAGTCTAGTTACGACTACTGAATTCTTCTTATCAATCAAGCTTATCAAAGCTTACCTCATCAAAGAAGGTTACCTCATCAAAGAAGGAAACTCAACTGGTCTGGCATGATTTGTTCTTAACAAATCCATGCCAGTTACTCTCAAGCTTCTCACAAATCGATAGTTTTATAATTTGTTTGAAAGCCTTTCCAGGTACCAAAGTCAGGCTAATTGGCTTATAATTCCGGCATCATGTTTGGAAGCAGCCAGGAAGCAGCTCCCAGATGTTTCCACAGGATCAATTTCGACCATGGTGGGAGCTAGCCTGGGCTGTGACTCGGGGAAATCCCCAAGCCACAGCCTGGGCTAGCCACCATCACGGTTGGGATCCGGCGACCGGATTCAGAATAAAGTGGACTTTCACATCTGAAAGCCCACTTTACTTACCACGGTCCAGAGTGGCGGGTAAGGGGAGAACACCATGGTAGCCATTACTGACCGCCTGTTAGCCGGGGGGTCAGGCCACTGCACGCAGCGTGGGGGTGGGGCTGGGCGGACGTACATTCATAAGTCTCCCCAATTGGACTGTTGTCACAGTTGTTTGACGGTTGGCCTGGACCCAACTGGAGTGACAGCACTGACCACCGCCCAGATAAACCTGTGGTGGCGGTGAGCACCATCATTTATGAAAGCACCCACAGTCTCAAATAAATAGTGCATCCTCCTAGATGTCATGCAAGTCAATCCTGTATTTTTCTGTGTACAAAAGCAGGATTAGATTCTAACATTCTTGCTCATACAGAGTAGCATACCTCTAAATCCTGAGTCTGAAATGGGGGGCAGTGATGCTGAAAATGAGGGACAACACTTTTTGGAAAACATTATGTCATTAGCACAAATTTGTATGTGTTAATGTAAATTTATGCATATTTATGTATAGCCCATTGTCCAATTTTGTGACTGGGCTGAAAAAGAGGTGGACTTTTAAAAAAATAAAAATAAAAGCAATCTTTTTTTAAAAAAAATCAAAGGACACACATATACACACAAACCAGGGATAGGGGAACCTTTTGCCTCTTTGGAGCAACTTTGAAAATTAGTACCAGCTCCAAGAGCTGCATAGAAGTTGGGGTGGAGGTGCTTAAGTGGTGTTGTCGTGGATTTTCCTCTAGATCCACTGGGTTCGGGTGGGCTCACCAATTCGAGGCTGTACACAGAGTCTGGGTAACTCTCATTAGTTTATTCAGCATGCAACGTGTTGGGCAGACACTGCAAAGGAGTGCTACCCCCTTGGGACAGTTCAGCAAGCTTTTATACAAAAATGCAAAACTGTGCTTCACACATGCGCATATACAGTTACCTAGCTGGGTTTTTCCACTTGCCAACTCATCATAACATTTCCTCTAGTTAAGACAGTACATTTGGTTACGCTCAAGCAATCTGCTCCCTGCATTCCATTCTACTCCCAGGCCCATCCTGTTCATTCTTATCAGTAATGTTCCTTCTTGCTGACACATAGCACACTTCATAACTGTTCTTAGCTGGGCTT
>QEPC01009586.1:233775-273057 GCA_003113815.1 Sphenodon punctatus
TGTCGTGGATTTTCCTCTAGATCCACTGGGTTCGGGTGGGCTCACCAATTCGAGGCTGTACACAGAGTCTGGGTAACTATCATTAGTTTATTCAGCATACAACACGTTGGGCAGACACTGCCCCTTGGGACAGTTCAGCAAGCTTTTATACAAAAATGCAAAACTGTGCTTCACACATGCGCATATATAGTTATCTAGCTGGGTTTTTCCACTTGCCAACTCATCATAACCTTTCCTCTAGTTAAGACAGTACATTTGGTTACGCTCAAGCAATCTGCTCCCTGCATTCCATTCTACTCCCAGGCCCATCCTGTTCATTCTTATCAGTAATGTTCCTTCTTGCTGACACATAGCACACTTCATAACTGTTCTTAGCTGGGCTTTCTGTATTTTTCCACCTCAGTGTGCTCAGGA
Source organism: Sphenodon punctatus (assembly GCA_003113815.1). Classification (NCBI taxonomy): domain Eukaryota; kingdom Metazoa; phylum Chordata; class Lepidosauria; order Sphenodontia; family Sphenodontidae; genus Sphenodon; species Sphenodon punctatus. The sequence continues at coordinate 234,190 of QEPC01009586.1, forward strand.
AAAGGAGGCTCTGGATCATAGATCTGTGCAGTGGTTCTGTCTGCTATCCTTGTGTGCATGCCCTCATTTCAATCCCTTACCCCAAGTTCATTCTTTAAGTACATGGGGGTAAGAAATGGTTTCAGGAGCCAAATAAAAATTAGATGTGGGCTGCATTTGGCCCCTATGGCTGAGATTTCCCTCCCATTATATAAATGCTCTCATAAAACAGATTTGAACCCTTTCCCTTATTTCAGAGTTCTATCACAGCATTTCCCCACAACTGCTTGACCCTATACACCCCCCCAACATAAGTGATAGCCACCAAGCACATAGCACTCTCTTTAACAGTAGTGCTTTCCCCACATTCAATGTTTTCTCCTCTTGTGTGGATTCTCTGATAGATCTGATTCTGTGTGAATTCTCTCATAGCCCAGAGTTAGGTAATGGCCCATTGCTTAACATGGAGCCCAGGATGAATTTTTGTTTTGTTTTTAAAAGTAAACTTATTTCAACATTAACCTATTACAAGGAACAGGTCTGAACCCTTGACCCACCATTCACTTTTTTCAGGCTATACCACCAGAACTACAGGAAGAAGTGCTGGCTACTGCTTTTAATTCAGCCATTAGAGGTGACCTCTCCATATTGCCCAATAAGCCCAATAGCTCTTTGTAAGATTGCAATAACAACATTAGCAGTGTGGCCAGGTAGCTAAACTCTGCTGCTGTCATGCCACTAGACTTAGGTTTTAACCTGTGCAGTAGCCTTGTGTACTTCCTCTGTTATAGCTTCTTTAGAAAATGTTAAGATAAAATTTAAAAAAGACAAAGCAACTCCTGGTTCTCACTATAAAAGCTGAGAGAGTTGACAAAAGAAGCACAGTCAGATGGAAGTAAGATTCAAGTAAGAGACATAAGTAACAATTATATCTGAAGCCAAGTGTGAGTTCTGAACCTGGAAAGCATTTTTTCTTGTTTTTGAAAAAGTGTATATATTAATTCAGTTTGGGACAGTTTCTTTAACTGGTTGGACAGTTAAAGAAACTGCATCTCTATCGTGAATGAACACAATATTAAAAAGCACAAGGAGGCAAAATACCACTGAGCTGTACTGCTTGGACTTCCCAAAGGTACAATACACATTTTATGGGAATCAAGAGAGTAGCAGACATTACTGATCAATTTACATCAGCTACAAACTTATATATGGCAGACGAATGAAGTAAACAAGACAAAATCCTGCTTGAGGTTGTTACTGATTTATATCCTGACTCAGCAGTGCAAAGTCCCTAACTCCCACCCTTTGTTTTTTTCTTTTCTTTTCCTGAGAGGTAATATACAACTGCTCCAAGGATAACCCCATTGCCTGACCTTCTGTGAACTGGAAACTGGAAACACTAATTGCTGTGGTTGCAATTTCAAGACCAATTGCTTGGGCCAGAAACTGTACTTGAGTTGCTCAGATCTTGCCAATTTTCTTCAACAGAGACATTCCTTAAGAATAGCCAGAGAATAGCACTGAAAACCAAAGAGGATGATTTATATTTGCTACAAGCAGATAAATGTGCAATTTTCTTATATCATATTACTTTCATTGTCCTTCACAACCTCAAGTCTTATTGTGTCTTGTATCATTTTGAATTTTCTCAGAAAAACAAAAAAGTTTAGTGTTTTCTCAGTGGGTGGTAATCTAGCTTTAAGAAGTAAAAACAAACAAACATAAAGTGTAGTATTGTCAGCAACGTAATAATGTCAGAATGTCCTCCAGGACTGAATGCTCAATTATTAGAAATAAATGCTAAAACCTTACTCTGTTCAAGTAATAGGTGTAGAGCTGAAACAAATAGGTATTTTTGCATTCATGAGTATTATTCGCATTTTCAGATAGCCCACCAAATATCCAAGTAATTCTCTGATTCAAAAATAATATTTGCATTGCTGTTTATTTGGTAATTTTGGTTCAGTTTATTTAAATTTATACCCCACCCTTTCCATTAAGGCTCAAGGCATCTTACAAAATATAAAAGCATCTAAAAATCCCCTTAAAAACCATAACCCAATCCCCTGAACTCCTCCACCACAACCTAATCCCACCCACCCCTATCTCTACCTTTCAAACTGCTAGACAAACAAAGGTCGTACATTGCTTCCAGAAGATGACCAGGCTCGGTCTTAGATGGATCTCCAAGGGGAGACAGAAGGGGTGTGCATCGGTGGGGAGGGGCATAATTCAGAGAGTCTCCTCCCCCAATTTTGAAGGCCCAATCCCAGTCAGCACCACCAATAGCTCTGCTGGCTTCTTGGCACTGAGCTACTTTGGCTCGATCAGTCAGAAACTGCAAGCAGGGCAGGACAAGTCGGGGAGGGGGTGACATGGTGACATCTTCTATTGGCAGGACGTGGGTACAGTGAGCAATGCATCACCCCTCCCCTCTATTTATTCAAAACTTCAGGGGCCATTTTGAGTCAGATAGGAGAGCGAGCGCACGCAATAGATTGAGAGGCAGGCAGGACAAGGGAGCTATTCATCAAAAATTTGCATTAGCAAACTCTGGAGGAGGAGTGGGGTCATTAATAATAGTAAATCTCTGCTCCAGTAATCTTATTTGGGGGGTGGGGGTCATATCCCAGCTAGAAGAACTGGTGGGGTGGAATAACAGAGCCCCTTTGCTTGCTTTCACCAAAGACCTGAAGAAATAGGTTTGATCTTTTTTCAGTTTGAGTAATAGCAACTTTCTGCTCCAGGAATCTTTTTTTTTTTTTTTTTTTGGGGGGGGGGACCCTATCCTAGCATCATTGTCCAATTTGTAGCACATACACTTTATTACACAGCACAGAGAGTACAAATGTATTTATTATTTTATTTAACAGATTTTTATCCCGCTCTCCTCACCTCAGTGGCTCAGAGCGGCTAACAAAACCATAACAACAACAATATAAAAACACTTAGACAATTTAAAACATCATAAAAACACACCCTCCCCCCCACCCCCAATCCTACCCACTCCACCCTCCCCCTCCCCCTCCCCAAAGTTGTCATTCATACAAAACTGCTGATTTGCCAATGAAAAGCTCTTTATTTAAAAACACTTATTTATAGGAAATATATAATTATTTATTATTGATCATTTAATGTGTAAAGTGTGTTCCATTCGTTATCTGCACTAAATTTCTATGAAAGACACACACAAAAAGAAAAGATAAAAGACAAAAATTGGAAAGACAGAAGGACACTAGGAGGGAGTTCCATAACTGTGGGACAGTCACTGAGAACACCTCTCTGCATTCCCTTGCCATAGAAACCTGATGGGCAGATGGTACCTACTAACTCCTGGCTGACCTCAGAGGCCACAATGGTACAAAAGGGATAAGACAGTTTTTCAGATATTTGGGGCCCAAGCCATCTAGGGCTTTATAGGTCAAAACAGTACCTTGAATTGTGCTTGGAAAGATATTGGTAGACAGTGTGGACTCTGGAGCACTGGTATAATGTCCTCCCAGTGACCTGCCCTCGACAGAAGATGGGTCACCACATTCTCCACCAGCTGCAACTTCTGAAGTCATCAAGGGCAGCCCCACGAGAGTGCATTGCAGTAGTCTAGCCTCAAGGTTACAAAGGCATGGATGGCGGTGGCCAGATCTAAATCTGATAAAAACTTTCACAGCCTTCTCACCAGATGGAGATGGTGAAAAACCATAATGTGACAATCCAGGCGCAACAATGGATCCAGGTGCATCCTAAGGCTGAAAACCTGGGTGACCAAGGGAGGCTGGACTCCATCAATGACATGGCTCCCTATGTCCTCCAGGTCACAAGGCTGGCTAACCATCATCACTTTGGTCTTTTCTGGATTCAGCTTCAAATGACTCACCTGGATCCAGTTCCCATCAGCAGCCAGGCACTGTGTAAGTGTCAAGACTGCAGGACCTGGATCAGATGAAAAGGAGAGACAGAATTGGGTGCCATCAGTGTAATGACGGCACTTCATTCCAAATCTCCATACAACCTCACCTAGGGTCCTCAAGTATACATTGAACAGGAGGTGGGACAAGATGGAACACTGTGGGACCCCACAGAGGAACTCCCAAGGGGATGATGAGCCTCTGCCAACCACCACTCTCTGGGTTCTCCCAGACAGGAATGAACAGAACCATTCAAGAGCAGCCTTGCTAAACCCTGCCAGGTCAATCAGCTATGTCAACACCACCCCATGATGAACTGTATCAAAGGCTGCTCAAAGATCGAACAAAATCAACAGAGTACAATTTCTCTTGTTAATTGCCAAGTGCAGGCATAAAAAAAGACCACAAGCGCAGTCTCAATGCCATGCCCAGGATGAAATCCTGATTGACATGGGTCCAGAAATCCAACAGCATCAAGATGTGCCTGAAGCTGTGAAGTGACCACCCATTCAATAACCTTCCTTTAAAAGGGAGGATTAGAGATGGGGACTGAGATAGCTGGCAGGGGAGTCAATGTCAAGAGATAGTTTCTAGAGTAAGTGCTAGACAACTACAGTTTTGAGTAGGGCTGTAACTCAGTCCTTGTTTTTTTGTTTGTTTGTTTTTAAGAATTTACCAAGGATCCAGGACATTTAGCCTTAATCTGACGAGTCCTGAATTTATGAGGACTGCCCTGAAAATACAGGACTTGTCCAAACCTCAGCTGAGTGCAGGGAGGGGACCAGAGGGCAGCAGGTGGAGGAAATAGTGCAGAAGGGGCTGGAGGAGGGAGGGAATAGGTCAGTGGGGACCTGGGAAGGGTGGACGGGGGACTAGTGGGGGGGGTCAGGGATGGGATAATTAAGGGGGTAGGGGCCTAGCTGGGGGTCAGGAGTGGGTCCCGCAAAGCATGGCCTCTTCCTGGGCTGGTAAGTAAAAAACAAAAACAAAAAAACAACAACCAACACCTGGGCATGCTCAGAAGGGCCTGAATGGCCCCTTCTGAGCATGCTCAACCATTTCCAATATGGCACTGGCAGTGTCAGTATGTTGTGGGTGTCATCTTGGATGTGGCCACCTGGTTCTGGGCATGCTCAGAAGAACTGGCTGGCCACATCCAAATGGCACCTGCAGTGTGTTGACATTTAGGCCTCTGCCCCCCCATCCCAGGCCCATACTAGCCTATTCCCTCCGACCCAGACCCTCTCTGGGCTCTTCTCCCCCACCCCCACCCCCACCCCTCCGAACTCCAAGTATTCTCCAAGCGTCTGAGCACTGGTCCGAACACAGTCCTCAGACCCTTGGAAATACTCACAATTATTTTATTTTTTAACATTTGGAACAGCCCTAGTTTTGAGGTTGCCAGGCACCCTGCCCTCCCAAAGGAAGGCACTCACACCACCAGCCAGCAATGGCCCCAGTGTCTTCCAGCTATCTTTCACTAGCCAGGACATGCATGAATCTAATTCACAACTAGCCACCTGCACCACTCCAAGCACACATTCTATTGGTGAAGCTGATCCAAGTAAACTGGCCAGGACCAAATCTCAGTCCCAAACTCTGACTGCACCCAAACTGGCTGTTCCCAAATCATGCCAAATACAAACACAACTTTATCTGCAAAGTAGGTGGCAAACTCATCACAATAGGCAACTAATGACTTGACTAACTCCAGGTGGAGACAATCAAGATTTAACTGGCCATTCACAACCTGGAAGTGGTCTGTTGGACGGCACTTTGCAGACCTTCTAAATGATCAATGCTGCAGCCAGTGCATTATTTATTTCAGTCACCTGAGCTATTTCAGTTAAGTATTTCAGTCACTTCACTATTTCTGTTATTTTGTTTCAGTAGTATTCATGCACAGTATCATAATGAAGTAACCAAAATACCAAAATGACCAAAATAACCAGACCAAAATAACTGAAACAGATATCCATTTCCAGAAGTGAACCATCTATGATTAAAACAGATGAACCTGAACCATGTAGTCACAAATTTAAACTTTTAAAATAAGTCAGACTTGATATCACTACTAACAATAATAAAGTAATAGATAACAGATTCTGAATTCAAAATCATTATTTTTGAATTATGACACAGGTAGGAGTCCACCCGGTTTTAATAAATAACTGCAGGCGTAATACCAAAAATATATCCACACTTGCACAGAGCAGCTGTGAGAAGGAAGTTACAGAGATAGGTTTAATGGGAAAGGAGGACAAACCAGATTGGGCATTCCCAATCCTTTGTCCAAAACTCTTACTACAGCCCAGTCTTTTTGAGTTTTGAAAAAAGTTGACCTTAAAAACTTGTATCTAAAGAAAGCAGCCATCTGAGCCTTTTCACATATTGTAAAGCCGGATTTATCCAACATCTTGTGTAACCCATCTGTTTCTTCAGTTTTAGCCTGGTTAGAATTCCATTTAAGTCAATGGGGGGAAAAAAGCTTCCTATTCATTTCTGTGGATGCTTTATTAGATACAAGTGGCGAATTCCATGAAACTCTGATGACTTGGTATTCACTGGTTAGAAAGAAGACCAACCTTTTAATTAAAATTTAAAATATAAATTTTAAATGCCAATAGCGTGCCAATAGCTGCCAATAGCGTGTCAAGCCAGGTTCAAGGTTTTGGTGTTAATCTATAAGGCCCGTCACGATCAGGGCCCTTCGTACCTCAGGGACCGCTTCGCCCTCCGTGCCCTAGCACGGCTCCTGCGGTCGACCGGGAGTGCCTTCCTGGAGGTTCCCCGTGTAAAGCGGGGGGCACAATGGAGAGGGCATTCTCGGTGGCCTGGCCATGTATTTGGAACTCCCTTCCAGAGGAAGCTCACCTGGCCCCAAGCCTATTGTCATTCCGGCAGTGTTGTAAAACCTGGCTGTTCGCCCAGGCCTTTGGGGATGGGGGGGTGGGTTAGGATTATTATTTTTTTGCCCCTATCCTGTTTTACTGTTTTAATTTCCGGGGCCCTGTTTTAAACATTTTTAGTGTTGATTATTTTAAATTGTTTTATATTTTTTTATGTATTTATATTGTTGGAAGCCACCCTGAGCTGTTTACAGGAGGGGCAGGGTACAAATGACAGTAATAAATAATAAATAAATAAATATTTATTAGACTCAGATGTGCAAATTTGCTATGTTCCTCAAACAAAGGCTAGATCATTCTGGGCTGATTTAGCTGGGTCTTTTAACTAGAAGCATCATGCACACCAGACAGACTGTCTCCTGTGTTTGGGGCAATTTATTTAAATTTAATACTTAAATTTTATATTTTAAATTTTAATTAAAAGGTTGGTCTTCTTTCTAACCAGTGAATACCAAGTCATCAGAGTTTCATGGAATTCGCCACTTGTATTTGTCAATCTTGTTCATCATAGTTAATTTAGGTATGTATGTAGTATGGATGCTGGGTAGCAACAGATTATCAACATTTGGATTGGATAAAGTACAGAAGATTCAGCTAAGCACTCATGCTTATCCCAACAATTTTTGAACGTTCTGAGATTCACCTATCAGTTGGGAATGCAGACTTTGGGTAAAAATAGATGTGTGGCTGGCACGGCAGTGACCCCACCTGGGTTGGGTTGGAAAGCTGCAGCAGGCACGGTATGGACCAGGGTGCTGAACTCAAATGCCTAGGGCCAAGGTGCTGGGGAGGGTGGGGACCATGCCAAATGTGCAGCCAGCTGGCCTCATCCCCGTATTGCGCCCAGCGCCCCATGCCCTGCCTTGATGGGCAGCCATGGCAGCCAGTGAAGACAGTCAGGGCGGCTGACCATGGTGGACCCGACCTGGGCTGTGTCTGTTGGCTCAGGAACAGAATTGATAGCCTACCATGTCCCGGTCAGGTGTGGCTTAGCCCAGGCTGTGACTTGGGAGGTTTCCAAAATTCAGAGCCCAGGCTAGTTGTCGACCCAGCCTGGGGAAATCCTGGACCAACAAATGTGCAGGTGAGGTCCGGGCCAAAGCGTGATAAAGTGGGTCACAGCGGGCTGATGTCATGTCTGTTTTTACCTTTTGAGAAATACTTGTGAAAAATCCATTAAATAAAAAATAAAAAAAGAGGGAAAGAATGACACGTAGAGGCCTTTATAGTAAAAACTGGCATAAAGACTTGGCTTCTTCTCTGATGTGCAACATTCTAATATGCTTATGTTTAGTATGAAATCTTCTTATTGTTATTTCTAGCATAACGATGTTGTGCATCATATGAAAGCTAATCATTTACACAACAGGCTAAAAATAATGGAGGTTGGATATGAATAAATATTGTAAGTCAGGCAGCATTCAGAAACAGACAGAAGGACTACAAATGCTGACTCTCCCAACAAAATTCAGGTGTGCTTTTGAAAGACCATGTAACCTGTCAGAGTCTAAATGTGTGACACAAACTATACAGAATAAAAACTTCAGCATGAGAACATTAAGGTTAGTGTCGGAAGTTTAACACCCAGCATGCTTTATAATGTCCTTAATGTCTCCTAGACTGAGCAGAACAAGCAAAAACACCTTCAAACCTCGTAAAGAGCTTTGACAAGATGATAAAGGATTTAGTTTCTCTGTGCTGTGTATAAATGTGACCATAACCTGGATCTCCATAGCAATGAACAGCAGCTGACTTTAAATAATTCTAAATGCAACTGCAATTTGGAGTTTGATTAATTATGGGTAATATCATATGCAAAATGATCTGCCTGTGTCAGACACATCAGCACTGTTCCTTTATCTTCACCAAGAGTTCTTTAGGAATGCAGGAAACTCTGGACTTAATGTCACAGTAAGTTAACATAGAAAAGAGCAGAGATGCTTGTTTTCTTCAGCAGGAGGCATATGAAAGTTTAGGATGAGGCCTTTGGGTTTTATACACCACTCCACATTACAGTCTTTTAACAGAAAACATTGCATAGATGATAGGTTTCGCACCAAAAATGTTAAAAGAATGTTATTAAGGTTACAAAGTCAAACATTCAGAGTTCAGGAAATAACAGAATGAATATTACTTCTACAACTTTAAGAAACTTAGGGTGCAATTCTTCCTCCACTCATTAAAGAGAATGGCAAACCTCCAATGACTTTAATGGTGCAGAACTGTCCTAGCCAAAGAAAAGAAAAATGCACAACTTCATCAAACTCTAAAAAGACCTACAGATGCAGGGAGAACCCTCTGATATTTGAATTTTTTTATTATAGAAAAAAAGGATGTTCACGCTAGCTTAGCAAATTCAGAATAAAAACAAGTCACTCTTTTTTTTTAACCATTGAATTATTTTCTAAGTGATGTAGTGGAGTCTCCATTACCTGAAGTTTCAAAGCAAGATTGGATGTATATGCTATAGGTCGACCACAAGTTACTTAAATGATGAAAGTATCGAGTGAAATTCTGTGGCTTGTGCTTTGCTGGAGGTAAAATTGCATGATAATAACTATTTCTTCAGACCTTAAAATTGTTAATTTTAATTTTGCCTCAATATCTAGCTTTATTTATTTATATTTAGTTATTTATTATAAAATTTGTATGCCGCCCCTTCTGCTAAAAGCATCTTGGGGCAGCTAACAACATATTAAAACAAATTTTAAAACAACAATAATACAATTAAAAACCCCACAGTAAAACAAATTACCCCTTACTCCACCCTAACCCAACCCACCCAGCCCATCTCCCTTGGGAAAGGCACGGCGGACCAGCCAGGTCTTACATTGTCTACGGAAAGAGGGGAGGTCAGTGGTCAGGCGGACCTCCAATGGGAGGGAGTTCCACAGTCATGGCATGGCCACAGAGAACGCCCTCTGTGAGATCAACACCTGAGAAACCCGGGGGACCTCGAGGAGGGCACCCGCGGCCGACCGCAGGGACCGATCCAGGATCCAGCGGGTGAAGCGGTCCTGAAGATAGGCTGGGCTCAGGCCATTTAGGGCTTTAAAGGTGAACACCAACACCTTGAATTGGGCCTGGAAGACTATCGGCAACCAGTGCAGAGAGCGAAGCACCGGTGTAACGTGCTCGCGTCAGTCTGTCCCCGTTAGGAGATGAGCCACCGCATTCTGAACCACCTGCAGTCTCCAAACCAGCACCAAAGGTAGTCCCACATAGAGTGCGTTACAGTAGTCCAGTCTCGAGGTAATAAAAGCATGGATGATCGTGGCCAGATCTGAGTCCGAGACATACGGCCGAAGCAGATGAACCAGATGTAATTGGTGAAATGCGCCCTTCACCACAGCCGACACCTGGACATCCAGGCAGAGCTGCGGGTTCAGGAGCACCCCCAGACTCCAAACCTGAGATACCAGGGGAGGACGGACCCCATCAATGATGGGGGCCACCACTCCCTCAGCCTTCCCCACTATCATCACCTCCATCTTGTTGGGATTTAAACTCAGGCAGCTCGCCCTCATCCAATCCCCCACAGCCATCAAACACCGGGTAAACACCAAGACTGCAGGGCCTGAGTCGGATGAAAAACAGAGATATAGCTGGATGTCATCAGCATATTGATGACACCGTACGCCAAACTCCCTAACAACCTCACCCAAAGGCTGCATATACACATTGAACAAGAGAGGGGACACGATAGAACCCTGCAGGACTCCACACGTGAGGCCCAGGGAGAAGATGAAAAATCACCCATGACCACATGCTGGGTTCTCCCAGCCAGGAAAGAGCAGATCCATTCAAGAACAGTCCCGCCAATCCCTGCCCGGTTCCGCAGCCGAGTCACCAGCAAGTCATGATCAATGGAATCAAATGCAACTGAAAAATCTAACAGGATCAACAGGGTCGAACGACCGCAGTCCAACTCATGGGAGAGGTCATCGACCAAGGCCACAAGTGCAGTCTCCATGCCATATCCCAGACAAAAGCCCGACTGCGAGGGATCAAGAAAATTAATCTGGTCCAGATGCTTCTGCAGCTGCCAGGCCACCACCTGTTCAATAACCTTCCCTAAAAAGGGAAGGTTAGAGACCGGCCGATAGCTGGCCAGGACATCAACATCCAGTGATGGCTTGTTGAGTAGGGGCCACACCACAGTCTCCTTGAGACAGTTCGGCACCCTGCCCTCCCCAAGGGAGGCATGGACAATCCCCATCAGCAACGGCCCTAATGTCTCCCGGCTGGCCTTGACCAGCCAGGACAGGCATGGATCTAGTTCACAATAAGTGGCTCAAACAGTCCCAAGAGCATCTCCCGCATCTGAGGGCAACACATCCTGAAATTCTTCCCACAAAACAGGACAAGACGGGGCTTCTACCACCTCTGGCTCACCTACTGCTAAAAATATTGCATCAAAACTGTGGTGGATTTGAGCAAATTTATCTGCAAAAAAGTCCACAAACAAATCACAGTGGGCATTTGATGATTCTAAGTCCAGGCAGAGGGAGGCCAGACTGACCAGCCCCCTCAGTGCCCTCACCACCCGGAAAAGCTTTTCCGGGCGGGACTTAACGGATGCAATGAGGGCAAGAAAACTTTCTTTGCTGCCCACACCACCACAGCATAGGTATGCAACCAGACTCTATGCCACAATCGGTCAACTTCAGCATGCGAGTGATGTCACCATCGCTCTAACCGCTGCCCTTCCCGCTTCATCGGCAGCAGCTCCTCCGTATACCATGGGAACCTGTGTTGTCGGCGGTTCAGGAGTGGGCCCCTGGGAGCCATCCAGTTGATGGCCTCAACCAACATAGAATTCCATATGGTCACGAGGTCACTGAGTGAGCAGCCATCGAGATCAGAGGAAACTTCCCCTAGAGTGGTCTGGAACCTTCCAGGTTCCATAAGCCATCAGGGGCAAACCATCCTAACTGGTTCTGCACCCTCCTGGGGGCTGACATGCACCAGGATACTGACCCGAAGGAGATAATGATTCATCCATGACAAGGGCACTGATGACACTTCCTCCACTAACAGATCCCCTGCCTCAAGGCCTGTGCAAAATATCATGTCTTCCAACGTGTGTGGGCCCCACCATTCTCTGAGACAGGCCCATGGTAGCCATGGCGGCATTGAACTCATGCTCTGCCCCTCCAAGACTGGCGTCGGCATGGATGTTAAAGTCCCCCAGGACTATCGCCCTGCGGGACCGCAAGTCCACGTACGACACCTGCTCAGTCAGTGTGGGCAGGGAAACTGCTGTACAGGTGTGCCCGGTATATCAGCAGTATCCCTACTCTGTCTCCGGCCAAATCCAACACCAGATGAAGGCCCTCTATACCCATGATAGTTTGCAGAGGAAATCTTCTCAAAGAGAATGTATCCTTTAAAATAATGGCTACACCGCCCCCCCAGCCGAAGCTGATGCTGTATGGAGTATCCAGCTGGAACAAGGTGTTCCAGTATAGGCCCTGACTCAGTGTCCAGCCCAGTCTCCGTAATACATGCGAGGTTGGACGCCTGGTCCAGGATCATCTCCCTGACCATTGTTAACTTATTGGCTACCGACCTCACATTTACCAGCAGAAAACCAAGGCCAGGGGCCCTCTAATTCCCGATCACCTCACCATCTGTCTGGGAGCTAGTGAGTGGGACAGGAATATAACATCTGTCCCACCTCACAGATCTAATTCGCCTCCCAGAAGGACCATAATTCCCCCAGCCCACAATGACCCCTATAGCTGCGGACTCCCCCCCAGTCCATCCCCCCAATAGCCCCCACCCAGAGGCCATCCCACCAGTCCCCCAAGGGAGATGCCCACCCACTAATACACCCCCTACCCTCCTCTTGCATAGGAGGGTAACCCCTCCTCCCCAGCAGTCTGCACCCCTTCCTCACACCGAGGGGAACAGCCCCTCCCCTTCTTACCCAGTCCTCTCGCCCCCATCCCACACACCCCCTACCCTCCTCTGCCACAGGAGGGTAACCTCCCCTCCACAAAGGGCTGCACCCCTCCCTCACACCGAAGGGGGCATCCCCTCCCCCCCAACCCAGTCCCTTCATCCCTCACCCACATAATACAAACAAGCCATTTCCCACCACCACCCCCTCACCCTAAAACAACTATACTCCTTACCCCCTGCTAGTACCCTCCTGACCCTCCCGGTTCCACTAAGGGCCATGCCTAAGGGCCCTTTGACAGTGGCCCTTAGGTGTGTGGCCTGAAGTGCCGCCAAGCAGCAGGCCTCTTATCTACCTCCCCTGGCCCAAAAGGTCAGGTCCCGGCCCCTCTCCTCCCACAGGGGAGGAGGGGCAGAGTGTCACCTGGGACCTGGGCCTAAGGCTGGGCAGCTGGAACTCCCAGAGGAGGGGAGAGCCCAGGAAAGGGCTCCCAGTCCCTGCAGTGGCAAGCAGAGCAGGCAGACAGCAGAGGGGTGGATGGCTTTGGGAAAATCAGTTTATACATTATGAAAGTCTTTTTGATTGAATGTTTAAAATGTATGTATTTCAGCTGACTCCTTTTCCCTCCAGTACTCAGAATAGATAGTGCTTGAGGAATCAGGAAATGATTAAATATGCATTTTATCCAGATCATTAATTTGTAGTCCCATAGCTTATCCACTGCACACCTTGCACAGAAAATACTAAATAGAGTTATTCATTTCCTCATGAACTTTCCTATTGTGCTTGCCACTGTAGTACCTGAATGTCTCACCAAACTCAACACATTTATTCTTACAGCTAACCTGGGAAGATATTATTTCCTCTATTTTACAAATGGGGAACAGATAGACCATGGCCAAAATTTGTAAAAGTGTCTATTAATCTTGGGTTCCTCAATAATGGACTACCTAAGTTTGAGGAATCTGGGCTCTGACTTTTTAGCATACTTGATATTTTTAAATAGTGCTTTTATATCTTTAAAACACTGTATAGACAACTTATTTATAATACCCCTCATGATAGTCATTTGAAGAAGGTTAACCATACACAGATGGAGAAAGTGAGGAAGAAAGGCAAAGTGATTTCCCAAGGCCATACAGCAAATCGTTATCAGAAAAAAGATTAAAACTCAAGACTTCATAATCCCTGCTGCCTTATGTTAATTCCTCCAGAAATGCTAAACATCGACAGCTCCTATTCACTTCAGTTGCATTTCACTTTTTTTTTCAAGTCACTGAGGAAACAACAAATTTTATTTATTCCTTCATTTCTATATTCTATGGAAAACACAATCCTCCACTCATTAAAGTCACTGGCAAAACACCTGCTGACTCGAATGGTGGAGGTTTGTCCTGCCTCTCTTTTAATAAAACTAATAACACTCTTTTTACATACAAAAACCTCTGATATAAGAAACCACTACATGACTATGTAAGGAACTTCTTAAACTGCAAACTCCTTAAAAACTTCTCATCTTTCTTTCTCCTGACATTGATTAAATTAATTATAGAGCCATAGGAGCAGCTCTATAGTTAAGGCGGTTTGCACTCTGTTAAAATCATGGACATTCTACTCAAAATCAAGATGATTTATCCTATCACTGTGATGTTTTGTAGGGAAGATAGCTTGGGTGAGGGGTAGAATCTGTCCAAATATCAGACAGATCCATTGAGAAACAGCTTGACTTTTAGGAGTTTGAAAACTGGAGGCAGAACTGTTTTTTCTGCATTTTGTCTGTGTTTCTGTTGACAGAGAAAAGTGTCTTTAAAGTTATACATCTGGAGCCACTGAGGTGTCAGAAAATTCAAGTTTGCATTCTAGTCAAGTCTCTGGTTTTGGATTTTTAAAATCTATTGTGTAGATTTTAAGTTATGATGCTTTGAAGTTCCCATGTTACCCTATCGTGAAAGTGAGGTTGTGAAGTTATGCAACGCATGTGCAAAATGTTGGCACAGGTTTATCAGGCATGCTGGCAGGTTATGTGAGCATGGACATGGATTATATGTGTACCTGTATTAAGGAGCATTGCAAGGATATTTGCTGGCCTAGGAGGCCTGAGGCAGCCACCGCTCCCCCCTGTAAAGCTTAGGAGTGGCTTGATTGTGGTGGGGGGAGGGCTGAAAATGTTTCGTTGGAATGGAGGTGCATTTTATGTTTGTGTCCCACTATCCAGGAGTGCCTCCTTCCCCCTCTCCCCCTCACTCCCACTCTCCTGTGACTCTGGGTGATTTCAGACATTACATAGTCCCGATTCACCACAGTGGATTCCCAGTGGGGGTGAACCGAACAACCACCCCCCGTGGTCAATAAAAGTCCAGAACAGACATGATGGGACCAGGACCACGGCAGGGAATTGGGCCACCAGATCACAGCCTGGGACAGCGCAACAGATGTTATGCCGATCCCGGGCCGGGCCGTGGTCAAAGCACCCGGAAGGCACCGGGGCGGCTCATCCCGGCTGCTTCTGTGTGTCCTTTAAATCTCCCTTCCTGGCCTGTGTTATTGCTGGTTGCCTGACAGCGACGCTGCATGCTTTGTCCCCGGCTGGAAATCATTTCCTTTGATGCCGGCCGGTGGTTGCCGGCCAGACATTACTTTTTGTTGGTTCCCGTCGGGAATCTCATTGACCACGCTTTCAGAGATGGTCCGGGGAGGAGCTCCGGAAGCGTGGTTGATTTTGACCCCATGTGGGTAGTGACCGTGGTGAACATCTGGCACCCACGAAACAGACATTCAGGGTGCTTTGGCCCCACCGCAGGATTGACCGTGGTTCACTGTGGTTGAGCGTGATCTCATAACATCTGAAAATACCCTCTGCCACCCACCCTGGTACCATGTCTGGGTCAAGGTGTTGCAGCGGCCTCTGCACTGATGTCTGGGAAGGACCCTAGGCTGGCCATTAGAGAGGGGAAGTGAAATTGCCTCCTGGTCCAGGCCTTGTTTGGTTTCCTTGCCTCGGATGCTCAATTAAAATGTAGAGATTACATTTATTTTTGGGCCAAATAATACCTGACTCAGCAGAGGCAGAAAACAAAAATGCTTGTCAGGCAGGCCAGTCCCATGGGGCCCAAGTGCACTGCGCCCACTCCAGTGCAGCTGCTAATTACCCCACATTATTGATGGACTCACTTTGTAACTGATTTAATTAAGTTCCTATGAATTTTAAAGGTGGGGAGAGGCCGAATTGGAGGCACCCTGGAGCGTCCATTGTGGGCTGATTAACTCTGCCGAGCTCATTGTAAAGACAATGGGGGTAAAAGGGGTAGTCACAGCTGCTCCAGGATGACTTATCCCATCGGAGGCAGCTGGTTCCTCACTCACGTGCTGCACCATAGCCCCCAGAAGCCCTGTTTCCAGCCACTGTGCATACTCAGTCAAAGCTTCCAGCCAGATCCTGGGTGGAATTGGCCAGGGCTGGTTGTGCACTGATCTGTCCCCACTCCCAGGCAATTGCCATCGTCCTTTGTCTCCAAGGAGCTTAAGCTAGCATGCCAGGTAGAGCACTCTCTCAGGGAGCTTGGCAGGGTGGCCGGAAGTGGTGAGTGCCCAGTTTTACTCAGAGATGTTGACTCTTAAAAGGTCACTCAGAATGGGCAAACTGTTGCGGTTGAGAGGAGCAGCAGGAGGAGAGTGGGAAGAGACTTCTTTTTTTTTTTTTTTTTTTTTTTAAAGGTTTGCAGGGAGCAAGACCAGTGGATTCGGTTTCCTCGAGTCTTCAGTGAAAAGACGCTGGACTGCTTGTGGGGCTGGGATGAGCTCTCACTGGTGGCAGCAACAGGGTCAGGAAGGGGTTTAGCCCTTTCACTCCACCTATTTTTAGACTAACGCCGTGTGCTTGTGCCTAAAAATCATGCACCTATGAAAAAGAGCGTGGGCGGGGTTCAGACGTGCAAGGATGCATCTTATGGCACTCACGCATTTTTTAAAGGCACCAATTTTAAAAATGGATACAAGCGCACAGCGCTGAGCGCTCGTCTAAAAAGGGGCTCTGTCACTGGGCAGGGGAAGAGGCCCAAAGAGCTCCTAGTGCCCTTTTTCTTAACAGTCAATGGCCTCGATTCACAATGCACTTATGTTGGAGTCACCGCACTGAAGCTTGCAGGAAACAGCCCCCCAAAGGGCTACTCCAGAGTAAATGCATTGTGCATGCACTTGTCTGTGTATGCAGGGCACACAGAGCACTGGCTGGAATAGCTCCTTCCTTCTCATTGCCCTTTCCTGACCCACCCCATGGCCTTTGCTTGCTGGGCCCTTCCTATCTCCAGGACTCAGGGATGTTGGTGCTCTTGAGCTCTCCTTAGGCCTGGGGATTTATGGGCTAAGACCCTTCATGCCAGTACTCATTCCAGCTGACTCTTTCAAAAACAAAGAAAGAGGGGTGTCTGTGAAGCACTCATACCACCATTCCTGTTATTTTGGAAGGGCCCCACATAGTCGCCATCCCATGCTACAGCGATTCCTCTCCTGCTTCAGAGTTGCCCCCAGACAGCAGTACCCATTGCTCTCAGAGCCCTGGAGGCGCCAATCAGTACTGCTTGCTGCAAGGTGCCCCCTGTCCACTGTCCGAGACACCTTCTTTTGTCTCCCTTCCTAGACACAAGATCAGCGCTGAGTCTTGGGCTCAGTTCCTTCACATTTTCTCCTCCCCAGTTTGGGAGGGTTTGTTTTGATTTTACTATTAATTTGAAAAAGAAATGAAGCATGCAGATCTCTTGTTTGCTAAACACACTCTTGTAATTGTGCAAACACAGCCTTTCATTCCGGTATCCTGTACCCACCACTGCATCCGCTGCATGCATTCACCTCAGGGACTGAAGGAACCCCAGACCCCCTTCCCTACCCAACCCCCCTTGTTAATATTCCTATAATGCCCACTGAGCATTGTATTTATGTTCTCCTTAATGTACAATACAGGTTTCTCTTCAGCTTCAGACACATGCCCCACTAAATGAGCGTGTGGTTCGCAGGGCTATTGACAGGAATCCTGAAAAGAAACAAAGCTCCAACCTTCCCACAACTCCCCACAGAACCCACCCATTACCATCTCTCCATTCCCCACATCCAACCCCCCCGCATACCCTTACCTCAAACCCACCCACCAAACTCCCATCCTCTGTCCCTATCCATCAAATGCCTTTACAAACAGGAAGGTCTTACACTGACAGGCTCAGGTTCAAATGAACGTCCGGGGTAAGGGAGTTCCACAGCATTGGGGCAGCAACCAAGAACACCTCCCTGTGAGCCTTTGCCATACAAACAAGACTAAGAGATGGTACCCACAAGCAGGCACCCCTGGCCAATCACGGGCGCCGCAATAGGGCATGGAAGGACAGGCGGTCTCTCAGGTATGTGGAGCCCAGACTGTCTAGGGCTTTAAAGGTTAAGGCCAGCACCTTGAATTGCCCGTAAAGTTATAGGGAGCCAGTGCAGACTTCAGAGCACTGGTGTAATGTGTTCCCAGAATGTCACCCCCCAAAAGGAGGTGAGCTGTGCATTCTGCACCAGCTGCAGTCATCAAAGGCAACCCCATGTAGAGTGTATTGCAGTAATCTAGCCTTGAGGTGATGAAAGCATGGATGATGGTGGCCAGATTGAATCAGAATGAAAAGGCAGCAACCTTCTCACCAGATGGAGGTGGTGAAAAGCACTCCTGACCACTGCTGCAACCTGGCAATCCAGGCACAGCAAGGGGTCCAGAAGCACTTCAAGACTGTGAACCTAACTGACCAGAGGGGGCCGGATTCCATCAATAACAGGAATCCCAATCCCTTCCTGGTCACAAGGCCGTCCAACAATCATCACCTCAGTCTTGCCTGGATACAGCTTCAATCAGCTCATCCTCATCCAGTTTCCAGCAGCAGCCACACATGGGTGAACATGAACACCATGACTGCAGGGTTTGGGTCGGATGAAAGAGAGAGGTAGAGCTGGGTGTCATCAGCATACTGATAACACTTCACCACAAACCTCCAAATGATCTCACCCAGCAACCTCATATACACATTGAACAAGAGGGGATACAATAGAACCTTGTGGGACACCACAGGGGAGGTCCCGAGAGGACGATGAGCAATCGCCCGTCACCACTCTCTGGGACCACCTCATCAGGAAGGAGCAGAAGCAACTCAAGAGTGGTCCTGTGCACCCCCACCAGGTCCTGCAGTCGTGCCAACAACACCTGGTGATCAACTATATCAAGATCCAACAGGGTCAACAGGGAAGACTTCCCCTTGTCAATCTCCAGGTGCAAGTCAACAAACAAGGCCACAAGTGCAGCCTCAGTGTCACATCCAGGGTGAAGACCTGTCCAGGAATCTGATGATATTGAGATGAGCCTGAAGCTGTTGGGCAACCACCCATTCAATACATAGGGAGAGATGTGTGATGTGTATTAAGGGACAAGGTTTGGGAGACAGTCAGGGGTGGGGCTAAGTATGTGTGTTTTTTATATGAGCTTTTAGTTTGGATGGGGACAATGAGATATCCAAGTACTGTATTGGGGGAACAAGGTTGATGGGTATGGGATGGGCAGCTTGATCCCTTTATGAGGGCTGTACGTGAGGGTAAAGCAGATGGCAACCAAACCTCAACCAAGAGTCACAGCCAATCAAATCCCTTCCCAATATAGTGTAATACTCCAATGCATCGATCATCATAATACAATAAATTATTATTATTATATTTAATAATCATCATTATTAATAATAATATTTATTTTTGTATATAACACCCCCCCTGCCATGGCACTCAGAGCACTTCACATATAACAAATTAATACAACTTTTAATCTTCACAACAACCCTGTGAGGTAGGTTAGGCTGTTTAGTAAGCAAATGCACTTGAGCTGCTGACTGAGAGGGGGGCTATAAATGAAGGAGAAATTGTGGCTCCAGGGTGCACCCCCGTGTTTGCCTGCTTCCAGCCCCACCTGGGTCTGCAACAGACAGACTGACGGTTTTCCTGGGCTGTAGTCCCCCTACACCAGAGAGTTGTGGGTGCTAGTTTCACACTCTAGGTTGGCACCTGCAACTTCATGGTGTTGAATGGGGCAAGGGATAGCTGGGTGTGGAGCTGCACTGTGGTTTCGCCCAACAGACAGAGAGCAGCTCCATGTTCAGCTGTTACCACAGGTTTGGCTGGCTGGGCCACTTGATGCATTGTCCTCCAGGATGTTCTGGAGCACTGCTGGTATGGCTGCCTGCCCCACAGCCATACCAGCCCCAAGCATGCTCCGGTTTGAACATCTGGTGGGAGGCTTTCCACGGACTGGCCAACCTGGGGGTGAAGCAGACTGGCGCAGGCAGAAGTGGAGCTGCTGTACATCTTTTTACACCCAGTGTTGCCTCCAACCTGTAGAGGAAGAGGATTGGGGTTTAAAGACCAAGGCAAAGTATGGGTTCATGGAGTCTAAGTTGTAAACAAGCACAATACGCGAGACTGTGCAGCATCTTTACTGCTTACATGGCACAGAAGTTAAGTCTTAATTGTAAGTCTTAACTTACAATTTCCATGCTTTTTGGAGCATGGCTGTATTTGTAAGAGCCTTAACTCCTATCTTAAACTGAAGTTTTTTTGAACCTAGAATATAGATTAGCATCACCTATGCTCACCTTGAGTGAATGTCAGAAGGTTCAGAGATTTGGCTACACAAGCAGCTTGGTCAACCCCAAACCATTTAAAATAAACCATAAAGTGCAAGGTGCAAGACTGATACAATTGAGACACATGCTTTCTAATATATTTTTTTTTAAAAAGGCATAATGTTATTTAAAGTTGTGCTTTGTATTCCACTTAAAAACATTTAGAGCAATAGTAAGTAAGATGATGGTTGCTCAGGCTCGGTGTAGCCAAAGAGAGAGAGTTATCCAATGACCCCAAGTTCATTGAGATTTCTGAAAAATACTAACAAGAGTTTGGAAAGTCCATGCTTCAGCATATAAGGAAATATATTGAATACTTTTGAAGATATAAAATTCTTAGAACTGCTGGAAAGCCTTGTGCCTGTGAATTCTCTCATCCAAGTGGCATTGTTCAATAGTATGACTCCAATGAGAAGGCTGACATCATGTTGTTGTGTAACTCAATAACCATAGCAATGTCGCTTTTGCAAATGCACTATACATGCATTCAGCAATTTAAAATCTCAACAATGTTATATGCTAAATAGAAGCAGAGTTCAAGAGGTTTCTTTTGAAATATGAGATCTCTTTTTTTCTTAGAGGTTATGAAGCCAGAATGTTAGCAATGGAATCTTTTATTCATTCACACAATACACACAGCTGACACAGAGTAATACAAGAGATATTTACGAATAAGAGACATAGGACACAGGGTGAAAACAGACATGACGCTAGCCCACTGTGGCCTGGGACACAGCACACGTCTGCTTCCCCAGAGAGGTGGCTGGCCTAGAATGTATCCCCCGGATGATCCCAGGCGCACATTCCAGGATAAGGGCGACCCATGTGAGCCAAACTGAGTCAACGCATCTGCTCCGCCTCACCATCTCTGCTGCGGGGACCATGGCAAGACACCATGGTGAGGTGCTATGGCTTCCCATCATTGGGGGGAGGGGGGCAGGGCACTGGAGGTGGGGCCAGCCACCAGCATGTCTGTTGCACCCCTTTCTACTCAGGGTGTGAGTGTGGAGGGATGGCTCTCTAGCTGCAGGTATGTTTTGTCAGCATCCCTCCCCAACATGGAGAGTAGCGGCCACAACTTCCCTCCCCGCCCTAGGCTGGTGAGTCACCGAACCGCCCACACATCTGTTTTCAACCATACGTTTTTCATGCATAAATAATCCATAACCGAGAAGGCAAAAAGTAGTTCTAATTGAGATGGTAGTTTTTGTAAGGAGAATACTGTTAAGTACTGAGCTGAAACTGCCATTTTCTTTCATATGGGTTGGTAAACAACCACCAGATGGATTTTTAACTATCACAGGATTCACATCAGTGACCAAGAGATTAAAGATTTTGAATCCCATTATCAATCTCCTGGATCATTTAGCACCCATTTGAAAGACGGACTCATTACTGAAAAAGACAAGTGGTATCCAGTATATTCCTTTGTGAAACGTGGTCTCTTGTAAACATCTTGTCATATTCCAGAGGTTTCCAGAGTCCCAGAAAAATGGAAACTGTTAAGAGGAGCTAAATCTGATAGAGCCTAATGATTTAAGTCTATTGTTACTTACTAAAGTCTTTGGACCAAACCTGGACCTATGCTTGGGACAGCAATAAATAAACCTTATGGCAGTCCCAGATTGCTGTTTAAACAGTTGTGCACTAGACCAGATTAACCTAGGGATGCTCAGGTCTGGTGTATAAGGAAAATTGAGGGTGGTTTCACAACAATGCACAATACTGGGAAATACATTTCAATCAACTTTCCAGTGAATTTTTCAATGACCACTGTGTCAGCTGTGTGTATTGTGTGAACATCCTAGAGCACCGCAAGTGGAGCGGGCCACCTGACCCAAAGTACTGGGCAGGAGTGGAACAGCAGTCTGTCTACTTGCAGACAGGCTGCTTTAGCTCTGCTTCCGACCAGGGATTGCCCCGATAACAGCCATAGAGCTGAGAGCAGCAGCCTAGAGTGGCTTGTGATCAGCCCGCAGATTTATGGTGCAGGGGAGGGGGCACCGCACAGGCAGACTGTGGTGCATAGCAGCGGCTGCCTCCATTTATTTATTTACATTTATACCCCATCCTTCCCAGATGGCTCAGGGTGGCTTACAAAACAAATAAATATAATACATAAAAAACATAAAAACCAAGCCCTAGTCTTTCCCCGTACCCTTCCCCAACCCCACCACAAACCCCACCAAACCCTTCCCATTTAAACCCGCCATAGCAGACCTGGGTGTGCCCCCCCACCCAGCCCCCAGAGCAGACCCAGGGCTGACTCTGTGCACTGATTTAAAAGATTCAGAATTTAAACAGAAGAGGAGTCTATGTTTTCAAATGGACTCAACTGCTTTCTGCTAATTACTTGTCCAAAGTACATTGGACAAGACGCACTCTGCTTTGCTCTGGGGAGTAGGATGGCAGGAGGGCTTACATTCTCCCATTGCTGTACCTGTGCAGCAGTCCGCACCACTACACTTTGCATAACATACGTTCACCAGGCATCTGCGTACGCATTGCTTAAGGCAAACTGAACGTTCCACCCCATAGGCTTACATTACCGTTTGAGGGTTAAATTGTGCACAGACACACAATATGCCAAAGACACCCCTTGAACACAGCCTTGAATTTTCTATAAGCTCTACATGCCCTTTCTGTGATCTGTTTATCAGCTACCCTCCTGGGATCCAAATAGTCATTAAGAACAGAAAAACTGCATTTCAGCCTCTGATTTTGAAGTGCTCTATCTCAGCCATTTCTCATCCAATCAGGCTGATATTTGGACAGCTTCAACCTCTCACTGAAAACATCCTCACATCCCAATTTAATAAAGTTAACAAATGAACCAAATACAGGTGTGATAAGAATGTTTAGGCATTATAATAAACAGTGTCCTCCGCCTTATCTATCCAGGTATGCCCATGCACGGATATCAATAACAATAACAATAATAATTTATATAGCAACACCCTCCCGCCCCCCAACCCCCTGCCTTACATGGTACTCTGAGTGCTTCACAAACAGTTAAAAACCATATAAACAAACAATTTAAAACAATTTAACACAGTTCTTCAAAGTTCAAAAATGGGGCATGAAGAAAAGGAGAACAAAGTACACTGAGGACACCATCAGTGGATCCTAAAAGCACCTAGGGGATAAATACATTTTCAGGTGCTTTTTACAGGTAAGGAGCAAGGAACTGAGGGTGTTTTTAAACAAGAGCAGCGGGAGAGGGGGGTCTGTGGCCACTGAGTGGGACAGGTGTAGGGTACCCATATATCAGAAGTGCATGGAGAGGGCTTCACACAGGCGGCTCCCAGCATGGCTGCTCGATCCATGGAGGTGGGCATTGTGGCCCGCATGGGGTACTCTGGATTTTTCGGTGGTGCTCCATGCAGGGCCTGAGTGGCTGGTGTATGAATTATGAGAGCATGCCTACCCAGACACCAAAACTTCAAATGAGCAGCTGGATGCATGAACAGTGGGTGGGAGGGGCATGCATGGATGCATCCCATATAAAAACACCCTGAGACGAACATCTGGAGGGAGCAAGTTCCACACTGAGGGGCCCACCACAGCAAAAACCCAATTGCCTGCCAACTTCAGACATGATGGCGGAACCCCCAAACAGCAGGTGGTCCCTAAGCGCATATACCCACCAGTGTGTGGTTCCAGAACTAGGTCTCGAATATAGCCAGAGCCTAAACCATTCAGGGCCCTTAAAAACCAGCTGTGCAATCTTAAACTGTCTGTCACTCCACAGGTGTGTCACTCCACAGGCAGCCAACACAGAGAATAGGGGTGTACACCAGGCCCCCATGTTGTTTTCAGTTTTTGTTATTCAAAAATGTCATTTTCGTTATCGTTATTAACAATGTCATTTTCGTTATCATTATCGTCATTGTTATTGGTACCATTTCAAACAAAGATTTTATTTTTGGTATTGGTATTGTTATCGATTCCCATGCACAACTAATATCTATCTAAATCTAAGGGAGACAGGGGAAGGAAATAGGAAAACTATTATCTAATCAATTATCCATATAACTATTCTAATCTAACCTATGTGTCTATAATCTATATCTATATCTAATCTATACTACCTATTTATATATAATGTACAGGTGGGAGAAGGGCAGGGAAAGGGAGAAGGTAAAATGTAGGGTACGAGGAAGGAAAGGTATTGGTAATACAATGAGGGCTAGGGAGGATTTTTTGTGTGCAAGCACCACAGTTCCGTAAACGTAGCCTGACAAGCCTCTCACAGAGCGGAGAGAAAAAGCCTGGCCCTCCCATTATAAAGGGTTGCAGTGCCCTCCCCTAAAGCCCCCAATTGGTTGTGGGAGGCAACAGGCATTGAGTAATCACAGAGTGCCATGCGACTGCTGGGGCCTGCTTGCGCTGCTCATTGGCCAATGATACATCCATCAGATACTGCTGAGCTGCTCGCCCCTCCCAATACAGGCACAGTTCAAGAGTTCAACCCTGTTTAGGGCTCCAAGATGTCTGCTCCATCCTCCCCTCTCCACATTTTCCCTCCAAAACCCAACTGCCACAGGATTAATAATAATGATAATGATATTCTTATCATTATCGATATTCTCTGTTGTCGTTTTCGTTATTCTCTGTTGTCGTTTTTGTTATTGCAATAACGCAAACAACAATTTTTGTTATCGTTATTGTAATAATAAAAATGACATGCGCACCCCTAGCAGAGAACACAGGGTGGGCGTAATAAGATCATGGCTGCCTAAACCAGTAAGCAGCCGTGCAAGCGGCACAAGTGAAGGATAAGCACTGCTGGCAGCCAGAAGAGAGTTTAAAAAGTCAAGCCTCGTAGTCACCAGGGCATAGGTTACTGTGGCAAGGTCAGCCTCGGATAAATAAGGATGTAACTTACGCAATTCACGGAGTTGAATAAAGCATTTCTGAACCACGTCCGACACCTGGGCTGTCATGGACAGAGCATGGTCGAAAATGATGCTGTCAGGACTGGGTTTTGAACCCCCAGCCCTGGAGGATCTGGAGCACTGCCTCAACGGCTGGTGCCATTTCAGGTGGTGCTAATGGCCAGGTCCGAACTCCTGTGTCTTCCTTCGTGTTTCCACCCCCTGTCTTGCCACACCCTTCCCCAGCTGTGTCCTGTCTCCTTGGCCTTGTCTCCCAGCTTCCTGCTTGGCTACAGGGCAGCATATAATCCGTGGCGTGGCCACAGGAAGCTGTAGGAGTAACTGCTTTACCTCCCTGTGCACAGGACAGTGTGAGCTGGCTTGTAAACCCTACCTTCATCTCCCTTTGTCTGGTGGGCCCTTCCCTCTCTCTCCCTCCTTGAGGGCTGCTGGTTCCCTGCTGTGCGTGTGAGTTCATGGGTTTTGCTCTTTCCCTTCCTTATTGTATGTCTCTTCAGTATAGTCCTTGTCTCTCCTTGCGTGCAACCCGTAATACTTACCCTGGTATTGTTACATCCGGTCTCCCCTGTTGTCTCTACCGGTGATGTTTGGGGTTCCCCCGTAGCCTGGTTTTGGTTCCATTCCCCCCAAGCTTGTGTTCCCATGTGGCTCCGCTTGAGCTCAGTTCCCCCAAGTTTGTGTCCCCCTGTGGCTCTGCTTGAGCTCAGTTCTCCCAGGTTTGTGTCCCCCTGTGGCTCTGCTTGCTTCCATTCCCCACAAGCTTGTGTCCCCCTGTGGCTCTGCTTGATCTCAGTTCCCCTAAACTTGTGTTCCCCTGTGGCTCTGCTTGCTTCCATTCCCCCCAAGCTTGTGTCCCCCTGTGGCTCTGCTTGATCTCAGTTCCCCTAAGCTTGTGTTTCCCTGTGGCTCTGCTTGGTCTCCTTCCCTCAAGACTTGTGTTCCCTCCTGACCTCATTACCTCCCTGAGTTGTCCCGGCCCTGCTCCTCCCTCATCGGTATTCCCCCTTGTTACTTTTGCACTCCAGTGCCCC
Source organism: Sphenodon punctatus (assembly GCA_003113815.1). Taxonomy (NCBI): domain Eukaryota; kingdom Metazoa; phylum Chordata; class Lepidosauria; order Sphenodontia; family Sphenodontidae; genus Sphenodon; species Sphenodon punctatus. The sequence goes on from QEPC01009586.1 coordinate 260,499, forward strand.
CTTCTGCCTTGAGAATCCCTTTCCTTTTCCTGTTCCTATAACCTCAATGATGAGCCGCGTACTCTGAGGCTGGGTTTCCCAGCTGTAGGAACGAGAGCAGTCTCAAACACCCAAGAGACTGGCTGAGAGGTTTTCCCTTCCTGGTGTTTTCCCCCTGTGTGGGTCCCCTGGGCTGGGTCTATAGTTACCCTCGGGGTATCAGTTACCTCACCCCCACCCCTGACAGATGCCCAAGTTCTTTACTTGGCCCACTACCTCTGCCCAGGCCACAACCACATTCAGGGGCCCGAGTGAGGCAAGGGCATCCACATATCAGCTTCCCCTTCCCACCAACACCACCTCAGTCTTCCCTGAATTGAGCATGAGGTAGCTCCAATGCATCCAAGCAGCTATGCTATTCAGGCATTCCTCCAAGGCAGAGGCTGAGTTGGAGGGCTCACAGCACAAGAGATATACAGTTGTGTATAATCAGCATATTGATGATACCTGACCCTGTGCTTGATCATGACATCACTAAAGGGCTTCATGTGAAAGAATAGCACCTTGAGGGACACTGCAATTCAGTCCCCTTGGGGATGATGGATATCCATCCATCACCACCGACTGATACCTCCCTTCCAGATATGACTGAAACCACTGACTCGCAGCTCCCATCACACCAGCAACGTCCCTCAGCCACTGAAGCAGCAATCCATGGACAGTTGTATCAAATGCTGCTGTAAGGTGTTGCATGTCAGAATGGCCAGCTGGCCTCAATCTAAAATCATCAGATCATTCATCACCTGTCAGTGCCCCCCACCGAGGCCATCTGCGGTGGGGGCACAAGCCCCAGAATCGTCCCAGCAGCTCACCTCCCCCCCCGCCCCGAGTGCACCAAATTGCCACACCGCCAGTCACAGGGCCAGTCCCAACCCCTGGGACCCCGCCCCCAGCACAGCAGACGCTGGTAGCTCCGCCCCCTATGCTGGACTTCGGGATGGGCCCAGCTGACACCACGGATAGAACCACACACCCCATACACCACTCAGTGCACCTCCGGGCACGCTCAGGGGGCAGGGTTGCTAGGACAAATACCAGTGCCGCAGTTCAGTCGGCGCTGGTGATTGCAGAGGAGAGACCGGCCTGAGAGAAAGCTAAGTGATTGTATAGTGTATTGATTGTTGTGCTTTGCTACATGTTTGGATACCCTGTCTATTAGTGTTAAGCAAACGTGTTGGTCCCCTTCCCCATGTTCCTAAGTGTGTGAGGAGAGTGCAAGGGAGTGTGAGAGTGAGAATGAGTCCCCCCTGGTCCCCTTCCCTCCTCTGCGTGCATTCCCCTTCTCTTCCCCCCTTGTGCCCAGATTCTCCTCCCTGGTTTCCCCCACTAGGATCACGAAGTCTTCCCCGTTCCCAACCATTGGTGTGGGCTACATTTGGAGAGTGTTTGGATATTGGGCTGAGGCTCCTTACGCATGCTTGGCGCCCAATGATGATCGGGATCTTGCCTCTTTGAGGCCTCGTGATCCACATACTATCCTGATGGGCATTTACCCCCCCCGATAGAATCCTCCCAAGCCAGGGCTCGAGCGTGTGTGTGGTTGACTGAAGTGCAAGGGGGAGGTACCCTGTGGTCTTAGAAAAACCCCTTCCCAGATCGCCTTTCCCCTGGGACAGACCCTTCCCGGATCCCCCTTCCCACATGACATCACCCTGACAAGTGTGGTCTCAATCCTGTGAGAAAACCTGAACCCTGATTGGAATTTCCCCAAAATATTGTTAAAGTCCAGGTGTATCTGTAGTCACACAGCCACAGTCTTCTCAAACACATTCCCTAAGAAAGGTAGATTGGAGACCGGGCAAAAATTGGCAAGCACTTCCCCATATTTTTCTGCTCTTATCCCACCACACTCCTGCCCAGGAGCTTCATTCCTCCTCTGCCCCCACCCTCGCCCGCTCACAACTTCCTTGCTCCTCTAAATATCTTCACCCCTTCTTTCTTGCTGCTCCCCATGCCTAGAACTCCTCTCTGGATACATTCGTTCTGCTCACTTCCTTTGAGCTTTTATATCCCTCCTGAAAATCTACCTCTTCCGGCAGGCTTTCCTTAACTCATCATGAGTGAAAAAATGCATCCTCTTCCTCCCTCCCTCAGATCTCTCCCCCTTAACTAAGTTAAATACATGCACCTGCAACTTCTCAACCTCATGAATGTATCCTTGTCTCTCCTGATGTTCACCTCTCCCTTGTTTCTCTTAGATTGTAAGCTCCTTGGGGTAGGGACCTTCCTACAAGTATTGATTTACAGTGCAAGGTACACTGCTAGCACTAAATAAATAATAATAATAGTAATAATAAATAAATAAATAAATAAATAATAGACTGTTTCTTGAGGAGGGGCAGACCACCACACATTTGAGGGTGGACAGCACCCTCCCCTCTCTATAGGAGGCATTAAAAATGCCTTTCAAAAGTACCACTATCTTGGCACTTGACTTCAACAACCAAGATGGGAACAGGTTGGAAGTACACGTGGTGGGTCTCAATGACCCCAACAGTGCATGGACTTCTTGTTATCAACCACATCGATGTCAACCAGGGGAATACAGTCCCTAGGAACTCCATGGCTCTCCACATCGAAAGGCCCAATGAGTTCCTCTATCTTCTCCACAAAGAATGTAGAAAATTTCACAGAGCGCTCTATTCAAGAAACTGTAGATGGAGCAAGACAGTCTGGATTCACCAGGTCGTGCACCACCCGAAACAGTTGTGCCAATCTGTTCCCTGCAGGATCTATGCCCGAGGACAAGTACAAGCACTTGACCTCAGTAATAGCCCTTCTGTGCGCCTGCATAAACTCTTTGTACAGCTGAAGATCGGCCTCCAGGTGGCCCCTCAAGCATTTCCTCTCCAATCTACACTCCCGCCTCTTTAAGTCCACCAGATCGTTGTTATACCACAGCAGGCTAGAGACCAGGATCCGGTGAGGAGGCAAGGAATTGAGGACCCCTTTTAGCAGCTGCAAATAGCTGTCGGTGAGCCTGTCAACCCCATGGTTGGAAGGGGCAGATGTATTAACTCCAGCACTAATAATGAGGTTGCTGAAATCCACTGAATTCAGCAATCTCTGTGGCCATACAAAAATCAATCAGCTATGGTACTGTTGGTCAGGAAGGGCAGCACCCGCACTAAAACACACAAGGTGATTGTCAGCCCACCCAACAGGGATGATGCAAACATCTGGAATAGGAAAGACCAGTCCCAAAATCCCTCCCTGGCCCCTTAGGTTCGGAGTCTGGGTGTGCTCCCTCATAGCTCTGCCTGGATGCCCAGGTGGCAAGGAATGCATTTTGTAAATTACATCTGGTCCATCACCTTCGGCCCTATATCTCAGGCTCCGACCTTGCCACCATCATCCATGCATTCATCATCTCAAGATTGGACTAGTGCAATGGCTCTATGTGGAGCTATCCTTGGTGATGATCTGGAGGATGCAGGTGGTGCAGAATGCAGCGGCCCGCCTCCTGATGGGGACAGGCCACCAGGACCACATAACACTGTTGCTATGTTCTCTGCACCGGCTGCCTATAGTCTTCTGGGCCCAATTCAAGGTGTTGGCTCTTACCTTTAAAGCCCTATCCTGTCTGGGCCCCACCTACCTGTGGGACTGCCTCATCCCTCGGGTCCTGGATTGGCCCCTGCGGTTGGACAGGGGCATCCTCTTGGAGGTCCCCCAGGTGGCAACCTTTGAAAGGGTGTTCTCCGTGGCTGAACCAAGGCTGTGGAACTCTCTCCTGGCAGAGGTTCGCTTGTCTCCAGATCTCCTCTCTTTCCGTAGACAGTGCAAGACATGGCTGTTTTGCCAGGCATTTGGTGAGGGGGACGGGTAGTGGGTGGGAGAGCTTTTTTGAGGGGTGGGCGGTTATTTATTTCAGACCTATTTGCCTGTTGGTTTTTTACTATTTTATATTTTCTATGATATTTTTATGATTTTGTAGTTATACTTTTATATTTTACATGTTAGCCATCCTGGGCTGCCTTTGGCCATGAGGGGGTGGGATACAAATTTTGCAATAACTAAAAATTAGGTCAAGAGTCTGGCCACCACTGTGGGTGCTCTCCTGGATGTTATGGATAAAACCCAGAGATTCCATCACACCCAGGAACAGAACCGAGTGAACAGAACCGAGTTAGGAAGTTCGGTTCGGTTCAAAAATCGAGTTCGGTTCGGAAGTTCGGTTCAGTTGACCGAACTATTCGAGTTCGGTCTGAACTCCAAACATCTAAACAGAGTTTGGAAATTCAAACCCCATTGAACTAAACTGAATATTATCTTATAGGAATGGACGAACAGAACCAAGTTCGGAAATTCGGTTCGGTTCGAAAATCGAGTTCGGTTCAGAATTTCGGTTCGGTCGCCCAAACTGGTCGAGTTCGGTCCAAACTCCGAACTTCCGACTGCATTCACCCATCCCTACTAGTAACTCAGAAGCCGGAACCCCAGAGTTGCCACTGCCAGGCATGTTAAAATCCCCCAGGACAAGCATCCTGGGATGCCAACAGCAATGCTGGCACCAGCTCCAGGAATTCAGCCCCAAATCCCCCCATATCACCTGGGGGTCTATATACCAGCAAGACCATAAATCTTGCTCCTGTCCCAGCGGCACAGGATGTGGCCAGACACTCGAATGTCCCTGTCTCCAGCATGGGTCACCTTATGCATTGTAGGTGGGATGAAAAAAAATAAATTCTGCATGAGGTTGGTGGATCACAGAGAAACCTGGAAGGACCAGCCATACCAAAATAGGGCCTGTGGCATTATCCAGCCAAATCTTGACGATACATGCCAGGTCCGGGTGACATTCTGCTATAAAATCACACAGACTGTTGCCTTTATTCACCACAGATCTGGCATTAGCCATCCAGATCCTCATGCAGGAGGAATCCAACTTGCCCATTCCCCCTTGGCCCTTCAAAGTGCTCACAATGGGCTCCACAGCAATTTTCCAAAGGCATCTAAACTGGGACAACTTCCTCAATAGTTGTGGATTTCCCCTCACCTCTGCTTATCGCTCTAATCGAAGCGCCACTACTCCGTCCTTGTCCTCCTTGACCTCTCCGCTGCCTTTGACACTGTCGACCACTCGCTCCTCTTGGACTCGCTTTACTCTTTGGGCTTCCGTGGCTCTGTCTTTGACTGGTTCTCCTCCTACCTCTCTGACCGCTCCTTCAATGTCTCCCTCCCCGAGTCGACCTCCCCCTCCCTTCCCCTCTCGGTTGGGGTTCCCCAAGGTTCTGTCCTTGGCCCTCTCCTCTTCTCTATCTACACCCGGTCCCTTGGTGAAATTATTGCCTCCCACGGGTTCCAATACCATCTCTATGCTGATGACACCCAACTCTATCTCTCTACCCCCTCTCTCTCCTCCTCTGTCCGCTCACGCCTCGTCGACTGCCTCTCTGATATCTCCGCCTGGATGTCCCGACGCCAACTCAAACTGAACATGGCCAAGACTGAACTCCTCATTTTTCCTCCCTCCCCCTCCTCTCCCTCTGACCTGACCGTCTGCATTGACGGGGTCACCATCCGTCCTGTTCTCCGTGCCCGCAGCTTGGGCTTCATTTTTGACACGCACCTCTCCTTTAAACCTTACATTGACTCTGTGGCCAAATCCTGCCGATTCGCTCTCCTCAACATTGCCCGCATACGCCCCTTTCTATCTGTCTCCTCGGCCAAAATCCTTGTTCATGCCATGGTTATCTCTCGCCTCGACTACTGCAACCTCCTCCTTGCTGGCCTCCCTCGCTCCCACCTGTCCCCCCTTGTGGCGATCCAAAACTCTGCCGCCAAGGTCATTCACTCTGCCCGTCGCTTCGACCATGTGACGCCTCTCCTCCTCTCCCTTCACTGGCTCCCCCTTCCTGAACGTATCCTGTTCAAACTCCTGGTTTTCACGTTCAAATCGCTCCATGACCAAGCTCCCCCTTACCTCTCGGACCTAATCGCCCTACGCGCTCCTGCGCGCGCTCTCCGCTCTTCCGCTGTCCCCTCCCTCGCTCTCCCTCGCTTCTCCTGCTCGCCCAACCGCCTTCGTCCCTTCTCCCTCGCTGCCCCGCATGCCTGGAACTCCCTCCCTGCCGACGTCCGCCTCGCCTCCTCCCTCCGCTCCTTCAAATCCCTCCTCAAGACCCACCTTTTCCATGCTGCCTTTCCCAATGCCCTCTAGTCTTTCCCCTTGCTCTTACTGTCAGCCCTCCTCTGCTGACTGCTGCTACCGACCACCTTGTAACCAAGCCAAGTACACGCACCTGAGACTTCGCATCCGCCTGAATGTTTGTTTGTCTTCTCCCATGTCTCTCCCGCTGTCCCCTCTCCTTGTCTCCCCCTCCTTGTCTTTTAGATTGTAAGCCACAGGTAGGGACCGCAGCTGATTATATGTTCTGTACAGCGCCAGGTTGTTACTGGCGCTTTATAAATGTTTAATAATAATAATAATAATAATTGGTATCCTAAAATTAGCTTGCTCAGTTCCCTCACCCACTCTGGACGTCCTCCCTCCTTATGGGACCATCTTTCATTCACACACAACAAACAAAAAGACAAACAGACAATAATGACAGGCATGGCTGTCATGAGCCCAGACATATTCTCTGCCCTGCCCTGCAGAAGTGAAAAAGCTGCAGAGGTGTTCCATCAATTGATTATTAACAGCACAAATGCATTTGTCAACCATGGCTACACCTAATTTCAAAAAATACCAGAGGGTGTGCCCCAAACTAGGGCTGAAACTAGGAATTGCTGCAAATACTGTTTCCACTGGAAACAAACCATTCACTGTCTTCTGTGGCAGTAAGCCTGGGCTAGGCTGAAGCTCGGAGTGTAATGAAGTGATCTCAGAGATCTATATCAAACTTAACACCAGCTGTAGGACTGCAGCGCAGCACCTGATGCTGGGGACTTGCAAACCCCAACTCTCCATGCACAGCAGTGGAGAAATGAAAAACTTTAGTTCTGCCCCATGTGGGAGTGGGTATGTAACCTGGTCAGACAGTTGCCTTTCCAGCACACACTGTCAGAGAAGCAAGAATCCGGAAGGATGAGATCAGGGGACAGACACCACAAACTTGGACTGAGGACTCACAAAAGTCTGAAGCAGGGACAGCAATAAAGTGATCTCCAGTCCAAGATACCGCTTGCATCACAACTGAACAGAGGAGGTGGCAGCAGCCAAGGAGACCCTATGCTCTTCAGACATCCAGAGGGAGCCCAAGCCCCAGAGACAGGGAGAGAGAAGGGACAAAGCAACAGACACTGGAACATGACAGAAACTGCCAAAAGTGCCAAAAAGTGTTCCAAAACTGCCATCACCATTCCTAATTTCCGCAAAAGCACAACAACAATATGGAATGTGGAAATACAGACAAGCATTCATCAACGCTTCTGAAAGGTCAGGATTTGCCAATGATATGGGAAGAGCCATTCCTGAATCAGTCCTGCCCCAAATACAGCGGCATCTGGTTTAGGGTAGTTCACAACTTTTGTTGTGGGGCTTTGAGTTTCTCTGATGTCAAACAACAAAGGTAGATGCAAGTCTTCAACTTCCCCACAGGCGTCTTCACCTGTAGAACTTCCCAGTGCCAAGCCCTTGGTTGCTTGATTTCTGTACATACACATAGCAGATCTTATTGAATTCTGACAAATTCAAAACAACCCATCCATAGCTTTTCATTCACTAAAACGTGAAAAGAACTACCCACTGATATAATCAGGTACATGATGACAGATTTAAGATTTACATGCTCCTGTCCATATGGTCAATGAATCCATGGTTTAGTAGTAGGAACCCAGTTAACCTGAACTATATATTCTTTATCTCCTATCATTTAAATGGCTTAAATGCCTTTTGATATTGCAAAGGCAGTGTAATCCACAGGTCAGGACAAAAGGTAGAATTAAGACTATTTCCACTCAGCCATTTACTTGCAAGCTGCAATGTGACTGCATAAGCTCAGACATGTCGCTTTATCTCTCTGTGTCTTAGGCTGCTTTCAGACGTGCGCGGCGTACATGCTGCATAAAATCACGCTGCACATAAATATCCCGCGTGTGGGATTTAGACGTGATATTTCGCGCATTAAAGCCAGTAGCACATTCTTTTAAAACCATGAATTAAATACCTCGATGTCAAGGTATTTAATTCAGGCTTTAAAAGAATGCACAACCAGCTTTAATGCGCGAAATGTCACTTCTAAATCCTACACGCAGCATATTTACACGCAGCGTGATTTTATGCAGCGTGTTTAAAGTGCACGTCTAAAAGCAGCCTAAAAGTTTGCCTATGTGCAGAATGGAGGAATGATCTTACCTACCTTTGTAAAAAGCTTTTAAGGCTAATACAATTTATAATTGCACAGTATTGTTGTTATTATGAATAGAATTAATGGGACTAATTTACTACCCACAATATATATCACATATGGCTGACCTATTCATTTTCCACCTTTTCATTTGTTATAAAAATTGTTTCTTCCCTTTTCTCTTTGCATTAGAACTGCAGTAGAAATGCATTCATCTTTATTTGCAAGCTAATCATAAGCAATTGCAGCTCTGACAAAAATATGGGAAATTACAGGTTATAATCAGCTAGCAGATGGAGGTCAGGCAGTTCAGCAAATGCAGTAGAAATATTTGCATTGATAAAACAAAATTAAACACGATTTACAGTTTTAACCAATCTATTACTATATGTCAAGTGATTGCATACAAACCTAATAATCTTTCAAATATGCCCTATGGTACCATTAGGCCAAATTTAATATAAATTAAATGTATGATTCACCAACAAGAAGATGGCCTAAAGGGTATAGGGTTGGTTCTATCATTTATTTTGTGATTTGTTTCTTCAAACAAAGGAGTAATTTTAAAAGCAGAATGCCTGCCTGCCTACTCTTGTTCCCACTGAAATCAACAATATTCCCATTCAATGAAATAGCTCACACCTGACTTCAACAGAAAAGCAGATCTAGCTCCTACTGTATGTTTGGGGGGGGGGGGGAATTGTTGATAATTTATTGACAGAAAACCAACTACATTTACTTGAATCCTATGAGCTTTTAACCCCTCTCCCCACAGTGAAGGAAATAAGCCCCCCACCTCATCCTTCTCTTACCAGGATGGTCTGGTAAGACATAACCCCTAGCCACCGACAACCATTGATCCATTGGCCTGAAATTGTCCTCTTCCTCAACCGGCACTACTCCCACCCCAGGTCAGGTTGGTTTTCCAGTGACATAAAACAATTTCTTATACTCTGCCTGAGCAGATTACTAGGAAGGTGGTAGCAAGATGAGTCCAGCAATATCTCCTTCTGCAAGTGTTTCAAACAAGCTTCATGCTACATTCTCATCCAGAAACAATGCTGTGTCCACTAACAGATAGGGATGTGCAAACAGAACCAAGTTCGGAAATTTGGTTCGGTTCAAAAATCGAGTTCGGTTCGAAAGTTCGGTTCAGTCGACCAAACTATTCGAGTTTGGTCGAATTCCGAACTTTTGAATCGAGTTCGTACATTCAAAACCGGGGTTTTTTGCCTTCCAAACTGGTTCGGATTCGACCGAACAGTTCAGTCGAATTCAAGTTCAGTTCGAAAATTCGGTTCAGTCGACCAAACTATTTGAGTTTGGTTCGAACTCCAAACTTCCAAACCATGTTCACACATCCCTACTAACAGACAATTTTCTTATGGGTTTCTTACAAAGCTGGAAGGGATTGCAAGTACACTACAGTACATTAATAGGAAAAGGAAAAAATATCAAAGAACCAGTGGTAGGGAAAGACCTAACTATTAAGGGCAAATGCACCAATAGGTAAAAGTGGAAGGACACCCAAACAGCCAACAACTACCCAGAAACTTATTCTTCTAATTTCAACTAGGAACAAGGATGAAACATCACTCATAGAAAAAGACGTAGCCACTGCCTTTGTTAACCTAAGGCTGAACTATAGGAACATGCTCTGTCTGGCACTGAAGGCAAAAACCACACTCAACTACTGCTTACTTACCATTAATTAGTCTTCCTGTTATATGGAAAAGAGTAAAAAGCATAAAATTAGTGATGGTAGTGCTACCTACTGGATAGAGTAATGCACTTGGCCTTGGGAGACTCAAGTTCTATTTCAAACTCTCATTGCCATATATAGTGACCATGTGCAAATCCACCACTCTGTGTCTCAGGTCCCCCATATGTAAAATGGGGATTGAGTGGTGGGGATGGGGAATCTTCTTTGGAAAGTACTTTCAGATCTTTGGATGATAAGTGTTATAAAAGAGCTAAATATTGTCACCATTATGATCATGTGTTTGGTGTTCTACAATGGCTTTTCATCTAATTTCAGCTCAAGTTCAAGGCATTGGTAGACCCAAGAATAGTACACTTAACCAAGCTGAAAGAAAGGTCCCAAAGGTTATGCAAATCTGAGCTAGTTTTATAAAGCTTTGCAAGTTTTCCAATATGTAATCATAAAGCTAAATTAGCAAATGCTAAAGTTAGGAGAAATTGTAGCTTTGCTGTTTTGTTACTTGGGAACATATGCATACCTTGATCAGGCTACCAAGAAGTTTTACATGCTATGAGTTCTGTGTAAGTTCCTAGACACAGTTTACAATTTATGAATGTTGAAATTATTTTAGTTGCCAAAATTAGGATTTTTGATAGTCCAAGAAGCTATTTGGGCCAAAATTCATGCAGGCATAGAAAGAAAACACTTTATCTTGATAACAATATTTTGTGCATATGTAAAATTAAATAAGCAGGCATGACCAGTAAAATCAGCTCAAGGGCAAATGTGGACTGCCCACAAGATGAGGTTCAGAGAAACAGATACCCAGTACAAAGTAGAAAATGATTGGCTGAAGGACAAATGTGACCTTATTCGGAAAACACAGTGTGAAAAGTAGTTGTGATAAAAACCCTAATTGATAAGTAAGTACTGAGATTTACTCTTTCTGTAAGCCTGAATCCCCAGAGATTGACTTTGCAGCAATAGGATCGCTTTGCTTGCGCATTGCTTTCTGCATACACTTTTATTAGCAGTTTAATAAAACTAGTCAATTTATCTGAGGCCTCTGTAATCATTGCATTTTATTTTTCAACTATTCAATTATTTATTTATTAAATATTTATACCTCGCCTCTTCTGCTCACAGCAGCTCGAGGAGGCTAACAATCAATAATGCAAAATACAATAATAAATACATAGATTAAAAACATTAATAAAATATTAATCAAGCAATGCACACCATGCAATTAAAACTGGGGGGAATAATCAAACCCCTAACCCACCCATCACCCTCACCAAATGCCTGGCGGAACAGCCAGGTTTTGCATTTTTGTTGAAGGGAAGGAAGGTCCAGAGCCAACTGGGCCTCTGTTGAACGGGAGTCCAGAGTCTAGGTGTGGCCACCAAGAACGCCCTCTCCAGAGTCGCCCCCTGGGATACCTGGGGGACCTCCAGGAAGGCGCACCCAGCCGACTGCAGGGGCCACACCAGGGCACGGGGAGTGAAGTGGTCCTGCAGGTAGGTGGGGCCCAGGCCATTTAGGGTTTTATAAGTCAAAACAAAAACCCTGAATCAGGCCCAGAAAATTATAGGCAGCCAGTGTAGAGAATGGAGCACCGGTGTAACGTGGTCACGGCAACCCATCCCTGTAAGGAGGTGGGCCACCGCATTCTGCACCAGCTGCAATTTCTGGACCATCACTACGTAGAGCGCATTAAAATAGTCCAGTCTCGAGGTAATGAAAGCATGGATGATAGTGGCCAGACCAGAGTCTGAGATATACAGTCAAAGCCATATGTAATTGGCAAAACTTGCTCCTCACCACAGCGTCACCAGGACATCTAGGCAGAGCCGGGCATTGAGGAACACTCCCAGACTGTGCACCTGGGGAACCAATGAGGGCCAAAACCCATCAATAACAGGGAACGTCACACTTATCGCCTCTAGCATCACCTCTGTCTTGTCTGGATTCAGTTTCAGTCGGTTCGCCCTCATCCGATCCCCACAGCTGCCAAGCATTGGGTAAGCACCAAAACTGCGGGGTCTGGGTCGGATGAAAACGAGAGGTAGAGTTGGGTGTCATCAGCATATTGATGACACCAAACATTCTCACAACCTCGCCCAGTGGCTGCATGTACACATTGAACAGGAGAGGGGACAACAGGCATGGGCGAATGCGGTTCAGAAGTTCAGAGTTTGGCCCAAACTCAGCCTGTTCGGATGACCGAACTCGAATCCGAACACGAACCAACCAAACCAAACTCAATTCTGACCGCAGAAATGACCGAACAGTTCAGTCAGTTCGGATCGCGTTCGGGTGAGTTTGGTTGGCTAAAATGGCAAAAACGTGGTGTCACTGGAAGGCCAAACATGGCAGGGAGGGGGAGTCAGCTGAGGAGCAGACTTCCAGGCACCAGGGGTGGAGAGGCTTGGAGTAGCAGCCAGCCTGCCCAATCACCATCCCTTTTCGCCTCAGACCACTGGCTTCACAGTCTGCGATTGGCCACGGGCTAGGCTGCACAGAG
>QEPC01009586.1:274940-328087 GCA_003113815.1 Sphenodon punctatus
TAGGGCTGTAGCGGAATATCGCAGCGGTAGCTATTTCCGGCGGAAACAGTGTTTCCGCAATTAGTGGAACGGCATGGCAGAGGCTTTCATTCCGCGGTTTCATTCCGCGGTTCCGCTTATTTAATTCCGCAACTTAGTGGAATTGTGGAAACATGACATTTTTGCTATTTCCGCAATTCCGCCAGCGCCAAAACATAGCGGAATAGCGGTTTTCCGCAATTTCCGCAATTTTTCCGCAATTCCGCGATTTGCAGAATTTCGGCGGAATTAGCGGAATATCCGCAGAAAAGTCGCAGTGTGGCGCAGGCAGTTCTGAAATGGCAGAACGGAATCGCGGCACGGTAAAAGCTGCTGCCACATCAGCCCTACCCAGGAACCATCAACTAGATTCTGGGACCATCATTCCAGTCACTGGGGGCCGCATTCCATTCCACTGCATCCAGAAGCCCGGTGCCCACATGCCAGGCGAACCCCCACCCCTCCCAACAGCCTACTCCTCTGCACCCACCCGTGGATGCCCGCTGAAGCTGCTGGAAATAAAAGCCCTTCCGACCACCAGCTCCTGCTGCCTGCTGCCCGCTGCCAAGGAGCCTGTCTCTCTTTTTCTCTGTCACACCCACCTACACAAACACAATCCCTGCACCTCCTGGGGGGCTGTCTGCAAGTTGAGACCCTGCTGCTGGCACAGCACATCTTTGGGTTAATAAGTATGCTACATGGGGTGGCAAGTGCTGCTGGTAGGGACTGACAAGCTGTATGAGATTCTGCCACCTGCCAGCCAGAACTTCAGCACATAGGGATAAAAGATTGGAAAGGTCAAACAAAGCTCGTAACAAGAAACACAATAACTTTTATTAAAACTATTTAAATAACAACAACAAGAACAAAGCAACAACAACAACATTATGAAAACAAAAGCAAACATTGAAAGGAAACTTATAAATTAAACCATTAGTGTCTGTCCCCCAGGACTTGGGGGAAAGGCAACAGCCATTGGGACGCAGCACAGGGCTGAGGGGCGGCCACCCGGGACTCTTATTGGCCATAGCCGTGAGCCACGGCAAACTCCATGACCCCTTCCATGGCCCGATGCCACCTGGAGAGTGCCTGGTGGGATAGTTCCAGGCATTCCATCTCGGTGAAGGTGTACTGGCAGTATGCCTCCAACTTCTTCTTCTCCACCTGGAATGCCTGGAACTGCTCCACCAGGCAGTTCTCCATGGTGGATGCTGTCTGCTGCAGGTCAGCCATGAAGTCCCAGGTGGGCCTCTCAAACTTGGCCCGAAAGGTCTTGACCTCATCAGACTCCTGGGGCCCGGGGGTCTCCACATCGGGGCTGGAAGGGGTGGGAAGGGCTTAAATGCCATCTTTTTTGGGTTTCCTTCCCCCCCTTCTTCTGGTGCTGAGCCTCCACGGCGGCCACACCAGAGTCCTTCTCCTGCCGCCTCACTCTCCTGCCATGCATTCTCTCTATCTGGGCAATGAGCCCCGATGTGGTCCCCTCTTTTTGCAGCCGGAATCTTTTCTGGCAGATCTAAAAAGAGCATAAAAAGTTAGGAACATAAGAAGTGCCATACTGTGTCAGACCAATGATCTGGCAAGCCCTGCCTGCATTCTGTCTCCACAAGTGGGTGGACTGGGAGGCCAATCTCTCTCTGCAGGGGACTTCCGTTCCTAACAGGGCAATTCATTCCCTGTTGTTCCAGTCCCCATGCCTTACCTTGCATGTGGCGATTCCGTCGCCCTTGTCATAAAACCTCCAGACATCCGACCTTGTCCGCCAAATGTCTGGGGGTCTCATTGGCGACCTCAACAGAGTCGATCGACCCTGGTCCAATTCTCGGCAGAGGTCGTCAACCAAAGCCACAAGCGCAGTCTCGATACCAAAACCCGGATGAAAGCCAGACTCAGAGGGATCCAGAAAATTAATGCCATTCAGATGCTTTTGCAACTGCCGAGCCATAACCCATTCAATAATCTTCCCTTAAAAGGGACAATTAGAGATAGGTCGATAACTGACAAGGACGTCAATGTCAAGCAATGGTTTTCTGAGCAGAGGTTGCACCACTGCCTCCTTGAGGCAGCTCGGCACTCTGCCCTCCCGAAAGGAGGCACTGACCATCTGTGCCAGCAATGGCCCTAACGTTGCCCGGCTGGCCTTAACCAGCCAGGATAGGCATGGATCCAGTTCACAAAAAGTGGCTGACAGCCCCAAGAACATCCTCCACATCAGTGAGCAACACCCACTGAAACTGGTCCCATGAAACCAGCCATTGTATTAAGCACGCCATTGAAATGGTGGTGAATCCGGGTGATCAATTAGCAAAGTGATTGGCTGTTTGTGAGTTCTGCTCTTAAAAAACATTATCTTTGAGACTGTTTCTCTATGTCTCATGTAGGCACAATAAAGCACATCCCTAAGGGTGTGCAGGGGCACACACTCTAGATCGGGGGGGCGGGGGCCTTTCCTCTCCCAGGGGCCACTTTGAAAATTAGTGCACGCTGAATAGAAGATGGGGGGAGGGGAGCTTTAGGAGTTTGTTCAGAAAGAGGAGGGCCCAAATCACAGATAAGTGACACAGATCTGCCCCTGCCCTATCCCTGTGTGCTTGTGCATGCCTTCATCTCTGCTCCCTAACTAGGGTGGCCATACCTCCCCTTTACTACAGGATGCTTAGGAAAAATACATGGTGAAATGCAGCCCTACACCATGTATTTTTCATAAGTGTCCTGTGTTAAAGGGGAGGTATGGCCACCCTATCCCTAACCCTGGGCTCTCTTTTGCAATGCTTGGGGGCATGAACTGAATCCAGGGACCAGATCCAGGAACTAGAAAAGGACCAAATAACATTTTATTTGGCCCCAGGCCTGAGATTCCCCACCCCTACTCCAGATGAAAGGCTATAGGCTATGCTGGACATCTCTAATGTGAGAAAGGCAGGATGATCCTAAATCTAGAACACAGCAACCACATCTCTCTGGATTACAATGGAGAATATCAAAATTCGCTGCTTAAAATGGAACCTTCATAACAGCAGTTGTTGCTCCCAAAAAAGATATCCTTCAAACCACTTTGTTTCCCATATATAGAACATGATAGAAGATTCATTTCCCTGAGCTGGCTTTCCTGCAATAACTAGAATGACGGAAGATCCCTAATATGATCCCAGAAAACAGCCACTATCAACTAAAATAAGGGTGGGGTAGAGTGTTTTTAAGTCCTAATTTAGACAGAAGTGTAATTGGGTGCCATATGTCTGGGGAAGGCACTTGATACTATTGTGTGGGGAACATTAGAAAGAAATAGATTAGGCAGTTAGGGTTGTGTTTATTCCTGGCCGGTGCAATTCCTGGCTGGTACAATCCTAATGCAACATGACATTTCCAATTCTGCAGTAACATAAAACAGAGATCTATTTGAGACTGCAAATACAAAATTGTTTTCTAAGCTGTCTTTATACAGGTTTTAGCCCATCCCCAAGTTGTATCAGGTCCCCAACAGCTGGTTCTAAGGATATAGTCTCTGAATTACATCTAAAATAAAACAGAAGTACTATCACCACAAAGATGAAGTAAAGGTAATTAAAAGTGGTGGTAATTAATGAGTGGCCTACAGAGAACTCTGGAGGGTCACAGAGGGTTTCTGTATCAAAGTATGAGTTGTCCTCAAAACTATCTCTTTCTCAACTCAATGTAGGTGAGGGGGCACATATATCTGGGTCCCACTGGGTTAAAAACAAAGCTCACAGGTACCTTATCTGGACATCTAAAGGCACATTGGGTATTTTCAGATGTTACGAGATCACGCTCAACCACAGTGAACCACGGTCAATCCCATGCGGGGCCAAAGCGCCCTGAACGTCTGTTCGGCGGTCGCCAGATGTTCACAACGGTCAATACCTACATGGGGTCAATTTAAACCACGCTTCCGGGGCTCCCCGTGGGACAATCCCCGAAAGCGTGGTCAAAGAGATTCCCGACGGGAACCAACAAAAAGTAACATCTGGCCGGCAACCACCGGCCGGCATCAAAGGAAATGATTACCAGCCGGGGACAAAGCATGCAGCGTCGCTGCCAGGCAACGAGCAACAACACAGGCCGGGGAGGGAGATTTAAAGGGCACACGGCAGCAGCCGGGATGAGCTGCCCCGGCGCCTTCCGGGTGCTTTGACCACGGCCTGGCCCTGGATCAGCATAACGTCTGTGGTGCTGTCCTGGGCCGTGATCTGTCAGCCCGACTCCCTGCCATGGTCCTGGTCCCGTCACGTCTGTTCGGGGCTTTTTTTGACCACGGGGGGTGGTTGTTCGGTTCACCCCCACCAGGAATCCACTGTGGTGAATCGGGACCGCGTAACGTCTGAAAATACCCATTTACAAAAAACACAGAGATTCTAAGGGAAAGGCAGTTTGTGCAAGCATTCCCTGTGGGTTCAGTATTGTCTGAAGGGGTTTGTTAAAGCAATAAACCCCTTTTAAGAGCACCCACTCATGGAGAAGCTGCATGGATGACCCTTCCACCGGGATCCGGGTTCTGCGTGAATCTTAAAATTAAATTGTCATCCAGTGCAGTGCCTGACATAAAAGTTTACATTATGAACTCCTATATTAGAAACTTCTGTTCTGTTAGATTACTCTATAATTGCTGCCAGCTTCAGTACTAAAATGTTAATGTGTGTGTATTCCCAAATGCTGCATTTACTTAGCAATTTGACAGCATATCAGTTTGGAAGATATTCTAGATACTTGCCAGATGTGATACAGTGATTGAGAGAACTACAGCACAGATCTTATTTATCCTTAGATAACCTCTCTGTCTCTTTCACCTTTTTTTTTTTTTTTAATGGGAAGAAATGATTACAGAATTCCCTAATGATCTTACAAGATAAATGTTAGATATGCCAATTCTTAATACATTAAAATGAGTATTATAATTTTAAATGCTAGAGCTAAGATCATAAAACCTTTTCTAAGTCCTGCTTATCAGTGCAGAAGATCTAATGCAGTGACGCCATCTTGGAGAGGAGACAAGGATAATTTTTCTCAATGACGCATCACTGAAGAATGACAAGTAACTGACAAACACTCCTCTCAGTCACAAACATGCATTAATTGCCATTGTCTTGAAGCTCACTGCTTTGCACAAATGGAATAGGTCACAGATTTAATAAGCAGTGTTTTTGTGGTTGACATTAAACATGTCTCATCTTCCTACTGTACAGTATTGCTTCCGAAACATTTACATTCAATAAGTCTCCAGTCTCCAATTCCAAGTCACCATTTGTCAGCTCTGAGACATTTCTCAGCTTGACCATGACAAGCTGAAAGCTAAGGGCATCTGCATCCAATCCCCCACAACCCGCATCCAGCTGAAAACTAAGGCCACATGCACACACAAAAAAAACTCCCAGCAGAAAAAGCCAACATGGAGCGCAGGGGAAGATGCTATGTGAACAGGAGTTGATCTGCACATTTTTTTATTTGTGCTTTTCACACAGAAATCTTCCCAGCCCCCCATGGGAGAAACTGTCCTGTGCTGCGCTCCAGCACGTGGGCTGCTCCGTCAACTTAAGAGGGTTGTAGGAACACAACACCTTTCTCCCTTGCAAACTCAACGTGGGTTCCTTAATCGGCATTTGTCTTTTCCCAGAGCAAGTCAATCACATATCTGCTGACTTTCTGAATTTGAATGGCTCTCCTCCTCCCAATTTCACTGTTTCATGGAGGAATGACCTTCTGATAGCCATGCATGCAAATGTTCCAGAGGTAGCATGGAGTATGGTGTGGAGAAGGAGACAGTCCCTGCTCCGTGGCTGACTGCACTAGGAAACCACACCAGCCCATAGAGTAAATATGGCCTGCATCTGGTTTTTACTTGGCCCTTTTCCAATTCCTGAATCGCTCCTCCCCCCATCCCCTTGATCCTCCAGTCTTTATCCTTCACTGCTGAAGGGAAGCGCTCAGGGGGGCAAGACATTAAAGATGTGGGTGTGCACTCTGGATTCAGGGGCCAGGTCTATGATCCAGACCCCACCCCTACCTACCCCAAGCACTAGGGATGGGACTTTTGATTAATCCATAACTGTCCAGAATGAGCCATTATGGATTAATCCAAAGCAACCCATAAATAGCCCTCCCAGTTACAAATCCGGCATTTTGGTTCTGTATTTTCCCCCACCGCCATCCCCCCAGGGCCCTGGAGTGGTACTTACTGGCCTCAGATAGATTGACTGAACCATGGCCGCTGCTGTGGGGACTCCGGCAGGCTCCCTCGTCGTGGCATCCTCCCTGCTCTGTACTGCACATGTGCAAAATAGCCACAGGGACTGGTTTTTGCATGTACAAAATGGCCACCACTGTTAACCAAAAGGGTGAAAACAACATTTTGATTAAGGGTAGCAGCCTTTTGCGCGTGCGCAATAACAGCCCCAGCGGCCATTTTGCACCTGCGCAATACAGAGCAGGGAGGACGCCACGGCGAGGGAGCCTACCGGAGCCCCCACAGCAGTAGCAGTGTTTCAGTCAAGCTGTCTGAGGCCAGAAGTCCACTCCAAGGCCCCGAGGGATGGGGGTGGGGGGAAATAAGAGACCCCAGAGAATGGGGGGTTGCCAGAGGGGGTAGCGGGAAAGTATGCACAGTTATTTATTTCAAAATCATTTTAAAGGTTTTAATAGGCTTAAATTTTCATTAAATATCCTCCAGGAAAGGGTGGCATATAAATTTAAATTAAATAATTAATTAAATAATTAATTAATTAAATATGGAACTGAAATTTGAATCATTCTGTAATTAAATCATTTATTCGACCCTGCTGATATTGTTAGACCTCTCCACTTCTTTTGATACCGTTGATCATGAGATTTTGGTGGCCCACTTGTGGGACCTTGCTGGGGTGGGTGCGATTGTTCTTGAATGGTTCCGCTCTTTCCTGGCCAGGAGAACTCAAGGTGTGGTGCTCGGGGACTGTTCATCAGTTTCCTGGGGCCTTACGTGTGGAATCCCGCAAGGTTCCAGTCTATCTCTCCTCCTGTTTACTGGGTGAGGTTGTGAGGGGGTTTGGGATACAGTGTCATCAATCTGCTGATGACACACAGCTCTACTTCTCTTTTTCATCTGACACAGACCCAGCAATCTCGGTGGGTGGCTGGCAGGCGGATACGGGTGCACACCAAGCACACACCCATCCATCGCCGTCTAAACCCTCCCCCACCCACCAGAAGTGTGTGTGCGCTCCACGAAGTGCACATGGAACAACCCCACACACCCTCAGCTTCTGTCTAAACAACACCCTATGTGTCTCCACCTACTCAGAAAGCGTGTCATGTGGATGAGCCCTTAAAGTAGCTTGCCATGGTTTGCTTGCCATTAAAACCCTATTCACACAGCACCTCACCACTTCACAGGGTCCATCTTGATCTGGCATTCCCTGTTCAGAGGATGAAGAGAAAATGTACCCTTAGCCTGTGGTGATCAGGAGCATCAAAAGAAACAACAAGCTCACTTGGGATAATCTGATACTTTTACTCAGAACTTACTCTATAACCACTACATAAAAACCAATGGGCCAGAACATCAGCTGGTGTAATTCAGAAAGCTCCACTGAAGTCAATAGGCCTACACTGATTTGTGCCAAGTGAAGATCTAGCCCACTGGAATTACATATGGAGTCAAGTTGTACCAACCATTAATAAATACATGTTCTTACAAACCACTTGGTAAAGTATCCCTGGTTAAATTACCCAAGAATATTAATACGTTCTCGGGTATCTCCATTCCTGAAATTATTTACTCCTGAGATAAGGGGTTTCCAGGCAAAAAGTTAATTTTTCCAACAAAAATTCACATGTGACGTGTGAACATCCCAAATAAATTACAGTGCAGTCACAGATAACATTTTATGCCTTAAATGCACTAGAATCCTGCCCACTTTGTTTCAGTGGGTTGTGGGGTTTTTTAACTGTAGTCTCAAGTTAAACTGGAAAGAAAGATTAGCTGGAAGAACACTATAATTCAGTATCTAGCATTTAACATCTTTTTTTTCTTTAGGATTTTTTTAACCCAAAGTCAAGATGATTGGAACATTTAACTATTCACTTTAACTACATGAATGTACACACTACAATAATGAAATACTAAATTGTTAATAGAACAACAAAGTGGCCTAAACCAGAATGGATATTTGAGAACAAGGATAAGCTGTTCATTGGGCATTTTATTTCCTAACAAACAGCTACTTATTGCTGATTTATTTATTATTGATCAAATGGTTTGTACTACTACTCTAAACAAGACCAAGATGAGTAATCACAAGGGGGAGCCTTTCTGCTGCAGTTAAGACTGGGGGAGCCTTTCTGCTGCAGTTAAGACTTATCATGTCTTATCATGCAGTTAAGACTTATCATGCACCTATTGCATTAGTAGAGTTGCCCTTAATATGTTATAAAGTGAACTTACAAAATAGTTCCTTTCTTATCAAAATGTCTCCAACTCCTTCTGTCCTTAAAAGCAATCTGGGTCTTCCAACAACTGAAGGACAAATAGCTCTGATTTTTCAATACACCTCAAAGGCCAAAGCTGAGAACCACAGTAACTCAGATTAATTGTCACCTGAAAAAAGAAAAGGAAGTTCTTTCCGAACTTTCGTGTACATGGTCCAGGGTGAGGACTTTTAACAGCTCTCTCTCGCTCGCTCGCTCTCACACACACACACACACACACACACACACACACAGAGCGCACTGAGAGAGAGAGAGAGAGAGAGAGCTGTTAAAAGTCCTCACCCTGGACCATGTACACGATGTTTCGCCCTAGGGTTCTCCTGGCATCAGACCTGCCCACCAGAGCAAATGCAGGGGACTTCTCCTTAGATCAGCTCCCCAAGCCCATCTAGTCACACACACACCCATATAGTTTCTCATCTGGGAGTGTGGTCAGAGCCTACACTCGGCTAAATGAGTCCCATGTAATGGGAGCTGGAGCTATCCCTGCAACTGTTAGGGATAGCCTGGAATTGCTTTGATGCTATTAAATTTTCTTTATAAAATATTTTTTAAAAACAAGAAAAAAATTAGGTATCATTGAGTTTCAATTAACCAGACTTTTCACAAGTTATTTTCACATAACATATGTTCAAATTTAAAAAAAAAAATTAAAGAAAAGAACTATAGTTTACAATTTTAAAAAACCTTCAGCAATTACTGTTTCATAAATGTTTAGATTCTGTGTACAGGATTTTACCATTGTGAAGATTACAAAGTCCTTGAATTATATTGGAACAATGGGAGATTTCAGGGAAACCACAAAAAGAGAGAGAGAGAACATGCGTGTACTTTGAATGAGTTTGTAAGTAATTTCAGGCCAAAATATTAATATGGATCAAAGGTGGGCAAATGGGAACTCAGGAGTCATATGCCGTTCTTGGACACATGTGATGTGGCTCTCCTCAGAAATGGCTGCCTGAGGGAAAGTCCATTTTTCTTCAAGCTGCCATTTTGGCCGTTGCAGCCTCATGGGGGCTGTGAGGGCCTTCTGCCACTATTACTTCTTCCTGAATCCACCAGACAGCCTGGAAGTCAGAGTTTTGATGTGGGAGGGGACATGGCGGTAGCTGAGCTGCCCCATCCCCAGGATCGGAGTGAACTGCAATTGATGTAATGCATCTTGTGGCTCTTGAAATTTTTGGTATGCAGCTCTTGGTCTAGGGAACTTTGACCAACTCTGGTCAATTTTACAATAGCTTTGAGTGTTTTTAAATGAGCAAGGCTTGAGGGGGGGGTGTCCATGGCTGCTGAGTTGCACAACTGCAGAGCACCCACACACATGGAGTGAGTAGGGAGGGAGTCTAATGAGTGGCTCCCAGGGTGGCTCCCACGGCCACGCAGGCAGCCTCCACGCACTCCTGCTACCACAGACCAGCCCTGTAAATAACTCATACAGGTAGCCATTCCCCCTGCCCATCGCCCAGCAACACCCCCGACCTCAAGCCCTGCCCAACTGCTTACCCTCTGCCCTGACACACAGCCACCAATACCATGGAAACATGAAGCTGCAGCAACCAGTAACCCCTTCCTGCCCATGAGCTGCTGCAGCCACTGGCTGTTCCAGGCAGCAATAGAGACACATTCAAGGTGAAACACACAGGAAGCTGCTGTCCCAACTGCTGTCCTCTGTGGCGTTGTCTCTTCTCTCATGCACCACAAGGGGGGGTTGTTGTGCTTTGAACCAACATGGTGTTGTATGTATCCTTTAAGAGCTCCCGATAGGGAGACTGAGAAGGCAGCCGGCCATGGACCTGTCTGCTGGCCTGGGTGGGTGCCCCAGTTCATACACCTGGGCACCTGACCTTCCCCAGCCCTGCACTTTTTTGGCTTCCTTTCGGCAGTGCTCTGTGAATGGTCATGAGTGGGTGCGTAGATCCTGGTAGCATGCATCCCCACACACCACCTTCACACAGTCATTCGGATGAGTGGTTGCCAGGCACAGTAGCATCTTGTTTAAAAAATCCTTTGTGTGCATTCTTATAATAATTTGCATATATAATTTACATATATTCATATTGTGTGTGTGTATTTTATATAGATAAAAGCACAAATGGCCATCAGATTACATAAAGCTTCTGAACTGGGAGGAAGGCATCATTCAATAGTTCAGATCTCTTCACCACTTAATAAATGACTGCTGAATAACAGACATAAAAACCAAATTGTGATCCTTCAAGAGACTGCATTTTATTTTTTAATGACCTGCTGTCTAACTGCTAGAGGGATAAACAACAACAGCCTACAGATTCAGGAAACTCATTACCAGAAACTTATTATGTTAGGGAATCCAGAGAAATGATTAAAGATTCATCCGCACACAAAAAAACCATACCAGCTTCCTCCATTGGGCAAACCTACCACAAGATGAGGAACAACTGTGCACAGAGTGAGGGGAATGAAGAAATTCTGATTTGACTTTGCTGGTGTGAACCACCCACTTTAACATGATGTAAAGACTTTCAGAGACACACTAAAACTCTAAGAAGACTAGCTAGGAAAAAAAAGAAAGAGGAACGTTTTGAGCATCTATGCTGAAAGAAATATTCCCAGTTAATCAGTAATTACCACCTTATGACTTATTGAATATATTTGATTACTATTTATTTTAACATTCTCTTTCTTTCATAATCTGTTTATGTGGTTTTTAAACTACTGGAAGTGTAAATTCAATTAAGATATTTGCTAGTACCCAAAAGGAATAGTGCTTCTGTGCCACATTTTCAGAATCCCTTAAAAACGTTCAGAAGTTGCAGATAATCAGCACCCTTAAAAACAAAGTCCTACAATGTTAAGCGAGGCAGCTGCCCGAGAGACAAAATTACTCAAACACTCAGTAAAGGACAAAACGGGTAGTGACCTCTTCTCTAAACAGTGCAGCAAGAAAGCTGTCACAGACAAATGTGGGCACAGCCCAAGAGGTGCCAGCCTGATTACACAAGAGTACTAACTTTATAAGCTTGTGAATTCCTTTTGTATTTTTTCATTTGGCAATATTATGTCAGTGATAAAATTGCATAGCATTTGGCAATGCCTCCTGCCTTTATCCAGCAGGGAGGGACTGTAGCCTTAAAAGACATGGACACAGTCACAAAGTTGAGAAGTCATGGTTGGGTGCACATGTTTAGCTTAGTTACAGGGAGAAGGGGATCTGATCCTGAATGCATGGAAGGTAAAGAAAGCATCAGTGATCAGTCTAAGGAAAGCTCGACAGAAAAGGAAGGTTTCCAGGAGGGATTTGAAGGTTGAGAGGGAGGGACCAGAAAAAATGTGTTCAGGGAGGGAGTTCCAGGCATAGTGGTAGCCTGGGAGAAGGGGCAAAAACATCCTTCTTCCCCTTTGCCTTCCTTCTTTCCCTTCAACTGTAGTAGTATGACATTTGTTATACACCATTTAGAATATAGTTGAGAGATTTATGTGTCTTTCTTCCATCTTCCATTGTTACTAGTCCTTCTCAACTACATCACTAATTCTTGTTCATCTGGGGAATTAAAGGCCAGGCCTAGCTACAAATGATGTAAAAAAGAAAACCCACAAATCCACAACACTGCAAAAACTGGACTAAGTAGAATCTGCTACTTTCAGCTTTCTTTGTTATAATCTTCCATTTTTAAGTCAGCGTAAAGATAGCTTAAAAATTAAGTAATCTTAAAATAGATAGTTAAGCAAGTAATATTAAATAAGATAAGTAATTTAACTGTCCCAATAATACAGGCATGGGGAACCTCAGACCTGGGGGACAAATGCAACCCACAGCTAGTTTTATGTGGTCCTTTTCCAGTTTCTGGATCTAGCCCCTGGATCCAGTTCCTACCCCAAGCACTGAAAAATGTAGAGCTAAAACAAAGTATTTGGAAAACTTCAGAATTCACCAAATATTATGATATTTGGTTTGAAAATGCTGAATTCTGAAGTTTCTAAGACCAAGGCAAATATTCGGAAAAAAGTCAAAATTCAAAAACTTTGGAAATTTTTTAAAACTTCAGAAACCTGTGGGGGGGCTGGTGGATAGTTGAACTTCTTCTGGAAATAAAACTAGGTGCCATATTTGATAGGAGGGGGCATGGGAGGGGACAGTTGGATGGTAAGCCTCTTTTGACTTTCTTTGGTGGGCAAAAACATTCCCAAAGTTTCTAAAGTTTTCCGAAGTTTGGAATTTGGAAGCTGCAAGAACTTTGCTGAAGGACTACTGAATATTCAGGTCGACTATTTGGAACGTCAATATTCAGCTTGAATATTCATAAGCACTATTTGGTATAGCCCTAGAAAAAGGGTGTTTTCAGACAAGATGCTACCCTGCATGGCCACCCAGGAGCCACAGAGCTGACCACCTGTCTGAAGGTGGAACAGCCGGATGTGTGCTCCCATGAGCCACAGAGCACGCACTCATGATCACTCACATAGCACTGCCATGAAATCTAGAGTGTTCTGTGTGGATCAAGCTAAATAAATGCATGACAATGTGCAGCCACAGATCCCCTGCCCATATCAATGGCAGCACCCAGCCATGCCAGCAGACAGATCTGCCACTCATAGGTACTGTGGGCAGAGGGAGCAGCCTTTGCATGTCACAAGAACAAGCCCAAGTTCCCCAGGGCTTGTGCCCAGGATATATCACTTGCAAAGGCCAGTCCAGCGCACTTCCCCTTCCCCCATAGTCCAGGGCAGGGGGAGGGCGTGGCAGACGTCTCTGTGGTTGCAGTAGCCATGCTTATTTGAATCCCTCCCCATGCACTCCACCTGTATGGGTGCTCTGTGGCAGTGCCACCCGGCAGCCACGAACACCCCCCTCTTCCCCATCGTCTTGCCCGTTTGAAAATACCCAAACTAAGCTCAGGATAAGGGAGGAAAGATGAGGACGTGCACAAAAAAATAAGGAACAGATCCATGGCATGTATCCATGATCTGGACCCTCCTCTTCGTGAGTGCACCTATCATCCCCAACTTCTATGCAGCCTGCACATCTTGTACTAATTTTCAAAGTGACCCTTGAAGGGAAAAGTTTCCTCACCCTTGCAGTAAAAAATATTAGCAATCATATTCAAATTTGCCACCTTAGTCCTATAGAACATCTTGTCCAAGAGGGCATTGTGCCATGAGGCCATTCTATGGTTAAGAGTATCTAGTAATGTTGCATTTAGATGGACAGAGTAAGTGGTCTAATATGACCTCACAACCCAGGTGCTCTGATGCAGTACTATGGTATCTGCATAAAACAGAATATTCATTCTACTGTGACAAGAATAAAAACACATTTTCAGTAATTTGGAAGAATGAATACCCATTACCTCTATCGGATATTGCGGCACATTATGCAAATAAAATGTAACAATGATCTACTAACTTCTAATTATCTTATCCTGGACCTTGATAAACCTGGTTATTTTCTTAGAAATGAATTTCTGTCCAGCAAAGCATTTCTCTTGCCAAAGTATAATTTTTTTGGCAGTGTCTATCACTTCCCAGTCGTGGAATCTGACCTTGGCTTGTAAACTGTGCTGTGTTGGCAAGGTTCTCACCCTCTAGAGCACCGTATCGGTCTAAAGCAATACATCATATTGTTTCCCACTCTTTTTGTTAGTCTTTTTTCTCAAAAGAATTCTAAACTATAAAATTTCTGTTTCCTATCCCAGGTCAATACTACCCAAAAGCCTATAGGTCTTTCTCTTCATATTATCACAACTGGCTTTGGAAACTATCATGCAAAGAATAATGGCCTTATCACATGCTTAGTAGTAGCCTCACAACAGCAGTTCTATAAAGAGGGCATAGTGCAATGCAGAAATGCGTGAGAATTGTTGCAAACCCCATACTTCAAAAGCAAGACAGTTGGGGGAGATCTTTCTGAGAGAAGAAAAATCTGCTTTCAGAGGCAATTTTTTGTTTTACATTGAATATGTAAAACAAAAAATTGCCTCTGAAAGCAGATTCCTAGGTGGAAATATATTATCCTGTTAAATTATGCGGCAAGTGGTCTAGTACACAATAACCAATAAGGGATGGGCCTTTTGGTTTCAAAAAGAACCAAAAGTACCCGATAATGGCCATTTCGGATTAATCCGAAATTTTGGTTCTTTTTCGGTATCGGTTGTATCGGATATTTTGCATTGACTTTTGTATCAGATTTTTAATATTGCCATTTGTCCCCATTGACCTCAATGGGGAAACTGCAATGTTAAAAACCTGATACAAAAATAACTGCAAAAGAATCCGATACAACCGATACCGAAACGAGAACTGAAATACATGAGAATCAAAACCAGAATTTTGCCCAGAGTCCCACCCCTAAACCAAATTAAAAAATAACACAACCTTCAGATTAAATTCACATAGGAGGAAACAACCAATTCCTTCTCAGTGTATTTAGTCCTGTCTGTTTAGTTAGGGATTTCTGAACTGGAATAGGAGATATGTCTATTCAAAACAGGCAAACTTCCTTTTCTCACTAGCCAGTTAAAATCCACCTTAAAGTTGTGTGAATTTTACATCAATTTTACCAACAAAAAGGCACAAAGTTACAGCCTAGAATCCCTTTAGGAGTTTGAATCATATAGTAATCATCTCATAAATCATATTTCATACTCATTGTGCAAATTCAGTGCATATTCTTTCCCACCAGAACAGATTTAAGTTTTACTAGACAGAGTGTTTCACTTTGAGTAAGAGTGTAAAACTCAGACTTCAGAGCAAGTAAATTCATTCAGGGTGTTTTCAGATGTGACCGTACCACAGATTTCCACGCTTTTCTAAGTGTGGAAATCCATGGTGATGCCACATCTAAAACCACTAGGGGTGTGCATGTCATTTTCATTATTACAATAACAATAACAAAAATTATCATTTTCATTACTGTTATTGCAGTAACGAAAATGACAACAAATAATAATGAAACAGAAATGAAAATGACATTTTGTTTTTGAAATAAAGGGAAAAAACTGAAAAATGTATTTCCAGCTATAGATTTTTTGTTTCTTATTCAAATGTGATGGAATTTGTAATGGCTGTACCCCCAATGGAGGGTATTAAGTGTACCAATTCGTGAAATGGTTCTGTAAAGGGAACAGATTTTAAAAGCAATTGAATGTTGTAATATTAAGAAAAACTCCATACACATTCATGCCACACCTTCTTTATCTTCCATTCAGTTTGACTGAAACCTGTGAATATCATGTCCCTCCACAAGCTTAACACACCTGCCAATTCTCAGAAAGATTGAATGAAGGGTTCTGATGGTATAAGCCATTAACTTGAAAATACATTTCTAACTGTAACATTTGTATATTCCATCCTGTTCACAAGAAATTTGGCAGGAATGTATAACATACCTTTCCTGTTATTCCTGCCAAACTACATGACAATTTGATAAAGGGGTCCAATTTAAAAGCAATAGAAGTTGTCCCCTTGAAGATCATTATTCAGATAAATAGCAGCACATGCAGTGCCAGTCAGAGGCAGGCACCTGGCATGGCAGGGGAAGAAAGGCTGTAGGAGGGAGGATGTGGAGCAACCCAAAAGACTGACAGACACATTCACTGGCCAATTACTTCATGCGTCTAGCTTTACAGGACCAATCAGTAGTGGCTTCGAGGTGGGCATAGGGGACGGCCCTCAGGTGGGCATAGAAGGGACATAACTGGGACTTTGGGGATAGCATCCCATCAATCAGGAGACATAGTTTCCACATCCAGACTGGCCAGTTATCATCACAATCACATCCTGCAGCACTGTGACATTAGAGGACATCAGAGAATCTCTATTGGCTCGTTCCTAAACAGATGCTTCTGACTTCCCAGTAACAAGTGGAGGATAGATGTTGGGATGGTCACAGCACAGAATGAGGATATTTAGTTGACATTTCTGCTGGCCAATTGGAATCACAAACCGATCTTATACGACAGGGTGATTTCAGATGTACATGGTCCCAAATCACCACAGTGGATTCCCAGCAGAGACAAGCCACCCAACCACCCCCTGTGGTCCAGGGAGGCCCCGGACAGATGTGACGGGACCAGGACCACGGCAGGGAATCAGACTGACAGACCATGGCCCAGGGCAGCGCAACAGATGTGACGCCGATTCCCGGCCATGGTAAAAACACCCAGAAGGCACTGGGGAGGGGTGGGAGGCAGACATGGCCGGCTGAGGGCAAACAAAGCCAAAAGAGCCCAAAGGAAATGCCCACACAAGGGGAAGGAGGGAGAAGAGCAGCTGAGGCAGCACACACAGCAGGCATAGAGAGAACGAGGTCACAGTGGAACACACAGCACAAACACACGCCCGGGCGCGTACACACCCATACGGGAAAGGAAGGGAAGGGGAGACACAGCGGGACAGACTACACATGCAGCACAATGGGCACAGGGGGAAGGGAGGGGGTGGGGATAGAGAGTGGGGAGGAACCAGCCCAGGGGCAGGGCAGGACACGGAGAACAGCACCCAGAACCCCCACAACAGCACAGCCTGCACGGGCACCCCCACAGCAACACAGGCAGTCCCAGTCAGAACGGGGGGAACCCCTCAGGGGCACAACAGAGGCACGGGGGGCAAACGGAACAGGAAGCAGCCTGGGAATGGTCCAGGAGGCAAACAGGCACCCCAAGCACTGGCGAGGGTGCGATGGATGGGATGGAGGAGAGCCAGAGCTGTGCAGCTGGACCAAATACACACAGACACCCTGGGAGGACGCCGGGAGGTGCAGTCCGGGGACCCCAGAACCCCGCAGTCACAGAGTCACCCAAGGGGGGGGCATGGGCACAGGACAAAGCGCAGACAGACTAGGAAGGTCAGCAGCACCCCGGGGTGCTGGGTGGCAGCTCGGAGATCAAGACACGGCCACTGGTGAAGGCAGCCATGGAGGGGAACACAGGTTGCAGAGGCAGACAGGGCAGGGGCATGGAGGTGACCCAGAGCCACAGGCAGGGGCAGCAGAACCCCAGGAAGCAGGCAGCACAGCAGCAAGGTCGGGACATCATGGAGGGAGCGGGCAGAAACCCACGACTTCAGGGCGGAGGCGGGAGCTCACAGCGGGGCCAGCAACCGGGGCCCAGAAGGCATAGGCGGCCTCACAGCTAGCTGAAGGGGACCACGAAGGGGCCTGGGGCCGGGTAGCCCACCAGGTGCACGACATGGGGCCACTGAAGCATGCCCCGATGGTTACCCAGTGCTGCTATGTGGTGGGAAACCAGGTAGTATGCCTCAAAGGGATCCTGCATGGTGAGCCCCACCTGCACATCGGAACAGCACCACACACCAGTCGGTGCTGCCAGCTCTGCCCCAGTGGGTTCTGACAAATCATAGTCAGCAGCTGGGGGCCACAGAAGGTGACCCAGCTCCAACAGCCGGTGATAGACCGCCTCACGGGCCCGCTGGTACCCACGGGCTCTGTGAACACAGCCAAGGCAGCCCCCCTCCATCAGCCAGGCCGTGTAGGTGGCCAGGCTGCACACAGAGAGGGCAGACACGGTCTCCACCACCAACCACCCCATATGCGCACACCTCATCTCTGGGATGCGACCATCAGGAAAGGGACGCAGGCCAGCGTCTACACATGCAGCCGGCAATCACGGGCGCTCGCCTCGTAGCCAAAGTAGTGCAGCCCAGAGCTCAGACTCGCATAGGCACCGGTGAGGCTGTCCGGGCAGCTCAGGAGTAATTGCATTGCCGGGGAATGCCACAGGTCACACAGGGCCATGGTCTCGCGGAAGGTCCAGCTATGGGGAGCGCTGGGGGCAGTGGAGCCTGCAAGCGCTGGGGAAACCCTGCCAGCCATGGTCCAGCATGCGCCTGATACTAAATGTAAAGTGAGAGGGGCCCCACAATCCCTGTAGGGATGGGATGGAAAGAAGGGGAGCTCCAAGACCAAGCAATAAGGCCACAGGCTGCAACATTGCCCGGCTAATGAGCGAGGCGTGGGGTGAGGACTCGGCACAGCTGCTGGCACTGAGCACACATACAGGACATCCTACACGCAGCTCAGGGCATCAAGGACAACAGGCAGTCAAAACACAGAGAGGTGGGAGGTAATGACAGCAGGAACATGCCCGGGCGCAGGCTGGACCATACACCAGGCCCTGCCCCTGTTGCCCTGTGGGAGCCGGCCCAGCCAGCTGGGGGGGCGGGCAGAGGTGATTGAGGGCCCCCCAGCCGATAGGCAGGTCAAGAACAGGGGGTGTGGTGACACGTGCCCTAGTCCATAATGGGTGTGGCTCCAACCCACCCGGGCCACCATTCACCATGGAGCTGGGGCAGTTGGGCACCTGCGGGATGCACCTAGCCATCTGCACTGGGTGGTACCGCTCACACATGGACCTCCTGCCCACCACGGTCACAGGTGCTCCCTGGCCCGGTGCAGGGTCCAGAGGGTGTCTGGAACAGCCAGGTAGGCCCTCATCTGTGCGCGGCAGCAGGCTGCAGCATTCTGTGAGGCAGCTGGCCAGCTCCAGTGATGGAGGGAGACCACGAGCCACGCTGCCCAGCTCGCTATGCACATTGCCCGGTGGCTATGGGTCACAGAGCAGGCACAGGGGTGGTGGGCCAGGTCACTGGCTCAGTGGGACGAGGCTGCCTGGAGAGCATACTTTACAGGTGCACCCTACTGTGGCTCGCGGAGCTCTTAAAGCCCTGGCTGGAGCAGCAGCACACCCTGATGCAGACCCCCATTCCCATGGTCCAGCGGGTGGCCATTGGGGTCTGGGCACTAGCAATGCCCAACTCCTGCCGGTCCGTCTCGCAGCACTTCAGTGTCAGGGTGAGCACCGTTGCCGGGATCCTGCGAGACATCTGCACAGGATGTCTCTTGAGCTCCTTCACCTTCGATCGGCACTGGGCCACGGTCCTGTGGAGCCACGGTCCTGTGGTGCCCCGCTGCCTCCATGTCCCGCACAATCTCCTGGTAGACATGCTCATTCCTCTGGTTGACCACGAGCTCCAGCTGATGCTCCAGGGTCCCCCAGATCCTGATGAAGTCCTGGGTTTCCCTGTGCCCCCAGTGCCCCCCTTGGTGGTATGGCTGTCTCCCGCGTGGGCCCTTCGGGGCCTCCTCCTCCGCTGCCTAGCCAGCACCCATCACCTCCAGGGGTTCGGGTTCCCGGGCCTGTTTCTGTGTCTGTGGGTCATAAGGGGGGGGGTGTTGGTTGCCGGGTTGCCTCAGCCCCACGGCCCTTCCCACTGTCCGACCACCTGCTGGCCCGTCTGCCTCCCTGGGTGCCCCTGTGCCCTTGCCCCCCCTTCAGTCCCCTTACCTGTTTCCGGGGTTGCCTCATCCCCCGGGCCAGTTGTGGTCTCCAGGGCGGCCTGTCCCGGGACTCCCGGCTGCTGCTGCTGCTGTCCCTCCACCGCCTCCATGTGCAGCATGACTGCCTCCTCTGCCTGCGCCTCCTCCTCCTCCTCCCTTGCTCTCTCACCCTTCGTTCTCCTCTCCCTTCCTCCTCGCTCCATCCTGCCACGTCCCCCTGCTGCTGTGTGCCCTTTAAATCTCCCTCCCCGGCCTGTGTTGTTGTTCGTTGCCTGGCAGCGACACTGCATGCTTTGTCCCCGGCTAGGAATCATTTTGCTTTATTCCGGCCAGTGGTTGCCGTTCAGATGTTACTTTTTGTTGTTTCCCAGTGGGAATTGCTTTGACCACCCTTTCGGAGATGGTCCGGGCTGGACCTCCGAAAGGGTGGTTAATTTTGTCCCCTGTTGGGGATTGACTGTGGTGAATATCTGGTGCCCATGAAACAGACGTTCAGGGTGCTTTGGCCCCACCGCGGGATTGACTGTGATCTCCTAACGTCTGAAAATACCCAGTGAAACGTAAGAGAAACCTTGGCATAGGCTTCGTCTCTGCATATGCTGTGCAGGCATATAAAATTTGGACCTTTTATTACATCTTTCTGATATTTGGCATTGATGATTATGGAACCATGATATAGATCCCTGCCTAATTTCATGTACACTGGTTGGACTACAAAGATGTTAGTCAGATATACATTTATAAGTTAATTGCTTATACCACCAGGACCCTTTATCCAATCCTTCTGGAAGTTGGCAGAGATAGTAAATATGGGAAGGGGTATAATCATGCCAAGTTTCATCGACATTAAATGTGAGAAAAAGATGTTACACTTATGAATGTATATAAAGATTTCTGCAAAATAAATTAATTCAACTGCTTCTAGAATTGAATTCCTTTTTCCAATATTTTTGGAATTTGGTATACATAATGCATTCCATTGGTGGTATAATCACTCCAAGTTTCAGCCAACTATAGTGACAAACAAAAAAGCTACAGCCGAAAATGTATTTTCTGTTGAAATCAATGGAAAATGAAAATTAAAGCAAAAACGAAAACAACAATTTAATATTTATGAAAACGAAAACAACAGATTTAAATAATGAAGACAAAAATGACATGGGCCCCTGGTGCACCCTCTTAAAAACCAGTCGTCAGATGTCAGCCTGGGCTGGAAACCGGGTTTGTACAGGCCCTGGTGATGTTTAGCCTGTGCTGTTCTTCAGGACCATCCCTGAGGAACAGCCTGGGCTAAGTGACTCTGGACCAGGGTAAAGAGGGCCATAACGTGTGTTGGCCCACTTACACTTACCCTGGTCCAGGGTCACAGCAGTTCCAGGCAGCCACAGCAGCCTCATAGGCCACCGTGGCTGCCTGTTGGGGGGGGGGGGTGAGCTTCCCCTGGCAGCGCGGGGACAGGGCCACGCAGACGCAGGTCCGCACGTCACCCTTCCCCCTTCTCAGCCTGGCCTACCATCACGTTTGTTCAGCAGTTGGGCCAAAAGAAATCCTGCCAGGAGTGAGGCCCTCACTCCAGGCAGGATTGAAGCGTCATCATATATAAAAGCACCCTCAGTATGAAAATATATGATCCTTTCAGTGAAGAGAAGTAAATCTCAAGTTAACTTATTTATTTTACAACGCTTATTGATAAAACATAAAAGCAAACTTAAAACTCAATTCTAAGAGTTCAAATCAAGAGCAGTATATTTGTTTATTAAAATCAGATTGCTTAGAATGCTACTTTTAGGCTAGGAGACGTTCATTTGACTACCAATTTCCTAACATACAGGAACCCTGATAAGGGAAACAAGACTTTCTATACAGCAGTCATATAAACATTGATACAAAGATTCCTACTGACCAAACACAATTTTCCTAAAGAAATGCTATAGAAATAATTCAAATTTATTTTGTGAAACCTATGTTTAGTTACAATAAAAACAACTTTGTGGCCAAGATTTTCTAACATGACTGGAGATTTGGGGCACCTTAATTGCTGGTACTTAATTTGAGACACATTTTAAAGGAGCTTGATTTTCAGAATGTGCTAAGAAACTTTCCTCTGGATACCAGACCCTTTAAGATTTCTCTATGTGGGATGCAAAAATGGAGGCAACAAAAATCAATAATCACTTTTGAAAATCTGGACCTTGTGATTTGGGAAATAATTAACACCATCATCTGATTTTATGCTATTGGCTTTAACGCATCAATCTGAACAGAGTGAAATGAATTTTGTGACAGCAGACCATAAAGCACAACCCAAGTGTTGTAACTATATAACAGTGGTTGCTTAGGAAATATCTTGACTGCTTAAAAGACTGGAAAATTCATTCCTGAGCAGGACTGAAGCAAATGACTGTGAAATCTGTTTATGAGCATGATATTTGTCCTATAATGTTAAAGAAAGATTACCATGGTCATATTCTACAAAGCCACCATGTCAGCCTTACAACTGGAGAGTTTAAATTTAGTAAAAACCAAACAGTTGGTGATTATTTCAACCAGAATTCCAATTCCCATTGGAATCCTGGTCGAAATAATAATAAATTTTAGGGGTGGGACTTGAGGCAAAAAAACGGATACCGGTTTTACCGGCTACTGGTTTCCAAAAAAACTGTTTACTGGATTAAAACCGGTATACCAATACTGGTATTTTTCCATTGGTTTCAATGGGGCACTGTCCCCATTGAAATCAATGGGGAAAAAAAACGATACCTCCCCCGTCCCAGGCTGTGCGGGTGGAAGGGGGGACACCCCCCACCCACCCTGTTGGTTTTTTTTTTACTTCTTTTACCCGAAGTCCCTGCTAGTGCGGGCTCTGGGCCGCCGCCATGTTGGCGGCAGTGACCCGGAGCCTGCACCAGCAGNGGGGACACCCCCCACCCACCCTGTTGGTTTTTTTTTTACTTCTTTTACCCGAAGTCCCTGCTAGTGCGGGCTCTGGGCCGCCACCATGTTGGCGGCAGTGACCCGGAGCCTGCACCAGCAGGTACTAGGGCAATCCCTGGTGTGGGGGTGGTTTAACACACACCCCACCCCAGGTATTGCCCTACCCCCCACCCAGGGATCGCCTACCTTATTTGCACTCTGGGCGGCGGCTGCAGCACAGCGGGCCCAGCGGCTTCAGCGCTGTCTGACTTCAGCACTTCACTAGGCCTTCCGGGGAAACCCGCTGCTATTAAAGTCATTGGGAGTTTTGTTATTGACTTTAATGGTGGGGGATTGCACCCTGAGTCCTTATACTAGAGGCCTAGCTTTGTGTTCATTACAGCTTATTTTTAATTAAGTTTCTCTTTGTTGCTGTTGTCAGTGAAGTTCTAAACCTATGTAAAAACATGTTATTATGTCATAACAGTTAACATTTCTGAGAGCTGTCTACAGTAAGCCGTCTGCTATTGCTATCAATAGAATGGAGCGGATGACAGCAATAGTGTGAATTTGATGGAAAAACCCTAGTGCAGACAAAGCACTACTCGATTACTTTTCTGGCCACGCATTATGTAGAGCAAAGTGCTGTTATTACAGAAGCCAGTTGTTTAACCATTGGAATTCTATAACTTGGCTGTTTCTCAAAAAAACAGCAGAAAACTGTGACTAAACAATGTCTACTTGTAGTGGATGCATGCAAAGGAACAGTTACATTTGAATATAGGAGATGAAATGGTAGCCAAAAATTCTAGTGAGTAAAGTGACTTACATGATATAAAACCTCACTGGTGATAACAGCTGACAAAAATGGAAAGAAATCTCCAAGGATATCATTATATGTCAGAAAAAAGGAATTCTGAGGACTGTCCACAGGCAGCAATTCTGAAGTTTGAGTAAATAAGGTCCTGTTGACGGCAGCCAGAAAATAGTTTTGAAACTGTGTCAGAATGAAAGTATGGAAGGAGTGAGCAATATTTGATGTCATACTAGCATATCAGGATTAATCAATATGTAGGCAAACCTTAGGTTTCAGTGAATTGCAACATCCTCAACAGTAAAAGTCTGTGGAATGCCTTGCCTTAAATGAACTTTTACATTCTATGTCAATTTATTTTGCACAACAGATATTGACTCTACCATACTACTTGCATTTCAAAGATACTTCCTCATCCTGTTTACTCAAATAGGGCCTCTTCCACAAAAACATTTAAGCACAAACTTTTATCTGATTACATTTAAATGTGTGCTTTTAAGTGCTTTCCTAAATACAGATGATTAATTGACTCAAGGGGATAAAGCCTGAATATTAACTATCATTTATTTGTCTTGCAGTAGTACCCCATAGACCAGGGCCTCGTTTTTCTAGGTGCTCGTTCAGTAGCCCTTTGCTTTTACATGAGCAGCTGGCTCTAGCGCATTGAAAAACATGCTTTCAAAAACGTTGCGCTGGGGGGGAGGGTTAGACGAGCCGGATGTTACCGGCTGTCATTGGAATCGACGCTTGCACATTCTTTTTAAAAGCAAATTTGAAGGACCTCAAGGTCTTTCAAATGCGCTTTTAAAAAGAATGCACAAGCAGTGATTCCAATGACAGCTGGCGACTTCCAACTTTTTTAACAGCCCCACGCGTGACTTTTTCAAAGTGCATTTTTCAGTGTGCTAGAGCCAGCCACTCATCTAAAAGCAGCCTAGGGAACTTCCTGTTAGCCCAGTAGTGTGTTTGCAAAAAAGGCAAATGGGTTGGGTCGCATTAACAGAAGCAATGTACCCAAGACTTGGAAAGTAAATGTTCCATTCTACTTGGCGATGGTCAAGTCTCAGCTGACGTATAGCATCCAGCTTTAAGTCTTTAAAAAAGACTAGAATGCAGTGGGTTCAGAGAAGGGCAGTAAAGATGAAAAAGAGCTTGAAATAGAAGATCTATGAAGAAAATTTGGAGGATTTAGATGTGTTTACACTGTTTAGGCAAGAGATAGGAAGGATGAGGAGGGACATAGTAACAGTTATAAAGTATGCACAAGGATACCATAAGCCTTGTATACAGTAAGATAGTAACCAATTGTTTCCCATTGTACCTGAGAGTACTTCCTTTTATTTGTTTTAAATCTGCTGGCAGCTAGTTTCATGGAGTGCCCCCTAGTTCTAGTACTATTTGAGAGGGTAAATAAATGTTCCCTATCTACTCGATCCACACCACTCAAAATTTTATAAACCTCTATCATGTCCCCTCTGTCTTCTCTTCTCTAAGCTGAATAGATGCAGCTTGTCAAGCCTCTCTTTGTACGGAAGCCGTTCCATATCCTTTATCATTCCAGGTATGGTCGCACCATTGATTTCTATAGGGGCATTATGACATCCTCAGTTTTAGTCTCTATCACTTTGTGAATAACTCCTATCATTCTGTTTGCTTAGGATTTCAGTGTATTGTCCACAATCTCTCCCAGATCCTTTTCCTGAGTGATAACTCCTTGCTTAGTACCCACCATTGTGTGCTCATAGTTTGGACTATTTTTCCCTATGTGCATCACTTTGCACTTGTCCACATTAAATCTCATCTGCCATTTAGATGCCCAGGCACCCAGTCTTTTAAAATCCTGTTGCAGTTCTTCACAGTCTGCTTGTATTTTAACTACCTTGAATAACTTGGTGCCATCTGAAAATTTGATCACCTCACTCTTAACGTCCCTTTCCAGATCATTAATGAATACATTAAACAGCACTGGACCCAATACAGATCCCTGGGACACACCACTTTTTACAACTCTCCATTGTG
This sequence comes from Sphenodon punctatus, assembly GCA_003113815.1. Lineage (NCBI taxonomy): Eukaryota > Metazoa > Chordata > Lepidosauria > Sphenodontia > Sphenodontidae > Sphenodon > Sphenodon punctatus. The sequence goes on from QEPC01009586.1 coordinate 300,455, forward strand.
AAAACTGACCATTTAATCGTACCCTTTGCTTTCTATCCTTTAACCAGTTACCGATCCATAGTAAAACACTACCTCCTATCCCATGACTTTTTAATTATCTCAAAAGTCTTTTATGTGGGATCTTATCAAATGCTTTCTGGAAATCCAAGTACACTATATATACCGGATCTCCCTTGTCCACATGCTTATTTACACCCACAAAGTATTCCAACAGGTTATTGAGGCATGACTTACTTTACTAAATCCATGTTGACTCTTCCCCATTAAGCCATGTTTAACAACATGCCCAGCGATTCTGTTCTTAATGATAGTTTCCACCATTTTGCCTAGCACAGACATCAATCTTACTGGTCTATAGTTTCCAGGATCACCTCTGGATCCCTTTTGAAATATCGGGGCTACATATGCCACCCTCTAGTCCGCGAGTACAGTGGTAGATTATAGCAATAGGTTACAAATAAATAACTGACTCTCTAGCAGGCTTCTGATGTACTTGGAAAAGGTTTTATTATTAGTTTTAGCATCTTTAGCAAGTTGCTCCTCAAATTCCTTTTTGGCCTGCCTTATTCACTTTTTACATCTACTTTGACAACACTTATCCTCTTCTCTATTTACCTCATTAGGACTCTCCATTTTTAAAGGATGCCTTTTTGGCTCCAATAGCCTCCTTCACCTCACCATTTAGCCACACAGGCAGATGTTTGGTCCTCTTCCTACCTTTTTTAATTTGTGGAAGACATTTAATCTGTATTCCACAGTTTTTCTTATCTGTGCTTGTCAAGTTTAATGTATGAAATGAAATATCAGAGCAAATGAGCACCCCAAAGAAAACATGGTAAAATGCAAGCATATTCATAATATGGTCATGAGCAAATTAGGAGAGCTATTGATCTTTTAAAAAGAAGGAATGGTTTCTAGCAAATTCATTTCAACTTGATTCATTTTGGTTTGTTTATTCATGTCAAAGTTAAAGGTTAACCATATTAAGCATCAATAGGGTTTTGAAGTTTTCAGACATTTTAAACTTATTTTGACTATCACCATTACATACTGTACAAATAAGTCCCTCAGAAATACCAATCCAGTTAACAATTCATATAAAAAGCAGTCTACTGTGTAGCACTGGGTTGTTTCCATTTTTTTTCCTTTTCATGTTTAATTGCATTTGTTTTTACATTATTATAAACCACCCCGAACCTGTTTTTTGTGGGCTGGGTGTAATAGTTGCTAAAAGTAAATAGTTTCTGGTTGTTCATAAATACGGACATTAAATCCCATATATGAGGATAGGATGAGATAATAGTAATAATAATAATAATAAATATATTGTTATATAATAACTAATGATAATGAATAATAATTATACATTATTTATAATAATAAAATTCCACTCAGAAGGATGTTTATGGACATGGATCAGTTCACTAACAGGTCGGTGGCTAAGTCAGGAATAGAATCCATGTTTAACAAGTACCTATTCAGTGCTCACCACTCAATAACATGGCCTTTACCCTTTATTTTGGGTAAACTGTGTAGCTAGTCCTTCAAAAATAAAACGTTTACCTTTCTCTCTACATGTCTATAACGGTTTTTAGCAGTAAACATATTAAACTCCATATGCAATATTGCAATCTACTTACAACTTGCTATCCTGTTTGGCCTTATGAAGCAAATAATTTAGCAGGGGAAAAAATGTACAATGGTGAATTACAAAGCACTAAGCAAGCACGTTTTTCTTTAATTTACAGCCTCTGGAAAAAGCTGTTCAAAAGCCTATTGTCTGAATTTGCAAACCTCATAGAGACAGTTAGTTCTTAGCAGAGGGCACTTTGCTGGATGCTCCGTGCATGGGTAGAGATGGGTGGGTTGCGGGAGCGTGCATGCACCCCTATCCACCTACCACAGTGTTTACACGGGTGGCACCCATGCATGCACACACAGCAGGCCTGTGTGTGCATGCGTGGGTTCATCTTGTGTAAAGAGGGCCTTGGTTAGACCACTAGTCCATTGAGCCCAGCATTCTGTCTCTGAAAGAGGCCAATCTCAGTCACTTGTGAGAAGTACCCAACATGTCACAATGGGGTGATTCATTCCTTGTTGTTCACTCACAGCTTTCCGACAGTAAGATGATACATCTCCCATACCTACCTGGCTAATAGCTGCTAATGAACCTACCCTCCAAGAACTTATCCAAACCCTTTTTAACCCCACCTATTGTACTAGCTTTGAGCACATCTTCTAGCAAGAAATGCCACAAGTTAACTGCATGTTGATTGAAAAAATACTTCTTTTTATTTTAAGTCTGCTGCCAGTTAGGCTGCTTTCAGACGCTACAGGAGAGGGGTGGGAACTTTTGCAATCGCCACCGCGGCTCTCTAATTGTAATGATTAAGCACCTGTCAGAATGCACTAATCCCCTTTTAGCACGAGAGAATACACCCCCTTGAAGGTTACAACTGGGGACCCAGTCATGCGTGGGTGTTCTTACGCCCTAAAAGGAGATTAGTGCATTCTGACGGGCGCTAATCCTCACAATTAGAGAGCCGCAGTGGCAACTTTGAAAGTTCCTGCCCCTCCCATGTAGTGTCTGAAAGCATTTCTAAAAGCAGCCCTAGTTTCATGGAGCGTTCCCTAGCTCTAGTACTATTTAAGAGGATAAATAACTGCCCCCTATTAACTAATTACACACTGGTCATGATTTTATAAACTTCTATCATATCCCCTCTCAATCAAGCTGAAGAGCCTGAACCTATCAAGCCTCTCTTCATATGGGAGCCATTCCATACCCCTTATCATTTTTGTTGCCCTTCTCTGTACTGTTTCTAGTTCTACTATATCTTTTTTGAGATGGGTGACCAGAATTGTACACAATATTCAAGGTGTGGTCGCACCATAAATTTAGATTATAGAGGCATTATGATATTCTCACTTTTATTCTCTATTCCCTTCTGAATAACTCCTAAGATTCTGTTTGCTTTTTTGACCACCACCGCACACTGAGCTGAGGATTTCATTATATTGTCCACAATGACTCCAAGATACTTCTCCTGTATGTTAACTCCTAGTTTAGCATTACATACTATTGTGTACATATAGTTTGGATTGTTTTTCCCTATGTGCATCACTTTGCACTTTTCAACATTAAATTTCATCTACCGTTTAGATGCCCAGTACCTAGTCTTGCAAGATCCTCTTAAAATTCTTCACAGTCTGCTCGGGTTTTAACTACCTTGAATAACTTTGTGCCACCTGCAAATTTGTTCACCTCACTCATTATCATGCAGCTGGTGGCAGCCAGATAGTCCTCCGACCTGTGGTGGGACAAACAGCTGGCTGCTACGCAACACGTCGTCGGAAAAATTCAAAGAACGCATCATGGAGCAGCCTTACCCCAACTGGGGTAAAGCTGCCCAGGGTGGGGCGACCCATATGGACAGGCCACTTCTGCCCACCATGCAGCAGCAAGCTCCAAAGCAGGGCTGTGAGCAACAGGCACTGGTGCCCGTCACATGCGGCCACATCATGCTGGGGGCAGGATATCATTTGGTCCAGTCAGGGGGAGAGGCGAGACAGGACCAGGTGTGCGCTAGTTTGGCTGGTGCCGCAGTCCACCGACATGGTAGCAGCTTCAACAGGGGCTGGCCCACCTGACTTCCCCACAGTCATCTGGCTGTCTCCCCACGCTTGCCCCACAGTGTGATAGCAGCAATTAAATTGCCCACCACTGGGCTGCACGAGGACTGGGCCCTTCCCACTCATGTCTACTTTCTCAGCTGTCTTCGAGACTGAGCCTTTAACATCTTTGTTTTTGTTAGCAATTGGCAGACTGCACTCTCGATGGAAGCCTCATTGGAGATTACGCATTGAATACTTGCTCTCACTCAGGATCTCCTCCCACATTTCCCACTATATCTTTCTGTCAGAATCTAGCTATAGGCCTGATCACCTTACCAAATTTCAGCTTCTTACCAGGATTCTAGCCAGTATGCAGGTGCGTCATTTGTTAGGTGCTGCATTGTTAGGCCGGGAGAGAACATGCAATTGCAAATCTCGCACATTTTTGTGTACATGCGAATGCACTAATCCATGTAATTTCTGCTTTTATGCGCATCTACAATGACAATCGACAGGACTGGATTTCACATTATTTTTATAATGCGAAAGCTACCAGTTGTTGTTACATGGCCTATCAAAATGAGTGTTAATGAAGTTTTGTATTATTTTTCTAATAGAACTGTTCATTTTTTTGTTACTGTTAGGTAAGCCGTCCGGGTATGGAACCAACAGTAGACGTATACACCACAAGGGAATTGTGGATGAATGCTGCTTCCAGAGCTGTGACCTGAGACGACTGGAGATGTACTGCGCTCCTATCAAGCCACCTAAATCTGCACGCTCTGTACGTGCCCAGCGCCACACTGATATGCCAAAAGCACAAAAGGTAGGCAGGGTGTGTCCCTATTTAGTAGGGCTAAGAATGGGGTCTAGTATTTGCATTTGCTTATGTTTGTTGGGGTTTTTTAAATGAGATTTTTTGTGCGTGCGTGCGTGCGTGCGTGCATAGGAGTGCCCTCTGGCTCTGCCATTTGGACAGGTCTGCAGGGAAAGAAAAACACTGTCAGAGTTGCTGCTAAGACTGCTACCAATGTATACAGGGTTAACTAAAATAAAAATAATCTTAGATGATGATCATCAGTCACACATCAATGGCAGGTTGCTTTTAATCAACATAGGTGTGGCTTCGTAATGGACCAGTGTAGGCTTACATCACCTGCTATGTTAAAGATACATTGCACACTAGTGAATGGTCAGGTCAAATAATTTAAGCCACTTCATTAATTTTTCATTTATTTGGACATATATCCATCCTATCCCAAGGGCTTAGGACAGGGTACAAGACATAAGCAAAAATACAGTATTTACATAGCCCTCCCCTAAAACTCCTCTCAAGCCTGTCCCTGTGACCAAATGCCAGTCAAATAGGAAGGTCTTACACAGAATCCAGAAGATGCTCAGGTTTGAGCTTTGGCAAATTTCCAAAGGAAGGGAGTTCCAGAGCTGTGCAGCAGCAACTGAGAAAGCCTCACTTGCAGGCCTTGGCTGTATGCACTTGGTAAAAAGAAAAACAAGAAGCACCATGTGACAATAAGTAATATGAATATATCTGTCTCTGGTGTAATTATTTGTTACAATTTATTAGTAAACATGAAAAAAAAATCATATATATGATCAAAATCAAGTAAATACAATCACTCAAATATTAAAATATCATCAATAAGTGTTGATCAATCATCATAATATAGTCATGTTGAAATATCATTTGTTATGTCATGTATATCTTGCCAACGTGTTTCAAAAACCTTCTTCAGGGCTTAAGCTTCAACATGGTTTTGTAAATGTCTTTTCAGTAATAACATACAAAGAACAACAACAAAAAGGAGAAACATCAAATTCCAAGCTTCACAAATGGATAATTGTATCATTAATGTTCTTTTACTAGAAAAAAATTCTCTTACTGGAAAATGTTTATAAAATTTGTGAGTATTCAATGTTCACTTAAAAATTGAAAATAAGTGAATATCCTTCATATACTAAATAATATATTTGTAAGAATGTGCCCAGGTGATTGGTACAGTCTCTGAGGAACGAGACACAGAGTTGGTGCCGGACAGTGTCTCTCACTGCTGATAGTTGGAGGTGTCCTCCTGACGTGCTGTGCATACCCACGCAAGATAACTGGAGAGACAATGGCTGCAATTCCATGCTCTGTGGATTCCCACGTGTAAGGCACATGCACGTGGTTTGCATGCGACACAATGTGCCAGTAATGTGGATCCTGTGCTGCTGTGTGCACACACAGCTCTGTGCAGGATCTGTAGAGCATGGGATCAGGGCCAGTTTCTCCCTGGCTGGTAGCTTTTGCTGCCATTAACCATTGTGGAATCTTTGGGTACCGACATTCTGCTGGCCAGCAGCTGGGGCGTGCACGAAGGAATCAGGCATTCAACTGATCACACAGCCCCCACCAGAGGACTGCAGTGAGGGAAAGAAGTTGGAAGCCAAAAGTACTCCCAGTGCAAACAAGGTTCTGCTACTACTTCACTGTGAGCACTTCAGAGGGCTCAAAATCTAGCCCTGTCATTCACGAGTGAAGTCACAGCAGAATCCCGTGCGCACCAGGTGTACTTCCAGCATCCAGCTCCTCCTCCCACCGCATCTTTGCCTCGTGGGAGTTGACGCCACCAAACCGCCATCAGGTGTGAATGCGGTATTTCTCAGTGAACACTGCTGGAAGGTGGTTTTTTAACCTTTAGAAAGGCACTCCCAGGCAGCAATGACTAGATATGCAACTTTGTGCACCATTCTGCCAGAGGATGGTTTACATTTGAGTTTGTAAATCACATTTGAACCCCTGTCCTTCGAGTCTTCTTTCAAAGTTTTGCCAGCTACTTGGCCTCCACATTCCCATTCCAAATGAGCTCTATCACGGACAAAGCCCTCCCTCTGACAGTAGAGTTTTTCCCAAACTCCTGATATTTCTTCTCCTATGTGGATTTTCTCTTAACCCAATGTGAAGGAATAGCTAATTAATTGCCTAACACTGAGGCTGGGCTGAAAATTTTCATTATTGTGTTAAAAAGGGGAAAAAAAATATGAAAGTCACACTCTTAGTCATCACAAGCTTCGAGCACTCCGTTCCTCTCCTATACCCTCCCTTACCCTCACACGCTTCCCCTGCTCCCCCAACTGCCTTCATTCCTTCTCCCTCACTGCCCTGCATGCCTGGAACTCCCTCCCTGCCCACATCCGCCTTGCCCCCTCCCTCCGTACCTTCAAGTCCCTCCTCAAAACCCACCTCTTCCTCTCCGCCTTTCCTAACTCCTGCTAATCATCCCCACCCAGGATTATCCCCCTCCTGTTATCTGCAAACTCCCAATGGACTGTAACCAAGTCAAGAGAGTGTACCTGAGTTCTCGCATCCTCATGAATGTTGCATCCCTTGTCTCTCCCTCTGTTCCCACTTCCCTGTCTCCCCTCCCCCTGTCTTCTTTAGATTGTGAGCTCTCGGGCAGGGACCGTGTCTATCTTGTTCTCTGTAAAGCGCCAGGTACATCGCTGGTGCTGTATAAATGCGAATAATAATAATAATAAAGAAGCCCAATGGTAGGAGCATAAATGAACCTAGTAATTTGCATAAATATATACTTAGTAGTGTAAATTCATGCATTTAAACAGTACATTACTTGCATTTGAGGACAGATTTTTTTTTTAAAACAAGCAAACTTAAAAAAGAGATCAACACCACCCATATAACATCACCCTTATTAATTACTGTTATTAAATTATTATTATTATTATTATTATTATTATTAGCAAACATTTATATATTGCAAGCAATGTACCTGGTGCTTTACAAAGTAATTGAATAGACATGGTCCCTGCCTTAGGGCTTACAAACTGAAAGACGGGGTGGGGAGGGAGACGAAGGAAGGGGAACAGCGAGAGACAAGAAGTGTAATATTCACAAGGATGCAACGTCTCAGGTGCACGCGCTTGGCTTGGTTACATCGAGAATGATGGCTGGTTCGTCCATGTGTTGAGGATATGAGTACACAGATCTTAGGTAACAGATTGTACTGGATGGAGGGTATCCACAGGAGTTAGGTGAGGGGACCGAGGAGTTGGGGAGGGCAGAGTGGAAGAGGTGGGTCTTGAGGAGGGATCTGAAGGTACGAAGGGAGGGGAACGAGGCAGATGTGGGCAGGGAGGGAGTTCCAGGCGTGGGGGGCAGCTAGGGAGAAGGGGTGAAGGCGGTTAGGGGAGCAGGAGAGGTGTGGGAGGGCAAGAGAGGGGACAGAGGAGGAGCGAAGCTCACGGACGAGTACGGCAGGAAATTAGCGGAGAGAGGTAGGGCGGAGCAAGGTTGTGAAGAGCTTTATAAGTGAAGACTAGGAGCTTGTGCAGAATTCGTTCAGGAAGGGGGAGCCAGTGAAGAGAGCAGATGGGGCTGCACGTGGTTGAAGTGACAGGCAAGGTGGATGACCCTGGCAGCAGAGTTTTGGACAGAGATAAGTGGAGAAAGGTGAGACCAGGGGAGGCCAATGAGAAGGTGGTTACAGTAATCGAGGTGAGAGATGACCAGGGCATGAACAAGGGTTTTGGCAGACGAGACAGAGAGAAAAGGGCGAATCTTAGCAATGTTATGGAGGGGGAAGCGACAGGATTTGGCAACAGAGTTGATGTAGGGTTTAAAAGAAAGGGGTGAGTCAAAAATGAAGCCTAAGCTATGGGCATGGGAGACGGAGAGGATGGTGACCCCATAAATGAGGATCGACAGGGAAAAGGGAGAGGAAGGATAAGGGGGGGAAGATAAGAAGTTCAGTTTTAGCCATGTTGAGTTTGAGCTGACATTGAGACATCCAGGTAGAGCTGTCAGAGAGACAGCTGGTGAGGTGAGCTTGAAAAGATGGAGAAAGAAAGAGAGTAGAGAGATAGAGTTGAGTGTCATCAGCATAGAGGTGATATTGGAAGCCATGGGAGCCCATGAGTTTGCCTCGGGACAGGGTATAGATAGAGAAGAGGAGAGGGCCAAGGACAGAGCCTTGGGGAACACCAACCGAGAGTGGAAGGGAGGAGGAGCTGGAGTTGGCAAGAGACACATTGAAGGAGCTATCAGAGAGGTAAGAGGAGAACCAGTCCAGGACAGAGCCATGGAAGCCAAGGGAGTGAAGTGAATCCAGCAAGAGTGAGCGGTCAACAGTATCGAAGGCAGCAGAGAGGTCAAGAATGGAATAGAGGAGGTTAGATTTAGTCACAAGAAGATCGTTGGTGATCTTAGTGAGAGCAGTTTCAGTAGAGTGAAGGGGGCAAAAGCCAGATTGGAGGGGGTCAAGGAAGGAGTTGGCGAAGAGGAAGTCAAGGCAGCGGGAGTAGACAACACGTTCAAGAAGCTTGGAAACAAAAGGAAGGAGTGAGACAAAACGGAGAAGGGTCAGAGGGGTCAAGAGTGGACCCTTCACATAAAACCATCTATAATTCCAGACTTTTAGATTTCCTTTGCAGAACTCTTCCACTAGAGCTACAGAAGCAACTAGAGTTTGTTTTTAATTCAGTGCCATAAGTTCTTGGTATACTGGTCACTAGTTAAATAGCTGTTTGTTAAGAGTGCTCTAGAAGAACCAGCAGTGCGGCTCAGTAGTCAAGCTTTAGGTCTTGAGTGTTTTCCAGACTATTTTGCCCCATGCCTCCTCTCAAATGAACTCAACCATTCATGTTCCCCTCTCCCCCTACTGCAGCTAAGTTGTGGACAGGGAAACAGGAGCCTTCTGGGTTGTGGATGTTTGAGAGGAAGGCTCACGACGCTAAAATTTTACTCACAGTTGGTCACTTATAGTGCTTACTTCCTGTGTGGTGGATTCTCTGGCATGTACCCAGGAATGAGCCTATCCTGTAGCGTTTCCCAGGCAAGGGACTTTAGGTTTCCCTCCTATGTGGGTTTTCTGATGCATATTGAGTATCAAGCATCTATTGAAGCTCTCCTTGCACTCTTGGCATATATAGGAGTTTTCCACAAGAACATTTTCTGTCAGCATATGGGATTTGCAACCATCTGCTTTTAACAACTGCAGAATGAATTAAAGTCAGGCATTATCTTCTGATGGCCTCCCTTTGTTTATGATTTTGTACCACTAGCAAATAAGTTTCTAAACTGAAATAATGTTTTACCAATTTCATAAACAGAAATTCAAGAAGCTGTCGCCACCCCCAATATCTTAATGGCTATTAGCCAAGTAGGTTTTGGGAATGTAACCTCTTACTTTTGGGGGCTGGAACAACAGGGAATGGATTGCCCATTGGTCACAATGGGCAATCCATTCCCTGTTGTTGGGTACTTCTCCCACGAAAAAGAGATTGGTCACTGCTGGAGACAGGATGTTGGGCTTGATGGACCATTGGTCTGACTCAGTGTGGCACTAATGTTCTTATGCTGACATCTTTTAATATAACAGTAATTTCTTCTTTTTTTTATCTTGTAGGGGACTACTAGGTCACAATCAGACCATACATTCCCTAGCCCATTAACATGAAAAGAATTAGCTAGGGTACTTAACCAAATGACTAAAAATAAAGTCTGGTGACTAACTGCTTCTATAGAGCACAACGTATGGTATCTTTTTGGTGGACAAGCTTTTATTTTCAACTAATAGTTTACTGCACTTAATTGAGTTTGTGTGGAACTATTTAGCTGATCCATCTCAGCACATAAAATGTCACCATTGTAGAATTTGGTAAGGACAATAACCTTGTTTAAAAAGAATTGGAAACTCGATTTTTGGATAAGTCATTGGATAAGAGATGGCTGAGAGGAGATATGACAGAGGTCTATAAAATCATGACTGGTGTGGAACTTGTAAACAGGGAACAGTTATTTACCGTCTCAACTAGTACTAAAACTAGGGGACACTCCATGAAACTCACAGGTGGCAGAGTAAAAACAGACAAACAAAAGTATTTTTCACTTAGCATACAATTAGGTTGTGGAATTACTGCCAGAGGAGGTGGTCAAGGCCAGCAGTATAGCTGAGTTTAAAAGAGATTTAGACAAGTTTCTGGAAGATAGTTCCATTAGCAGCTATTGGCCAGATCGGATTGGGGAACAAAACCCATTACTGTCCGGAGCCTGGGAATGACCCACAGGGAATGAATAGCATGGTGACCTGTTGGGTGTGTCTCCCAGGTCCCCGTGATTGGCCACTGTCCAAGACAGGATGCTGGGCTCGATGGACCATTGGTCTGACCCAATAGGGCACTTCTTATGTCATTTGGATAAATCATTGCCCAAAATTTCTGCCCTATATAGTAACTCTGACTATTTTAAAACAAACACACTATACTGTTCTGAAATTGTTTTTAGTTGACTTGTTGGAATGACGTTATTGTCATAATCATTCTGGTTTCTGTGGCTAAACACCATTGCTGTGATGTTGTATTACGGTATTCTGTTCCTGGTTGTCTAAACTACTCTGTCAACCAGCTCCGGAGTTTAAAGTGAGCAGCCAAGCTGCTCCATCAAGCCAGTCTGGAGTTTAAAGAGAGCAGAGTTTAAAGTGAGCTCTGTCCAGCTGCTCTGGAGTTTAAAGTGGACAGAACATTCTACCTGTAGAAGGTTCTAAATGTACAGATGGGAAAAATAACTTGTATAACGTTCTTTATAACTTTTATTTTATAAAACCTTGAAAAAGGTGTTTTATATAAACCTGGAAGCAAACCAGAAGTGTCAACATTTTTAACATTCCAACTGTATAGCCACTCCCCTTTATAACAACATAAAAACAAGTAGAATGTTATAATGTAACATCTAAAAACAGCCACAGACTCATTCTTTGGCCTAAAGATTTTCAGGCCTTATAATACTGCCCTTCATTCTGTTTTATTATAAAAAGAATATAACACCCCCCAAGAGCTTGACTAGTTTTTATACAACCTGCTTGGATCAACTCAGATATTTACTGAAATAAATCCCAAGATATTTAAATAGAGAGAACTTCCAACTTCTGTTTATTTATTTATTTAAATTTCTACCCCACTCTTCCCAGATGTCTCAGGGTGGCTAACAAAAACAAACAAAACCACATATAAAACAGCATAAAAACACAGACCCCCCCAACCTTTCCCCTTCCCGACCTAACCACAAACGCAACAAAAAACCTTCCCCAGCCACTCCCACACACTTCTACCACAAATCCCCACCAAACACCCATTCCCTATACCTGCCTGCCAAATGCCTTAACAAAAAGAAAGGTCTTACACCGCCTCTGGAAGCTTCCCAGGCTCAGAATTGGGGGAAGGGAGTTCAATAGCATTGGGGCAGTCACCAAGCACATCCCCCTGTGAGCCCTCACCGTATGCACAAGACTAAGAGGTGGCACCTACAGGGAAGCACTCGGGGCCACAATGGGGGATGGAAGGAAAGGTGGTCTCTCAGATATGTGAGTTCCAGACTGTTTAGGGCTTTAAAGGTCAAAACCAGCACCTTGAATTTATGTATTTATTTATTTAATTAATTTTTTTAAATTATACCTCGCATCTCCTGCCACAGGCAGCCCAGGGCGGCTGACAACATCAATAAAATATACAATATATATAAAATCTTATAAAACAGAACCGAGTGGAACATCAATAACAATAACTATAAAAGAAAAGAAAAAGAAACACACCTCCCCAGCCAATCTCCCCTCCCCTCCCACCTCCCAACCCTTACCCCGTTCCCTCACCAAACGCCTGATGGAACAGACCGGTCTTACAGTTCCTACAAAAGGCTGGGAGGTCCGCGGCCAGATGGGCCCCTGCCAGGAGGGAGTTCCAAAGGCGCAGCACAGCCACCGAGAATGCCCAATCCTGTGCGGCCCCCCAGAAAACCCGGGGGACCTCCAACATGGCACCCCCGGACAAGTGCAGGGGACAGTCAAGAACCCGGGGAGTGAGGTGATCTCACAAGTAGACAATACCCAGGCTGCGTACGACTTTATAGGTCAGAAGCAACACTTTGAATCGAGGCCAGAAGACTATCGGCAGCCAGTGCAGAGATTGGAGCACTGGTGTAATGTGCTCCCAGCAGCCCAGCCTCACCAAGCCTCACACATTCTGTACCAGCTGCAGCTTCCGAGCCATCACCATAGGTAGCCCCACATAGAGCACGTTACAGGAGTCTAACCGAGAGGTCATAAAAGCATGGATGATCGCGGCCAGGTCAGGAACCAAAAGCAGCGGCCGAAGCCACTGTACCAGATGTAACTGGTGGAAGGAACTCCTTGCCACAAGCTACACCTGAAGATCCAGGCGGAGCTGCGCATCGAGGAGCACCCCCAGGTTCCATACCTGGGAAGTCAGTGGGGGACAGACCCCTTCTACCAAGGGCGACATCACCTCCACCGACTTACCCACTAACATCACGTCCATCTTGTCAGGATTCAGTCGCAGTTGATTAGCCCTCATCCAGTCCCCCACAGCTGCCAGACATTGGGTAAACACCGAGACAGCCAGGTCTGGGTCGATCGAAAGGGAGAGATACGATTGGGTGTCATCCGCATACTGTTGACACCTCACCCCAGACTCTCTGATCACCTCGCCGAGTGGCTGCATATACACATTGAACAGGAGAGGGGACAAAACAGAACCCTGCGGAACCCCACACAAGAGATCTCGGTAAGATGAAAAACAATCACCAAGCACCACCCGCTGAGTTCTCCCGGTCAGGAATGAGTGGAACCATTCAAGAACAATCCCGCCCACCCTCGCACTGTCCCACAGGCGTGTCACCAACATCTCATGGTCAACGGTATCAAATGCTGCCGACAGATCTAACAGGACCAATAGGGTCGCTCGACCCTGATCCTTTACACGGTGGAGATCATCCAGCAAAGCCACAAGTGCTGTCTCAGTGCCATGACCCGAACGAAAGCCAGACTGAGAGGGATCAAGATAACCGACACAGTCAAGATGCCTCTGGAGCTGCTGAGCCACTACCCAGTCAATAGGGATGGTTAGAGACAGGTCGATAGCTGGCAGGGGAGTCAACATCAAGTGATAGTTTCTTGAGCAGAGGCCACACCACTGCCTCCTTGAGGCAACCCGGCACTCAACCCGGCTGACCACCCCAGCCAGCAACGGCCCCATTGTCTCTTGGCAGCTCTTAACCAGCCAGGATGGGCATGGATCTAATTCACAAGAGGTGGCTCAAATGGCCACAAGCACACCCACCACGTCAGTGGGTGTCACCAACTGAAAGTGATCCCACAAAGTTGGACAAGCCGGGGCTTCTACAGCCTCTACATCCCCCGCTGTATTAAGTGCGGCATCGAGGTCTTGGTGAATACGAGTGATTTTCTCTGCAAAATAATCCACAAAAAGGTCACAGTGGGCAGAAGATGACTCAACCCCAGGGTTGAGGGAGGCCGGACTGACCAGCCCCCGAACAACCCGGAATGCTCCGCTGGACGGGATTTAGCAGATGCTATGAGGGCAGCAAAGAACTCCCTCTTTGTTGCCCGCATATCCACAGCATAGGCTCGTAAACTAGCTCTATGTCACAATCTGTCGGCTTCAGCATGAGAATGACGCCACCGTCGCTCCAACCATCGCCCCTCCTGCTTCAGCGTTCGCAGCTCCTTGGAAAACCAAGGAGGTCTGCGGAGCCTCCACCTGGGCAACGGATGCCTGGGAGCTGTTTGATTAATGGCCTCTGTCAGTAAGGTGTTCCATAGCTTGACGAGGTCATTGATGAGACGGTCGTCAAGGTCAGAGAGTAACTCCCTCAGAGCGCCTAGAAACCACATTGAGTCCAATAGCCTCCGTGGGCGGACCATCCTAATAGGTTCCACACCTTTCCGGGTGCAGACATGTGCTAGAAGGGAGGTCTGAAGGAGGTAATGATCCGTCCATGACAAGGGCACCGCTGATATCTCCCCCATTAACGGAGCACCTGCCTCAAGGCCAGTGCAAAACATGAGGTCCAAGGTATGCCCTCCAAGATGTGTCGGGCCGTTGATCCTCTGGGACAGGCCCATGGTTGCCATGGCAGCCACGAACTCATGTTCAGTTCCTCAGAGAACCGCGTCAGCATGAATGTGGAGGTCCCCCAAAACTATCGTCTTTGAGGACTGCAACACCATCTCTGACACATCCTCCACCAGAATACGCAGGGAGGCTGCCGTACTGGTAGGTGTACGGTATACCGGCAGCACTCCCAAACTGTCCCCCACCAAATCGAACACAGATGAAGACCTTCACTGCCCACCATGGATCGCACTGGATACCTCCTCACAGACCAACCCTCTTTAAAAATCACTGCTGCGCACACACACACACACATTCCTCCAACCACAGCTGGTGCTACACAGAATACCTGACTGGAACAAGATCAGCCACAATACAGCCCGATTCATTGTCCAGCCAGGTTTCCGTGATACACGTAATTGTGCCTTGAAAGCTATAGGGAGCCAGTGCAGACTTTGGAGCACCAGTGTAATGTGCTCCTGGTGCCTCGCCCCTGAAAGGAGGCAGGCTGCCACATTCTGCACCAGCTGCAGCCTCCAAACAGTCATCAAGGGCAGCACCATGCAGAGCGCATTGCAGTAGTCTAGCCTCAAGGTGATGAAAGTTCGGATCAGAAAGAAAAAGCTGCAGCCTCTTCACCAGATGGAGTTGGTGAAAAACGCTCCTGGCCACCCCCACAACCTGACAATCCAGGCGCAACAAGGGGTGCAGAAGCACCTCGAGACTGTGAACATGACTGACCAGAGGGGGCCGGACTGCGTCAATAACAGGAGTCCCAATCCCCTCCAGGTCACAAGGCTGGCCAACCATCATCACCTCAGTCTTGTCTGATTCAGCCTCAATCGACTCACCCCCATCTAGTCCCCGACAGCATCCAGACATCGGATAAGACCGACACCGCAGGGCTTGGGTTAGATGAAAAAGACAGGTAGAGTTGAATGTCATCAGCATACTGACAGCACTTCACCCCAAACCTCAGAATGACCTCACCTAGTGGCCTCATATGCACTTTGAACACGCAGGGGGACAGAATAGAATCCTGTGGGACCCCACAGTGGGGGTCCCAAGAGGACAACAAGCAATCACACATCAACATTCTCTGGAACCTCCCCAATAGGAGGAAATAGAACCACTCAAGAGTGATCTCGTGCACCCCGTCAGGTTCCGCAGGATCAAACATATTTCAGCAGAGCAGAAGCGAAGGTTTAACATCAAGATTGGCTTCAGTACCCTGAATACCTTGATATCCGTTAACTCCAAGTTGATACACAAGCAGGACTGACACCCTGAGCTTGAGAAAGGAACAAGGAGAGCTCCTGTTTCTAAGTTCTTCTTACCCAGTCTGGCCCTAAAAGAGAGGCTCCCAAACCATGACTCTTGAAAACCCCAATGATCTTGCAGTGTCTGCAGTGAGAGATGCAGTTCCAATGGATATTTATTCTACTTTGTGTGTCTTTGTTGCTGTCTGGGGACATGGGGACATATTTAAGTTTTAAACTGGGGTCACGCAGGCATAAATTTGGAAATTTCTGCCCTAGATCAGAGGTGGGGAACGTTTTCCCTCCCAGGGGCCAATTTGAAAATCCATACAAGTTCCAAGGGCTGAACTGAAGCTGGGTATGGAGGTGTGCTCAGAACGAGGAGGGTCCAGATCATGGATCCATGCCATGAATGTGTCCCCTCTCCTTGGGTGAAGACCCTCGTTTCTGTTCCCTTAACTCTGAGCTCAGTTCAATTCAATTCAATTTTTATTAGGCTCTAGCTTTCGCCGTGGCCAAAGAAAGGGAAAAAAAGAAGCAAAATAGCACAACACAATACAACAAGGATAACATCTCACAAGTTACCCAGGCGTATACAATCATCTGTTATATTCTCCATATTCACACACCGTACATCCAAAGAGCCAGGAAAAAGGGGGTCACAAAACCTCCATAATTATATATACATCCTAGTTCTTCATATCCCTATTTCCCTAATTTCTCTCACTCCTTATGTTTCGATTTGTTATTAGGGCTCACTTCACTCCCTTGGATTCCAGGGCTCTGTCCTCGACTGGTTCTCCTCCTACCTTTCTGAACGCTCCTTATAATGTATCTCTTCCTAACTCCTCCCACTCCTCCTCTCTTCCACTCTTGGTTGGTGTTCCCCAAGGCTCTGTCCTTGGCCCTCTCCTCTTCTCTATCTACACCCAATCCCATGGCAAACTCATTGCATCCCACAGTTTCCAATACCACCTATACGCTGACGACACCCAACTCTCTCTCTCCACTCCTTCCCTCTAACCCCTCTGTTCAAGCTTGTCTCATCAACTGTCTCTCTGATATCTCCACCTGGATGTCTCAATGCCAACTCAAACTGAACATGGCAAAAACTCAACTTCTTATCTTCCCTCCCAATTGCCATTGACAGGGTCTCCATCCTCCCTGTCCCCCAAGCCCATAGCTTGGGCTTCATCTTTGACTCGCACCTTACCTTCAAACCCTACATTGATTCCATGGCCAAATCCTGCCACTTCTCCCTCCACAACATTGCTAAGATCCGCCCTTTTCTGTCTGTCTCCTCTCATCCACGCCCTAGTAATCTCATGCCTCCACTATTGTAACCTCCTCCTCACTCGACTTCCCTGCTCTCACCTTTCTTCCCTCATCTCTGTTCAAAACTCTGCTGCAAGGATCACCCACCTAGCCCGTTGCTTTTACCATGTGCTGCCTCTCCTCTCCTCTCTCCACTGGCTCCCTCTTCCTGAGCGTATTCTGCACAAGCTCCTCGTCTTCACCTACAAAGACCTTCACAATCTCGCTTCCCCCCTACCTCTCTGCCCTGATCTCCCTCCAAACCCCTGTTCGAGCACTCCGCTCCTCTTCCATCCCCTCCCTCACCCTCCCACACCTCCCCTGCTCCCCCAACCGCCTTCGTCCCTTCTCCCTCCCTGCCCCGCATGCCTGGAACTCCCTCCCTGCCCACATCCGCCTTGCCCCCACCCTCCACACCTTCAAGTCCCTCCTCAAAACCCACCTCTTCCGCTCTGCCCTTCCTAACTCCTGCTAATCATCCCCACCCAGGATTATCCCCCACCTGTTATCTGCAAACTCCCAATTTTCTGTAACCAAGCCAAGAACATGTACCTGAGTTCTCGCATCCTCATGAACATTGCATCCATTGTCTCTCCCTCTGTTCACCCTTCCCTGTCTCCCCTCCCCCTGTCTTTAGATTGTAAACTCTCAGGCAGGGACCGTGTTTATCTTATTCTCTGTAAAGCACCAGGTACGTTGTTTGCGCTATATAAAAGCTAATAAATAAATAAATAAAATCATAAAAATAAAAATAAATAATTTATTATTATTATTATTATAGTCCTTCGTACCACTCCCTAACACCAAAACCTATTTTTGGTTGTATTTATTTCCAGATTGTTTACCTTTCAATATTATTCAAAGGCATCCAGTAGTCTCAAAACCTATCTGAGATTGCGACATACACTAGTACCGCATCGTATAGAGAATCAGTGTTGTGCAATGGCTACGTGTGCAGTACTTGGATGGGGGAAGGGGACCCCGGTTCTAGTCTTGCCTTAGCCAGAAACTCGCTGGGCGACCTTAGGCTAGTCACATTATTCTCTCAGCCTAACCTACCTCACAGAGTTATTGTGAGGATTAAAAGTTGTGTTAAATTGTTGCATGTAAAGTGCTCCGAGTGCCATAGTAGGGGGGTGCTATACAAAAATAAAGCTTAATTAATAATCTTTATTAATAGATCAAGAATTATTAATACTAATTATTATTAGTAATATATTGATCTATTAATAAAGAGTAATAGATTAATGTATCTATTAATAAAGATTAATTCATAATCTTTATTAATAGATTAATCATTATTGTTGATGATAAATTATTAATTATCATCATCATCTGCATAAAGTAATAAAGGAATGGGATCATTCAATATCTTATGGGCATGAAACTGTTTCCTTATTAAATAATTACTTAAATCATTTAAAAACAAATTAAAAACTGAAGGAGCAAGCAGACACCCTTGTTGTACACTTGCCATTGTTTGAAAACTATCAGATAGAGCTCCATAAGCTCCATAATGAAGTTTACAAGACGTATTAGAATAATAATTAATGTCAACAGAGCTCTTTCCTTAGTATTTATACTTTGGGGCACCCACAGTAAGAGGCTTCGGGCTCTGTTCTCTATCACCTTATTTAGAAAGTGAGAAAGCATCTTCAACCTCTTTATTTTGCAGAGTAGGGCGCAGTTTAAAGGGAAATGAGTTAGGTTTAGCAGAAGGAAGACTCCAACTCAACTAGTTCCACTCAAGTTAAATGTCATTCCCCAAGGCTACTTGAGACTTTCAGAAAGATAGAGGGCGTTACTATACGAGCATTAGCCTGGGATAAATGCCTCTGATCCCAGGATTAAGTGTTTGCATATGGACAGATATGGCGTTAATAGACAATTCCAATTCCTGGTTTTATTCTGGAATGATAAAACTTCATTTTACAGGCTTTACTTATTCCAGGATAAAATAATACCGGGATAGCGCATGTACAGACACTTATCCTGGGCCCCTCGTACCTCAGGGACCGCCTCGCCCTCCGCGCCCCAGAGCGGCTCCTTCAGTCTGTCGGGGGTGCCTTCTTGGAGGTCCCCCGTGTTAAAGTGGGGGGCTACAATGGAGAGGGCATTCTCGGTTGCCACACCTTTGGAACTCCCTCCCGGAGGAAGTTATTGTATTATTTATTATGTTTCTTGGTCCTGTTTTAATTGTTGTACTTTATGATTGTTTTTAAATATTTTATAGTTGTATTTTTATATTTACATACATTTTTTTGAGATTGTAAGCCACCGCAAGCTGTTTCAGGAGGGACGGGGTATAAATGTAATTAAATAAATAAAAATAAATTATCACAGGATGAAGCCCCCCACCTCACCCAACCATAGAGAATTGAGGGTAGAGTTTACCTCGCCTCTACTCTATGCCTCTATAGTATGTGACAAAATGCTACCCATGCTGCCTCCTAATCCACTCTGTCCTTGCAGTGGAGGGAATCGTTCACACTCATCCGCTCTACGGACCCATGACAGCAAGTGGCATAAGGCACAGCAAAGACATTGGGAAGAGAGGGGGTCACAACTTGCCCCACACAGCAGCCAGGAGAGGCACCCAGGACCAGGGGATACTGCCCCTCTCTTTAGGATCTTTCACCAGACCCTCAGATTTGGTGGGGAAGGTGGGGCAGCTGTAAATAGCAGGGGGAAGATGATGTGTCCACTGTCTCCAAGGGCACTGGCAATCTGTTGTATTCCCAAAAATCAGAGCAGAAGTAGGTGCTGAAATCCAACTGTGCTGTCTATGTGGGAGAATCCAGTACCCTTTGGAACTGCCCTGTTTGTCTCAGCTCTCTACACAAATACAGAATTCCCTCTGGAAATGTACGTCCCGGACAATTAATTATTAATTATTAATTATTATTATTATTATTATTAACAAACATATATATAGCACCAGCAGTGTACCTGGCACTTTACAAAGTAATAAAATAGACACGGTTCCTGCCCCTATGGCTTACAATCGGAGAATGTAAGATTAATGACAAGACCATTAATGACAAGACCAATGCTCTAACAGACATTCTCCTTCAGTCGGACTTCCCCAAGGTGTTGAAATACAGCTGCGCTGCACCACGGGATTGATGCAGTCCTCCTTGCGACTCTTAGGTCACTTTCAGATGTGCATTCAAGTGTACTTATGAGTTTGGGCTGCAGGACACACATGCAAACTAGGCACGGCTTTGATAATGCCGGAAAGGCATGATTGAAGCTTTTTGGCACACTGACAAAATACAGCTCAGTACAACGCATTTGTCAGTGTGTTAAAAAGCTTCAATTATGTGTGGTGTGCCTTTTCTGACATTATCAAAACTTCGCCTAATTTCCATGCATGTCCCACCGATCAAAGTTTTAAGTACACTTTAACACACATCTGAAAGCACCCTTATACCAGGCTAACTGTGTATACTTCCATCCCGGGATAGTGCTTTACTCTGGAAAATTAATGATCATTTATACACTTATCCCTGGATAACAATCCCAGGATGTTATCCCAGAATTGTGCTTATATATAAACAGTCAGAGTCACACACTCTCTCTCTTGTTATGCACCTGAACCAAATAAACTGACGTGCTATGCAGATTTCATATCTGAAACCCCAAATACCACTATTTTAGCTTTATTCAGCTCTTATGCACAGCCCTACTGTTTATTCTAGGACTGGAGAAGTCATTCAAGTCTGATCATACAACAAACCAAAGAGAGTACTTTTAATTACTCTTCTTCCAGAGAAAGCCTCTGGGCGTTCAACTAATGTATATTGGGTCCTCTGAATGAAGCTATCATACCTGACCATCTAAGGTGTCAGAAGGACATCACAATCAGATCCCATATGTGCAACGTTTATGTCCCTTTGATTTATCCAGTGTAGCATCCACGCAGCACATCTTATTATACTGTCATTTATATGATCAGCTGTGTGCCCGATTTTTGGCCCAATATATTAGGAGATTTCCCGGAAGAGCTGACCAGTGGCTCTCCCATTTTATTCTTTCTGATACATCATCTGAAATCTCAGCAAATCTGGTTAACTTTTTTGTCTCAGCTTTTAATCTAAGGAAATTGTTTCTTGATTTTAAATCCTCACTATTGGGTTGATGCATATATCCAAATCTTATGGACCATCAAATAGTTATCTGCTTCTGATTTACTTGTATTGACAGATTTACAATTCGTGTATAGGTCGGTTCATTTTAATTTGGGATTTTATGCTTATATGTCTGTAATGTGTCTGTATGATAAACTGTTCGTTAAGCGATGACCATTGGGCAAGCTAAATAAAGATTTTGGAGATTTTTTGGAGACATGACTGAAATAGCCATGTCCAGGGTCAGTCCATTCTATGGGCAAACTGAGTAGTTGCCAAAGGCAGTGAAACTGAAGGGGCACCATTTCTCTGGTGATTTTGTGATTATAATGTTTACAGTCCGGTTATTTCTACATGAGCTGAATTTCCCCTGAGTTTCCATAGGGCTAAGAGAAAAGTGGGCCTGACTAACCCCTCTGCTTTGTTAGCACTTATATCCTTTATGCATGTCGAGTCACGTGGTCTGGGGTGGGAGGAGGAGAAGCACTGTGGTGGGAAAAAAAGAGCACTATATGAATCACAAAGGGATAGGGTTGGATTTCCCACAGACGTCACTGTGACCTGAGGTTGGGCAGACTAAAGCCTAATGTGTGCAAATTGACTGTGCCTGAAGACTAGAGATGCCTCAGAGAAGCAGTGTCTGAGACAGAATTGGTGGGAATAAGAGGTGAAAGCAGCATCACTAAGTAAGGGATTTAGCAGGTAGTGCATGGAATTGGCACTCATGGGTTCTGTCAACTTCTCTGGGACATGAGCGAACTCTACTGGTTAGAAGAGGGGTGGGGAACCTCAGGCCCAGGGGTCAAATTCAACCCACAGCAAATTTTTGTGTGTCCCCTTTCCAGTTCCTAGAGCTGGTCCCTGGATCCAGTTCCTGCCTCCAACCACTGAAAAACTGATCTCAGTGTAAGGGAGCAAAGATGAGGGCATGCATGCAAGGATAGGGGATGAATCCATGGCACAAATCCATGATCCTGGCCCTCCTTTTATTGAGTGAACCCCTGCCCCCAACTTGTATGTGGTCTTTGGAGCTTGTACTAATTGGCAAAGTGGCCCCTGGGAAAAGCTTCCCCACCCCTGGGCTACCAACATGGTGAGCTGGAAGCAGGCCCGGACTTAAGGGCAGGCCCCGTAGGCTCGGGCCTTGGACGGCATTTTCGGGGGGAGCACAATTGTGGCACAACCCACTCCATTTTGTTTTTCTCCCTGCATGGCTGGAGTCTGCTGCCCTCAGTTGAACTCTGCTGCCTGGGTCCCCATCCCTCACCTGCCTCTGCCTTTTCGCTGCCTGCTAGTAGTGCAGCAGCAGCAGGACACCGATCAGGCTGGGAGATAAAACTGTTTGTTTACAAACAACTCCTCCCCATGTGAGTGATCAGAAGGTTGTTGCCTTGTAAAGAAGGTTCTTCGAGATGGTGTCTAACATTCTCACAACTGGGTTGTGAATGGTCACCCTATTCAAAGAGACCACATGATGGTCTCGTGCTCCTCTAGTATAAAAAACACTTTCCCCCTCAGAATGACAGTTCCTTCCAACCCTTTATAGGAATATAAGGAAAAAATTCCATGCAGGGCTGGAAGGGTAGTGGTTGTGAGAATGTTCCAAGCCATCTTGAAGAACCTTATTTACAAGGCAGCAACCTTCTTTTCGTCATTGAGTGGCTCCTCATAGATCCTTTTTACATGATTCCACCAGGTGGGGGGATCCGTGGATGTGCTGGTGCGTGGGTGGGGCATGCACACATCCGCACACGCATCCCCTTTAACCCCCCACTCATCCGCACCCACAGAGCAACCGCTGTTTTCGATGGTTGCTCCGTGCATGAGAACGAGGGGGGATGCATTAGGCGGGCACACGCATGCACCCCTATTCACTGTGGGTGCATGCGCTGCGTCATTCACCTGGGGCTCCTCCACCCATGCACACGCAGCATGGGGGTGGGGCTTGGCTTGTGGATGGGGCTTGTGGCAGGGCTTGGCTTGGGGGCAGCAGCCTGAGAAGGGCCTAGGGGTGCAAAATNGCTTGTGGATGGGGCTTGTGGCAGGGCTTGGCTTGGGGGCAGCAGCCTGAGAAGGGCCTAGGGGTGCAAAATTCCTAAGTCCGGTCCTGGCTGGAAGCCAGCATTCTTGAATAATAAATAAATACCTACCTGCACTCATCACTGTCATAGCACTGCCTCCTTAAAGGAATACAAAGTACATTTTAAGTGGAGCCTATTTATTCTTAAATTCTGAGTGGTTTCTGTCATGAAACATGAGTTTCTGGCAATTCTCCAAATATTCAACCCTTTGACTTCTCACTACAGGATTTTAAGACATGCATTATACTATGAGTGTTTT
Organism: Sphenodon punctatus; assembly: GCA_003113815.1. NCBI lineage: Eukaryota > Metazoa > Chordata > Lepidosauria > Sphenodontia > Sphenodontidae > Sphenodon > Sphenodon punctatus. The sequence goes on from QEPC01009586.1 coordinate 324,054, forward strand.
CTTTGTGAATTCAGTGGAATAGCTAGGGTGAGCCTTGGCTGTGTCCAATACAAGGCATGCACAGTGATGTCACTGGATTCCTCTCTATATAAACATGCTGTCTCAGACCTACTCCAGTTTTTTCTCCCATGGAAAAGCATGCCTGTGTGTTAAGGGAGAATGCTCAGATTGGGGAAGGTGAACAAGAAGTGTAAATTCACAGAAGTTTCCTCTCAAAAAACAAGCACTACATGTAAATAACTTGTCTTTTCAAGGGCCTGATTCCATATTACACTACTGTGTAGAATAGCAAGAATAGTAGCCTGTGATCATGGAAGGAAGGTTAGAGAAGAGAGAGAGAGTTTAGCATCCAGGATGTGTAGCTTGGCTTCTCTAGAGGAGTTAGGAGTCTTAGAGAATAATGCTTGTCATCCACAACAAAGAAGGAACCCCAGCAAGTCTGGAAAGGCACACTTATACAGAGGGTTTCGATGATGTCATGGCATCTGTGTTATACTAGACAGCACGGCTTTGCCATCGTAGTCTAGAGAGCATGTGGAGGTTGCTGCGTTGGTCCCAAATGTAAGTGATGGAAAGAAAGCAGTTCAGATTAGAGGTGTGCACTAGGCCTTCATAGGGTATGAGGAAGGAAAGGTATTGGTGGGAATACCTAATAAATAAATAAATAAATAAATAATACAATGAGGGTTAGGGAGGATTTTTTTATGTGCAAGCACCACAGTTCTGTAAACGCAACCTGACAAGCAGAGCTCTCACACAACGAAGAGAAAAAAACGTGGCCCTCCCATTATAACGGGTTGCAATGCCCTCCCTTAGATTGGTTGTGGGAGGCAGCAGGCATTGAGCAATTACAGAGTGTTAGGGGGATAGGGAGGAGCAGGGGGGGAAAGGGGGCAGAGCGGAAGGGGTACGGGTGTAGGGTGGCTAGTGGGCTGAGACCCACTGAGGCGTCCGTGTGGGAGTGGCAATCTCTCTCCGAGTATTGGAAGGCTCCCTGGAAGTCCCCTCAGGATAGTGGGTGGGCTTTCCTCGCGTTTTACAAGGCAACCCTTATCATCATAGGGGCGGAGAGAGAAATTGCCAACCAAGATGGGGAAGGTAAGGAGGGGAATCAGCCTTGCACTCAGGTGACCAGGAAGAGTCAGGGGGTGGGGACCCAGACCCCAAGACGAGACACCCGGGGAGGGAAGAGGCACGAACAAGGTGCAGGCACGGAGGGGAACGGGACCGGGGGTGGGGAGAGGGTAGCAGGAAACAGGGGTAGGGATAGAGGGTGTTGGATGTTCCAGGGAAAGGTGGTGGGGGGGGAATAGGGGAGAGTTCAGGTGCAACGGAGGGGAACTGAAAGTGAGGGCACGGGGCTAACTCTAAGGCGGGGGAAGGGAATCAAACAGGATGTGCAGGACACGCAAACAGCAACAGACAATACATTCTTCGAGGGATGGTAAGAGCAAGGAAGGGTAACAGAAATACAGCACCAAACAAAAGTACAATCACAGAGTCAGCAAACTTATCTTTCAACGAAGGCAAGGTCAAGGGGGTCAGCTCCTCTCAACGATTACCGGCGGGGAGCTGATGCCCCGCCGGTGCTTTTATAGGTCTCAGCTGTTGAGCTTCTTCAAGCCCCGCCCCCTATGACGTGCGTCGCGCCGCTATGCATGCGCTACGTCGGGGCGGGGCTAACCCTTTTGTCTGTGAGGCATCCCCTTGGAGCGGGGGAGGTACTGACTGCGTCGTTTGTTGCGGCGGGGGCGGGGCCAGGTTCATTGCTGGGGATGCCTCTCCCTGCATCCCTCTTGGAGTCCCTCTCACACCCCTCAAAGTTCCCTGTGTCTGGCCGTACGGCATGACACAGAGTCCCATGAGACTGCTGTGGCCTGCTTGCGCTGCTCATTGGCCAGGGATACATCCATCTGATACTGCTGAGCTTCTCATCCCTCCCAACACAAGAGTTCAACACTGTTAAGACTCCGAGATGTCTGCTTCCTCCTCCCCTCTCTACATTTCCCCTCCAAAACCCAACTGCCACAGCACTAATAATAAAGACAATGATAACAACATTGTCGTTTTCGTTTCTTATAGTTTTTGGTATCGTTACCGTTTTCGTTATTCTCGGTTGTCATTTTCATTATTGCAATAATGAAAATGACAATTTTCGTTATCGTTATTGTAATAACGAAAACAACATGCACACCCCTAGTTCAGATTATCTCTTTTATTGGACCAACTTCTGTTGGTGAGAGTATGCAAGCTTTGCAGCCACACAGGACTCTTCTTCTGGCTTGAAAAAAGTCAAAACTACAGACTGAGCAAAAGCAAGACAGGTATATATAAAGAAAGCAAACATTTGGGAAGACATTGTTAGAAGAAAAGTCATTCATGTTTCAAACACTAAAAAATGTTTTAAAATAATGAGGGGGAATCAAGAATCAGGCTGCATTCACACATTGCTGGGCAGAGAAACTTCCGTCAGACTTAATCATGGCTATCTTATGATGGGATTAGCGCACGTGAGAATGCACTATTCTGCTTTTATGCTGCACAAACACTTGCACATGACAGGGTCCCCAAATGGTACTTTTACAATGATGGGAGTTCTTGCAGCATAAAAAGAGATTAGTGCATTCTCACATGCTCTAATTCCCATCAGAATAGAGCCACAATTTCTCTGACCGGAGTTTCCCTACCTCCTCAGGTAATATGTGAAAGCAGCCTCAGTCAAAAACACAGTAAATGCAGAGCCACATACTAGGGTATATACCTGTCCTGCATTTGCTCAGTCTATAGTTGTGACTTGTTAAATGTCTGAGAAACGGCCTTGGGTGGCCCAAAAGCTTGCATACTCTCACAAACAGTAGTCGGGCTAATAACATATATCATCTAAAGTACTTTGTCTCCATCTGAGACCAGAGAGACTCTGAAAGAGAAGAAAGAAATAATAAACACCGATTTGTGGTAATAATAATGTTTTTTTATTGTGTAGCCTTAGCTATTGCAAAACAAAATAATACAAATAGTACAGATTTGTGGTAGAAGAGGCAACAGAGTGGGAAAGAGTGCATGTAAATCAAAATTAAAACAAAGGCAAAAGACAGACTACTGTAAACTGCATTGACTATAATGGGACCCGAACTTAAGCTAGTAATTTAAACCTTCCCAAAATAATATTATATATAAAGTCTGACAAGAAAACTTAGCTGTTTTGGCAACTGTCTCCAAAATGTGTGAGTGGATTCCATCTCACTTCCATTCAGCTACAATATCTACTGACACTAAGTGAAAACAAGAACCAGAGAATGGTATATTGGGAGTGGTTTGATTCACAGTATTCAATATACAGTGGTGGACTGTGAGATTCTAAATACAACTAACAATACAGATTTAGGGATGGGCGAACGCAGTACGGAAGTTCGGCCCGAACCTGGCCTGTTCGGACGACCAAACCCAAACACGAAACCGAACACGAACTGACCAAACCAAACTCAATTCCGAACGCCAAAATGACCGAACAGTTCAGTCAGTTCAGTTCGCGTTCAGGTGAGTTCGGGTGGTTAAAACGTGGTGTCACTGGAAGGCCAAACGTGACAGGGAGGGGGAGTCAGCTGAGGAGCAGACTTCCAGGCACTAGGGGTGGAGAGGCTTGGAATAGCAGCCAGCCTGCCCAATCACCATCCTTTTCACCTCAGACCACTGGCTTGGCCACGGCCTAGGCTGCACGGAGCCAATGGGGCTTGCAGTGAGGCGGGCGCAGGCAGAAACAAAACTGATTGCCTCCCCCCTTCCCAACACCATCTGAGCTAGTCACTGTTCCTGAACAGCAGGCGTTTCAGAAGGCTCCCTCTCTCCCAGCAGTTTTTGTTCCTTCCTATTCCTTTTCCTAATCCATTGTCATCCTCCTCCTATTTCACCCATCCAACCCATCTACCTCCACATATTCTCATTTATTTAGCTTAGCTTAGATAGATTTAGTTGTTATTTTTTGTTTTTATCCCTCCCTGTGTTCCGTGTGTTCAATCTTCCTTCCTCCCTCCCCC
>QEPC01009586.1:339777-382212 GCA_003113815.1 Sphenodon punctatus
GTCAGGATAGTGTGTGGGTCTGTTCGTGTGCTTACGCACTCTGAACGTTGACCCCTATCATCATAGGGCACAGAGCTGGGGAAGGGAAAGGGGTCCAAACTCACTACTCGCGCTTGCCAGGGGAATGGTAGGGCGGAGAAGTGAGGGAGGTGCCTGGTCCACAGGGGAGGGGTCCCAAGGGTTACGATAGGGTTCACGGGCTCACAGACTCCAAGGGAAGAAGGAAGGGATGGTCCCAGGTCAGGTGGGGGGGGTTCCAATCGGGCGAGCCCGCAGGCTCTCAGTCGCTCACTGAGTACTCTGGGTCAGGAGAAAACAGGAGGTCACACACACACAAATATTCTAGGACAGACAGAGGCACGCTCTAACACAATAGCACACAGGGGCAAGAAAAGGGAGGAACAAACAGCAATTCAAACAAGGTAGTCAATTTCACCACTTAGCTCGGGGGGGGGCAGTCTCTCCAGGGTTGTAGCTCTGTTCACCGGCACTGCTACACTTGCAGTGCCGGCCTTTGTAGTGCTGGTGCCTGGAGGCGCGCAGAGCGCCGCAACGGGGGGCGGGGCTCCAGGGCTTCTCGCCCGGTCCAGGAGCCATTTTCCTGGCCGCTTTTGCCTTCAGCGCCTCCGGCTGGGGGCGCCTGTAATGGAGGCGGCGTTGTGCTCTGGGTGAGTGAAGCGGGGTCCTGGAGCCTTCAGAGGGGCCGCCGCGCCAGGCAGCGGCTGCGGCGGCGGCGGCTGACAGTAAGTTGATGACAGACTATTACTCTGTGGTAGCACAGCAACAAATTTTTTCAAGAAGACCTAAATAATGAGTTCCAGATTACATTTGGGCAAAGCATATTATGATTACATTAAAAGATATGCAGTCTAATTTAATTTGGAATTCACTTGATTGCACAGAAATTTACTTTTGTTTGTATTATTTCATTACAGATGGAATTAATGTCAAAATCATATTGCTTTTTTGGGATGTACCTTTCGGCAACTGAAGTATTTGACAGATGCTTCGGTGTCAGCCGCATTTCTACTCTATACAGCTTTTCAGCTAATATTCATAAAACCATTTAAAAATTAATATATTTTTTAGTTATCAGCTTTTAGTGAATTCTTGGGCTTTGAACACATCCTATTTTTTTCCAACATATTAACCTATTTAAAGTTTTACTTAACTCCTTTCTGGAAACGTCTAATAATCTCTGAAGGGACTGCTCTGGTTTCAAGACTGCAGCCTTGAGGTGCAATCCTCACCCATTACAATCAATGGTAGTTGAGCTATTGACTTACTGAATAGGTCATGCTGTTAGTCTATAATGCAGTCACCTCTGATTGTTGATTCAACAGGAAAAGAATTATCGTTCAAAGAATCACTACCTTCATTTTTCCAATTAAAAATTGCTTATCATGCTTCTGTTTTCTGGAATGTCAATCGAGAGATACGTTCCAGTAGCTAACACCTGAAAAACAGATAACTTTTGTTTTTTTTAAAAAAACCAAAAAACAACCTGCTAATAGTTTTTCAAAGAGAGGGTGTGTTTGCCGTGTTGGTCCCAAAAATAAGTCATAGAGACGAAGTAGTGTAGAGATATTATCTTTTATTGGACCAACTTAGGTTGGTGGAGGTTTGTAAGCTTTCGGACCTCACAGGATCCCTTGTCAGGCAAGTCAGAAATCCAAGCTATACAGCTTGGATTTCTGACTTGCCTGACGAAAGATCCTGTGAGGTCTGAAAGCTTGCAAACCTCCACCAACCTAAGTTGGTCCAATAAAAGATAATATCTCTACACTACTTTGTCTCTACAACCTAGTTTTTTAAAGAAAGAGATGAAGGGTGGGAAGGGTGTTGTGTGGGGAGGGGTGTTGTATGTGTGTGGGGAGGGATGAGGGGGGAGGGGAGGAGAGGCGTGTGTGTTGTGTGTGTAGGTGGAGGGGAAGAGAGAGAGGTGTGGGGGGAGGAGGGAAGGAGGTGTGTGTATGGTGTGTCTGGGGAGGGGAGTGGGAGGGTGTGGGGGATAGCAGGGTGTGTGTGTAGGTCTGGGGGTGTTTGGTTTGCCCCTGCACACACTGCATTTTTATGTTTGGGGAGGGGGTGCCAGCTTTGTCTTTCCCCGTGGTTTGGGGTGCTTGGTTTTACACATTTGCACAAGTTATGCAAATTAGGGGTAGGACTATGAAAATTAGAAGATGGGCAACATGCGGCCCAGTGTTGGCACCAAACAAAAAATTCTAGTCCTCAGGATGAATCAAGTTGAGCACCCCTGTCTTATTGCTTCCCACACCCCAGGGGCATTCACATTTCAGTACATGGTGAGCTTTGAAAATCAGAAACTTTACTGTTATGCTGGTCAATGTTCTACTGCATCAGCAGGAGGAATTTTCTATATTGCAAAATCTTTTTGTTTTGCAAATCCTCTCGAAAAAGGAGAAAATTCTATAATCAAAAAAACCTTTCAATTTAAGAAAGGCATTAAGGCCCTTGCAAATTCAGTCCTGCTCCAAAAAGCATGGAAATTGCAAGTTAAGGCCATAGCCTTAAGTCATTCACCATGAAAGCAACAAAGACATTGTACGCTATCAAACTGTTCTCCCTTACAACTTAGGGTCCATACATCTACACGTAGCCTTTGTCTTTCATTCCCAGTCCTTTTCCTTTCCCAGGTTGGCAGCCACCCTGAAGCTAAACAACAGGAATAAGTCAAGGGGCAGCTTTTGGCAGTCCAATCCCCAACCCAAAAGAACCGTCACCCTAACCCTGCCTGCCAAACATTTTGAAAAAAGAAATGTTTTACATCTCCTCCAGAATATGCTCAGGCATAAGAATCTTCATATAATGCAAGAATTTTCTATATAAGCACTCTCAATTATTTATCAGACATCTGCCTTGAAAAAAGGGACCGTTAAGTTATTTTGACACCAAGCCATTTTGCTACTTTTTAGCACATTCCTCTTAAACGTATGAAAATTGCTCAACTAATAGATGCACACCTACAGGCAGGAAAATGCATACATGGCACAAAATATGGGGAGAGGGACAGCAACTTTTCAAGCAGCGCTCCTTTGTCTTCAAAGGAAAATTACTAGGGCTGAAAACTAGAACCAATTTTTTTCTTGTGAAAATATCGCAAGAATCAAGAATTGTTACTGAGATCTCAGTAAAATCTCAATAACAGTCTGAGATCTCAGTCCAGAAATTTTTCTCAAATTACCATTTACAGCAATTTACCATTTACCGTATTCTGATTTACCATGTACTGCTTACCATGTACCACCTTCATCCCAGTAATGCGCATATGCAAAATACTACTTTGGGCATGCACATTACCTGGATGAACATGGTACGTGGTAAGTGGTACATGGTAAATTGGTATACGGCAAACGGTAAACTGCAGTAAACGATATTTTGAAAAAAAAATCTTGACTGAGAAATGTCGAGAATTGGCATTTTTCTTGATTATCATTTTTTGCTTAAAACAAGTAGAGGACTGATTCTCTAAGATAATAGAGAAAAACTTGTGATCAAATTTCAGCCAAAAAAATTTACAATGGTGACTGCTCCATTCTATAGAAAAGTCAAGATGCCATTTATGTTTCTGTGATGAAATCAGTCTAAAGAGAGAGTGTGGTGTGATGAAAGTGGTGATTCTACAGTGAAAAGGAATCAGTACCACTAAAAAAAATAAGAGAATTTATATACACTCCTCCTTATTCAAACATTTGTTATGTAGAAGTCACTGGTACGCCTGGTATTTGCTATGCTGTTGTGTTATATTATGTTTGTTTGTAATATGATAGCCGTCATTCTTGCTGTAAGCCCCGTCTAAAACCAATCTTTGTCAATATTATCTTCTAACGGAATTGTTTTGCTACTGATATGTAATAGATTTCTAGATATTTTTGTCATAACATGAGGCACACCACTGCAAATGTTAGATGAAGATTTTACTTTCTTGCAATCTGACAGGAAGGCAGCTGACATATTTTCACAGCACGACACTCATTCTGCTTTACACTGCCACTAGCTGGGTGTTAACAGATGAGGCAGTAGCCCACATTAGATCGGTGGCTACCTGCCTGTCTATTAGGAGACCACCAGATGTTCACCTGTACCTGCTAGGGATGGGACATCTGGCAAAAAACCGGCTACCAGTTTTACTGGTTACTGGTTTGCAAAAACCCGGTTTACCGGATTAAAACCGGTTTACCGGTGCTGGATCTATTGCATTGATTTCAATGGGGAACTGTCAGTGTCCCCATTGAAATCAATGGGAGGAAAAAACAATCCCTCCCCCTCCCAGGCTGTGCGGGTGGAAGAGGGGACACCCCCCACCCACCCTGCCCAGCCTAGATTTTTTTTTTTTTTAAATTCCCCGAAGTCCCTGGCTCCGGGCCGCCACCAGCGACCCGGAGCCTGCACCAGCAGTTAGGTACTAGGGTGATCCCTGGGGTGGTGGTGGTTTAACACCCACCCCACCCAGGGATCACCCTACCCCCCCACCCAGGGATCACCTACCTTTGGCGCTCCGGGTGGCGGCAGCACGGAGGTCCGGTGGCTTCAGCGCTGGCTGTGGCTGCCGGCTTCAGCGCTTACTAGGCCTTCCAGGGAAGTTTTTTTTTAAATCCAGGCTGGGCAGGGTAGGTGGGGGGTGTCCCCTCTTCCACCCGCGCAGCCTGGACGGGGGAGGGAAAAGTGGTTGGGGGGGGTTCTTTTTTTACATTGCAGCCATTCATTTCAATGGCTGCAATGTAAAACAATCCGGCATGGGGAACCGGTACCAGTATCCCCAATATCCAGATTAATCCGATACTGCCGGTACAGCAAAATACAGGCAGTATTGGATACCGGATAATCCGAACTTCCCACCCCTAGTACCTGCCACCCTCCTGCCCCGTTGCCTGCTGTGGGGCAGGTGCTTACCTTGGTGCTTACCCATTGGCCTGGCTGCAGTGGAGGACTGGATGAGAGTGAGTTGACTGAAGCTGAATCGTGACAAGACTCAGGTGATAATGGTTGGCTGGTCTTGTGCCCTGGACGGAATTGAGACTCCTCTTATCAATGGGGTCTGTCCCCCTCTGGTTGATTGGGTTTGCAGTCTCAGGGTGCTTCTGGATCCCTTTATTATTATTATTATTATTATTAGCAAACATTTATATAGCACCAGCAATGTACCTGGCGCTTTACAAAGTAATGGAATAGACACAGTCCCTTCCCTAGGGCTTAAAAATCTGAGAGACGGGGGGGAGACAAAGGAAGGGGAACAGAGAGAGAGACAAGGGGTGTAACATTCATGAAGGTGCAAGGTCTCAGGTGCAAGTTCTTGGCTTGGTTACATCAAGAATGATGGCTGGTTGGTCCATGTAGTGAGGATATGTGTACACAGACACAGATTGTACTGGATGGTAGGTATCAGCAGGAGTTAGGGGAGGGGAGCGAGGAGTTGGAGAGGGCAGAGTGGAAGAGGTGGGTCTTGAATAGGGATTTGAAGGTACAAAGGGAGGGGGCAAGGCGGATGTGGGCAGAGAGGGAGTTCCAGGTGTGGGGGGAAGCTAGGGAGAAGGGATGAAGGCGGTTAGGGGAGATGGGGAGGCATGGGAAAGCGAGAGAGGGGAGAGAGGAGGAGTGGAGTTCACAGACTGGAGTACGGAAGGGAATTAGTGCAGAGAGGTTGGGGGGAGCAAGGTTGTGAAAAGCTTTATAGGTGAAGACTAGGAGCTTGTGCAGGATTCATTCAGGAAGGGGGAGCCAGTGAAGAGAGGAGAGGAGGGGCTGCACGTGGTGGAAGCAACGGGCGAGGTGGATGACCCTGGCAGCAGAGATTTGGACGGAGATAAGGGGAGAAAGGTGACATCAGGGGAGGCCAGTGAGAAGGAGGTTACAGTAATCAAGGCGAGAGATAACCAGGGCATGAACTAGGGTTTTGGCAGAGGAGACCAAGATAAAAGGGTGAATTCTTAGCAATGTTATGGAGGGATAAGCGACAGGTTTTGGCAACAGAGTCGATATAGGGTTTAAAAGAAAGGGGTGAGTCAAATATGAAGCCTAAGCTACGGGCTTGAGGGACAGGAAGGATGGTGACCCCATCGATAAGGATCAACAGGGAGGAAGGAGAGGAAGGATGTGGGGGGGGGAGATAAGGAGTTCATTTTTAGCCATGTTGAGTTTGAGGTGATGTTGAGACATCCAGGTAGAAATATCAGAGAGACAGCTGGTGAGGTGAGCTTGAACAGATGGAGAGAGAGAGGGGGGAAGTAGAGAGAGAGAGTTGAGTGTCATCAGTGAAGAGGTGATATTGGAAGCCATGGGAGGCAATGAGTTTGCCTAGGGACAGGGTAGATAGAGAATAGGAGAGGACCAAGGACAGAGCCTTGGGGAACACCAACCGAGAGGGGAAAGGAGGAGGAGGTGGAGTTGACATGAGACACACTGAAGGAGTGGTCAGAGAAGGAGGAGGAGGACTAGTCGAGGACGGAGCCATGGAAGTCAAGGGAGTGAAGTGAGTCCAGCAAGAGTGAGTGGTCAACAGAATCGAAGGCAGCAGAGAGATCAAGGAGAACAAGAATGGAGTAGAGGTAATTAGATTTAGCCACAAGACGATTGTTGGTGATCTTAGCAAGAGCAGTTTCAGTAAAGTGAAGGGGGCGGAAGCCAGATTGGAGGGGATCAAGTGAGGAGTTGGCAGAGAGGAAGTCGAGGCAGCGGAAGTAGACCACGTTCAAGAAGCTTGAAGCAAAAGGAAGGAGTGTGACAGGACAGTAGCTAGAAGAAGGGTCAGAGGGGTCAAGAGTGGTCTTTTTGAGAATAGGAGTGACAGTGGCGTGCTTGAAGGGGAAGGGGAAGAAGCCAGTAGAGAGGGAGAGGTTGATGATGTGCAGGAGGGAAGGGGTGACAGTGGAAGCAATGGAGGTCAGGAGGTTGGAGGGGATGGGGTCAAGGGGGCAAGTGGAAGGGTTGGAGGAAGAGAGCAGGGAGATTTCCTCAAGGGAGGTGGGAGGGAAGGAGGACAGGAAAGAAGGAGGAGGAGGGAGCAGGAAGAGAAGAGGTGTGGGAAGCGATGTTGAGGCAGATGTGGTCTATTTTGGAGGTGAAGAAGGAAGCAAGTCAGGGGAGGAGGAGGAGGGGAAGACATGAAGAAAACATTAAACAATGGAGCGTATGGACAGAATCCCAAATTAAGACAGAAATTATTCAGGCAGAAAACTTCAATGCTATCTCTGTAAGGTAAAGACATTTCACTACAACTCAATCTAAAAGTTTTTATGTCTGATGTAAATCATTTGCAAACAATAAAAGTGTGGATACACCAAAACTGAGTCTAATGTACCAAGGCGGGGAAGCTGATGGGACCAAGGTGAGGAACATCTGAAAAATATGCCTGTCATCCTTGCATGTATGTATCTGAGCTGCAATCCTGAAGAGGAAAGTCCACCTCATTTCTGAGAGAAAGAGAGGTGTTCTCTTGCCATGGCTTCTTTTCCAGTACTGAAAACGAGTCCTGGGGACCTGACCCAAAATCCACCACCAACATCATCAGAGATAATCCAGGGGTCTCTCCCAAGCCCCAACAATGCTGGCTCCTCCCACTGGCTTCTCCAGGCATGATGAGAACTAGAAACAGCACAAGGCAGGGCCTTTTTACACGGATGGAGGTGGGTGGGGGATGGGTGTTCTGCCATGGTGGGTGGGGGTGAGGAGGTGTCTGTTTACACAGACACCTTCCCACCTCCACCCACGGAGCCTCCTCCGGTTTTTCCGGAGGGCTCCGTGGGTGGAGATGGGTGTGCAATGGGTGAAGGTGGGTGTTGCACGAGAGCGCGCACGCCCCCCCATCCCGTTCAGTGTTCACATGGGCGAATACCGAGCAGACACCCATACCCCCACCCACCACCGACCGTTTACACGGACACCACACACACACACACACACACACACACACACACACACACACACACACACGAACACCGAGCGGGGGGGGGAGGGGGCGTCTATGTAAAAACAGCCACAGACAGCAGTAGCAATGGAGGCTAAGGGGTGTACTTTGAGCTCCCTCTCCACCACTCACTGTCTCCCACACTTTTAAAAAGGGGAAAGAAAAAGTCAGGTAGGAGGGGATGCAGAAAAGGGGAGAACCTAGAAAGAAACAAAAATTAAGGAAAGGAGGAAAGAAAGGGGAAAATACTGAAAGAGAATAAGGAAAAGAAGAGAAAGCAGAGAAACAGATCAAAGTTAACTGTGGAAAATAGGAGAAAGAATGAGAAAATGGAAATTGTTAGTCTTTTCAATGTGGATGTGTTTATACAGTACGGATTTAAGTTTTCCATTTAATTAATAAATCTTTTTTATTGTCAAGTAGTGCCATGCATGGATTTTTATTGACTCCACAATTATTATTATTTATTATTTATACAGTGCCAGCAATGTACCTAGCACTGTAAAATCATAATTAGAGACAGATCACTACTCCGAGGGACTTACAATCTAGGAAAGACTAGGGGAGACAAGGGAGAGGGGAACATAGGGAGAGACAAGGATACATTAGTGAAACTGAGCAGTTGTAGTTATACATGCTTAGCTTAGTTACAGAGGAGAAGGGGATGCTGAGTGAAAGGATAATAACATCAGTGAGCAGTCTAGGGGGTGACTACCTAGGGAAGGCCTGATGGACAAGAGATATTTTTAGGAGGGATTTGAAGGCTGGGAGAGAGGGCTACTTTGCTGTGGAACTCCCAACCCCAGGAGGTCCGCCTGTGCTCAAGCCTGGCGGCCTTCCAGAGGCAATGCAAGACCATACTGTTCTGTCACGATTTTGGCAGCAAGGATTGAATTGGGAGGGTGCCGGGGGGTGGGGTGGAAATGGTGTGGTATGACGGAGAATGGATGGGGGAAATGGGGAAGTGGTATTGGGTGGGGGTTGTGAAGGGGTTGGGGTGGGGGTTATGTTTGTATTTTAATGTTTATCTTTTACATGTGTTTAAATATTTTTATATGTTTTATTTTGTAAGCCGTCTTGACCCTTTTTAAGGGAAGGGTGGGATAAAAATCTAAAGAAAGAAAGAAAGTCAGCTCCTCCTCCTCCTCCACCATTGCCTCCACCTCAGCCTGTCAGTGGAAGATGACAGAACCTGATTTTTTAAAATCTCTTTCCCAAGAATCACTAGCAGCTGGACAGTGAGTGAGCTAACAGAGACTGGCCTTTTGAAGTGGAGATGAAATAGATTATGATGATGGGAATCCCAGCAGTATAATTTTGCAAACAACACTTTTCCTCAGTGTGGTAGCAAATGGCTGTTTAACTAATTTTCTGGCTCATGTATGGAAGAATACCTATGTGCAAATACTGGGGTGTGATTTGTCTGGCATGTCACTCTAAATAATAATTTACAGCATTCCCGCCTACCAAATGGCACTTGGACCATTTCACAATAATAAAATAAGTAATATAAAGCAATATAAAATCTATTTAGAACAATTTAAAGGGGAACGGTAAAAGAGGGAGGACAGAATACACTGAGGGGGAAACTAACAGTGGATATTAAAAACAACTGGAGAATAAATATGTCTTCATGTGCCTCTTCAAGGTGAGGAGGAAGGAACTGAGACAAACATCTGTGCGGCGTGAGTTCCACACTGAGGGGTTCACCACACCACAGGTCTGATCGCCCACTGGCTTAAGGCGTGATTGCGAGACCCGCAAACAGCTGGTGGTTTCTGAGCACAAACAACCATCAGGGCAGGGTTCCAGAAGCAGGTCTCGAATACAGCCAGGGCCTATACTGTTCAGGGTCCTGAAAACCAGCAGCATAATCTTAAATTCAATCCACCACTCTACAGGCAGCCAATGCAGAGAATGCAGGGTGGACATAATATCATCACAGCTGCCCAAACCAGTAAGCAGTTATGTGGCCGCATTCTAAACAAGTTGTAACAGAGAAGCACCACCAGAAGCCCATAGAAGAGGGAATTATGAGAGAGATAAAGCTTTTATTTTGTTGTAACACTCACACTAAAGAAGTTGATATTAAAAGGCCATAAATTGCCATAGTAGTGGATTGCTTAGAGACCTTGCATTAATTGGTGGCACAGTTTGCCTTCTAGACTTTTGTAGAGAGAGTGGGCCTGAATGGAAATTTCCTATTTTTACTGTTTGACAGGAAAGAAAAAATAAATAAAATAAAATCATACCTTCCATGAACAAATATTTTCTAGGGACATTTTCTTTGCCTTTTAAAAAAATCTATCATACAAGCTAGTAAAGTATCAAACATTCAATCTTCCCAACTGAAATCACTGAAATTTTAGAACACTTAATCTATAGGACCAGGCCTTTATTTTCTTTTTCTAATGTTGAACCCTTCACAATTTATTTTAGTGGTTTTGGGCAGCAGTAACGACACTTAAGATGCCTATTGCTTTCCATTATAAAATCCTTGGGGCTGGCTGTTTATAAATCTGCCAATAGGGATGTGCGAACGCAGGTCGGAAGTTCGGAGTTCGGACCGAACTCGAATAGTTCGGTCGACCGAACTGAACTTTTGAACCGAATTCGAATTCAACCAAACTGTTGGGTCGAATTCAAACCAGTTCAGAATGCCAAAAAACCCTGGTTTTGAATATACGCACTTGGTTCGGAAGTTCGGAATCGACTGAACTCGAATAGTTCGGTCGACCGAACCAAACTTTCGAACCAAACTTGATTTTTCAACCAAACTGAATTTCCAAACTCAGTTCTGTTTGCACCTCCCTATCTGCCAGATTTCAGCCATTCAGGTTGAACTTTTTCATACTTGTTCTCTGGCTTTTAATGCCCTACCTACTGCAATCCTAGAGGGAAAACTGCGGGCACTTAGTTTAAGGACAGGCTTTGTCCATATGATCATCAAGCGAGTGAAACTGTAGCCCATCTTCTGTTCTCTTGTCACCTTTATGATCAAATACGTCAGGAAATATTATCAGGATTCCTATCTTACTATCCGGGTCGGACAGAGCATCATTTGTTGTATTTAGCTCTGTCGGACTTGTACCCGGAGATTACTCGGATGGTTGCAAAATTCTTAACGAAGGTCGTCCTTCCTCGCCAGCATTTTCTCCAATTTAAATCTATTCTAGCCTCCCTCGAGGAGAGCTGATTTGTCCTTCCTAGTACAGTTAGATCCATTTGAGGAGCGCTGAGCCGTGATGAACTTGAGTACCCAATTAGCTGTCTGAGTTTTTATTATTTTGTATCAGAGTGTTTTTTTTATTTAGCGAATTGGTGGAAAGGTCTGGGGTTTCTTGCAAGTTATTGTTGGCATCGATGTTATTTTCTTTGAGTGCCAGGTTTTTGCTTTTTGTTTGCCAATTTTATGTATAGGAAGGATTGTCTTAATTTGTTTTTATTTAAATTTATATATGGTAAATCGTCAATGGTTATATCCTCATATTTTTTATGATGTATGGCATTCCCTTTCCATTGTACTTTATCTTATTTTTATATTTTTTGCAGTAGCCTAGAGCTATGCATAATAAACAAATATATACTTGTTCTCTGCCTGATGCTGGATCTTATGTTTTGCGGGGAGGGAGCTTAAGTTTCAGCAAACATCATTCAGCCTTTTCCAAGAATGATATTAGTGGAAAACAGGTAGTTATGCCAATATTTAAAAAGAAAATTCTGAGTGTTTCTTTGTAGAAACTCTAGCACCTCCATGTTTTCTTTGAAATTTGGCAAGGACAAATCTGTAAGTAAGAAAGGTGTCTTTAGTTGTTCTTATGAAAACCCATGAAGGATTAAGGCAAGTTACAATTATCTGAAAATAACCACTTAGAGCTAGATGGAAGCTAACTGCTAAAATCTCACAGCATGTCAGCTGCAGCAGGCGTAAATTGCATTGAGCACTCTGCAACCCCTACTGAGCCACCTTCATTCTAGACCCAGAATAAGAGTACAGGTGGTCTGGCAGCATGCAGCAGCATCCTTCTTTCCCTTATGGCCAAAGGCAGAGGTTTCCAAAATGTAGATCATTACCCTAAGTAGAGTCATGCCATCTGCAACTGGGATCATGATCCCAACTGCTATTTGATATATTTTGTATACATTTGTTGCTGTCTTGGATCATGAGATTGCTTTTAAATTTCAAGATAAGGTCATGCAGGCAAAATGTTTGGAAACCACTAGCCTAAGGGAAGGTATGCAGTGCTGTACCATCAATTATAATTCCAGCTTTTCCACTAACTAGAATTAATTCTGTGCCCTTCACAGCATTTATTGTTGGCCAAGACCTCATCATCCCATCTTAGAAGGAAGGCAAGTATCATTTACAAATAAGGTAACTGAAGCTCTTTCCTTTCAGAGCTGAAACAGAACCCACAGGTGAATCCTGACCCCACTGAAGTCAATGGCAAAAGGTCCTATGACTTCAAGAAGCCAGGATTGCATTTTAGGATTTTACAATGGGAAGTCTCATATTCTCTTAATCACACATTATTTGTTATTAATTATTATTATTATTATTATTATTATTATTATTAATATAGCACAAGCAATGTGCCTGGCATTGTACAGTCAATAGTTACGGACAGGTCCCTACCCCAAGGGGCTTACAATCAAAGAAACAAGGGAGGGGGAGACAAGGGAGAGGTGAACATCAGGAGAGACAAAAGTATATTTATGAAGTTGAGAAGTTGCAGGCGCACGTGCTTCACTTAGCTACAGGAAACTAGATTCTGAGTAGGAGGGAAAGGACAAGCTAGGGAATGTCTGACAGAAGAGTTGGATTTTCAGGAGGGATTTGGAAGTTGGGAGAAAAGGAGCAGAGTGAACATATCCAGGGAGGGAGTTCCAGGCATGAGGGACGGCAGAGGAGAAGGGGCAAAGACGTTTAGAGGAGTAAGGGGGTCATGAGCAGGTGAGGGTGGGGGCAGAAGGGGAGTGAAGCTTCCAGGCAGGACTGTGCAGGGATACAAGAGCAGATAGATAGCCAGAATTAAGGCCAGGATGAAGGTGAAGACCAGGAGCTTGTGCTGAATGCGTTCTCGTAGAGGGAGCCAGTGGAGGGGCTGAACGTGGTCAAAGCAAAGGGCAAGGTGGATGATTTTGGCTGCGGAGCATTGAATGGAGTTGAGGGGGGCGAGATCAGAGCAAGGGAGGCCAGTAAGGAGGAAGTTGCAGTAGTCAAGGCAAGAGATGACTAAAGCATGGACTAGGGTTTCTGTGGTGGAAACAGTAAGGCAGGGCTGGATTTTAGCAATATTGTACAGAGCAAAGCAACAGGATTTAGCAACAGCCTGGATCTCAGGCTTGAAGGAGAGGGAGGGGTGAAAGATTAATCCCAGGCTATGTGTCTGAGGAGCCAGCTGAATGGCGACTCCCTCAATGGAAACTGATAGGAAAGTAGGAGGGAAGCATTTGGGGGGAAAGAGGAGGAGTTCTGTCTTGGCCATATTAAGCTTGAATTGGTGGCGAGACATCCAGGCAGAGATATCAGCAAGATAATCAGCAAGACAAGTCTGGATGGAGGGGGAGTGCGTCGGAGTGGTGAGACAGAGATGCTGTGTCATCAGCATACAGATGGTAATGAAAGTCATGGGTTTCAATGAGTTTACCTAGAGAAAGAGTATAAAGGGAAAGGAGAAGGGGGCACAGTACAGAACCTTGAGGAACTCCGATAGAGCGGGGAAGTGATATAGAGGAGGTACCAGCAAGAGAAACGTTGAAGGAGTGGTTCAAGAGATATGAAGAGAACCAGAGTCCTGGAAATCAAGGGAACATAGTGAATTCAGGAGGCCACGATCGACAGTGTTAAAGGCAGCAGAAAGACTGAGGAGGCCAGAGGCCAGAGTAGAGTCCTTTTCAGAATGAATAAATGTTCTAAAATGTGTATGCGTGTGTGTAACCAGTGGACTTTCTTCCTCTCAAAAATCAGATCTAGAGTCCAGGGGATCATAAACCCAACATTCTGGTGCTGTCAGAAAATAGCTCTGAAACTCACCAGAAAAATGTGCACTTCATCTCTCTCTAGTAGCGTGTTCACCCAAAAGATAACCTGTTACCACTACAAGTTACTCCTTAGCTGAGGATAGCAAGGTCCTGCTAATGGCCATGCATTTAAAACTGGCAGGGAGAGGAAAGGGAGGGAGCATATGAACCTTGAGTTCCATAAATAGATCTCCTATAGCTTTGGGGAAAGTTCCAAACATGTCTTCACCTGGTTTTTACAAATATTGTCTCACAACTGTTTTGTGTGGTTGTGATTACATCATCCCCCATATCATCAAAATTATGTTATCATGCCCTTTTTACAGGTAAACCAAACAAGGCAGCAAGTGCAAGTGACTTACCTAAGGCCACAGAGAAAATTCGTGTCAGAGCCAGGATTAGAACATTAGTGTTCATGGCTCCAAGCCCTATGCTAGACCACACCTTTCTAAAGTTACTGGATGACATCTATCAGTAGAAATAACTGTGTATGTCACATATTTTTGACAGTTTAAAAATAATGGCTGTATATTTCTTTAACTTTCAGGAAGTGTATTTGAAGAATACAAGTAGAGGAAACACAGGAAACCGGAACTACAGAATGTAAGAAAATACCATCCATAAGAGTGAAGAATGAATGTGCCATCTGCAGGATAATTTGCTGTAAATAAATTATTTGTCAAACATTGGAAGATTTAAACACTATAGTTTAATAAGCTTGATGAATTCTCAATTAATGGGCATTCTCCCAATGAACAATGCAAGTAAACATTCCAATATTAAATCTTTAGAAAGCAGAATGTTATAAACCAACTCAGTACTAAATAGTTTCTGAGACTGGTATATTGCTGTTTGATCGTTAACCTGTCATAGACATCCTGCACAAAAACATTTAAAAGTCCTGTGCCCCTCAAAAGTCTGAAAATGTATGGGCCTTTGATGGATCCAATTGCACTAAATTAACCTATGAACCCTGGCTGCTGGAGTCATTCATCAGCCTTGTCTAAGTGTTTTTTTTTATTTGCACTTCTATACAAGCAACAGGCTGTTTGTCTTACAGTGTCTGATAACATTGTTTGTCTACCCCTTCCATATTTGCACTGTTTGACATTCCCAGTAGTAGCAGCAGTAACCGTAAAACATACAGTTTTTAAACACACATTAATTCCACCTGTGGCATTTTGACACTGTATTGGTTATATACATTAATTTTAAGGCAAAGCTGTATTTTCTCCACGTTATGCTAAGATGCCAATGGTTGCAATACATGAGGCAAACGATTTTTAAAAGCTGTTGAAGGCATATGTACGCTCTTAAGCCCTCATTGATTCTTTCAGGTAATGAATTGTTTTGCAACAGTATAAATAACATTTTTCCTCCATATAATGCAGTATGTAAGAGTTAGCATATCAATAATACACATATATCAAACAGTATGTAAAACTCTGTTTTATAGTACAATGGTGCTATTTTGTAGTTTGTTATTATGAAAGGACCTGGCCAAAACTGTAAGAGGTAAAAGCAAAAATATAATTTAAAACAAAACAAAACAAATAAGCCAAAAATGAAGAAAGTAAGTTTAAAAACATACGTATATTTAAAATAATTAACTTAAGGACCTAAAGCTGTTATTTTTAAATTGTTTCCCATCTTACAAGGAAAATAATGGTGCAAAGATATCAGAGTTTGCTTTTTGCAATTCAGATTCTAGTATTTTATTTAGTTAACCAGACACACTAATATAATAAAGCAGCACATATGTCCACTGACGTCAATGGAAAAACTCCCAGAGAGAGGCATAGGCAGCATCTCTATGTAACATTAGTATTCTGCTCTTACACAACAAGGGGCTAATCAGGCTCTCAGCTGTTCCCCCCTGTATCCTCATATCACTAAACCTAATGGTAATTAGACTCTGCCATCCCTCAGTAGACCAGAGAAGCTTAGAAGCAGCTTATATCATCCCATCTTACAGGCAACAGTAAAAACTGACTGAATCCAATGGCCTAGGCAATGCAGAATCTCAGGCTGCATTCACATGAGACGCATAGTACAAGAAAACCCTCCCAACACCTCCACATTCTTTTTTAATGCGTGAGATGTTTAGGTATGCTGTGCATTAACTCCCCCAAAGTTATGTTGGTAAGCAAGGTTTAACATGTGATCTAAATTCATTGCACACATTTTTCCTAATGCAAGAAGGGATTCATCTGCACATCAGTCAGCCTCAATTGCTGCCAGAGGAGTTAGAGGTGATTTCCCCCTCAGGGGATGAATCCCCCACTGCCTGCCTGGTCAGGACAATGCATAGTTGACATGAAAAACAAAAGAAAACTCAGCAGAAAGGTCACCACAGCAGCACAGTATCTTTTGAAGCAGGGGAGGGAACAGGAGAGAGAATGTGGAAACAAATGTGCAAATGCAAACTACTGCAACAAAGGCTCTTTTTACATGAGACGGACCCACACATGCACAAGTGGGTTTGCTGTGTGTATATGCATGGGTGTCACCCGTGTAAACACAGCGGCAGGTGGGTGGGCTTGCATGCTCCCACATAACATGCATGCACACCCACCTATCGCCCATGCATGGAGCAATTGGCCAACCCAGTGATTGCTCCATGCGTGTAGATGCATGGGGGATCCCCACCGGCCCTCTCGCCTATTTAAAAAGGGCCAAAGAGTACAGGCAGAAGAGTCTTGTATGAAAGCAGCCTCAGAGTAGCAATTTAGTGTACAGAACTTTGTGGGCACCCAAATAGAACAGTGATGGGGACATTATTTATATCTGATCTCCACCATTTCTTGGACCTTGCTCGTCCAAAAACACTGTTGCATAATTTTCATAAACAGCTTTTCCATGCTCACTGCATAGAACGTCATGAAGCCTGACTTCTTTTGTAGTCCATTAAAACCCATACATTCTGTGCACACGTATCCTTCTCCATCATGCACTCAGCAGGTTTTTACATCACACTGTAACAGTGCATGGCTAGAAAGTACATGGAAGGGAGTAGCTAACGTTCTGAGAGGAGATAATCCCATACAATGGAGGCCACAACCGTGGACCCCCATTACTCTCCCACACTTCCCTGTACGTAAACCCACTTCGCTTCCCTGCAGATCCCCAGTAGTTGCTGCCTCTTACTTTCCTACACGTTCAGCGGCCTCCCCTCACTCCCTCTACCCCCATAACTATGTCCTCCTCATTTTCCTAAACTGCCTAGTGTTTCTCCTGCTGCCATTTGCTGCTGGGTTTTTTCTGTTGGTTGCCTGGCAAACTCAAAATGACAGCCAGCAATTCAATTTATTTCATGGCATTCAGCTTTCGCCATAGTCAACAAAACCAAAAATAATGACTGGCAGCATCACAGGAAGTGGTGGCCACTTCACCCACTTCCAGTAAAAGGAATTTCAACTTGTGGCTCAGCCATCGAGTCGCTATCAAACTCCCCTAATTTAGCCAGTTGGAGCTGCGGGGAGCAGGGCTTTATGTACATGGCAATCCCAGCCTTTGGGGGAGGAGGCAGGAGTTTCCCAGTTTAGGAAATTCAGAAGACATCTCCTCCCTGTAGAGTTGTCACCTACCCTTCCTCCCTGCCCTTTACATCAATGCTGGCTGTTACTGTGCAAAGTAGGTACATTTAAAATGGGATTGCGAGAAACTAAAGAAGTCCGGTGGCAGTCTCTACATTATAAGTTATTCTTGACAGCTTCCATATTAACTAGTTCAACTGATTGTTGTGGGTAGAAAAAATTACAATGTAGATGTAGGGCAGGAATCTGTTTCTGGGCCATAAGTTACTTCCATCTCCAAAAGTCTGCAGTGAACTTAAATCATAAGACCATGGGCATGGGGAATTTGACATAAAACCAGTAGACCTTTATATACGTTTATATAAAATCCCCTAATTGGTAACATTATGCAAATCTTGTTATTTTTACCAATGGAAAATTACTGGTTTTAATATCAAAATGTTTCATGCCACTAATAGTAGCAGCTCACTGCTCATAACAGTTGGGGCTCTATGAGCTACTGGAAGACGGTCCACAAGCACTTGGTAGTATGCGACTCCCATGGTGGAGACCCCTGAGTTAGACTAGACCAGGGATTCTCAACCTGGAGCTCAGGAGCACCAAAGTGCTTGGGGCAATGAGTGAAAGTGCTCCTCAAACCAGCTGTCAGTAGGGCTTGGGAGCACTTTGAAACAGTCTTCCTTTGCACTGAATTGCAGAAGGGAAACTTAATCTATGCATAGTTATGCAAATCATTCATGCCAATTATGTAGTGCTCCCAAGTAGTCACTTACGTCACTCCAGTGCTCACGACTGGAAAAGGGTTGAGTACCCCTGGACTAGACAATTATTTTGACTGGATGCAAACAGAGTCTTAGAAAGGTTACTGTAACAGGTGGCCCTGGTTTAGGGTGAGTCTCCTGTAAGACCAGTCCAAAGGGCATTAGCTTGTCCACTCACCATTATTAGAGTTCTCCACCAGCTTTACATGGAGTTCTAGAGGCTCTCCTTCTGGCCAGACACTGTCCCATTACAGGCCCCATGCAACTCATCCCCCTTGGGGCCTTCTGTAACTTGGGCACTGTCCCTCCTGCAGCCAGGCAAGCAGCCGTCTGGTCTCCACCTCTCCCTTCCAGGGTACCTACCTTCTCAGCAGGGCTTCCCCTCCAGTCCCTGCTCGCTGATTCAGCTCTGCTGGCCAGGCACTGCCCCTCCTGGAGCCAGCCCAGATCCAGAGTCCCCTGCTCTTGTTTCCTCCTGCTTCGTAGCATGGCTTCCTCCCCAGCCCCTACTAGCCCTCTCCCCAAACTGAGCCCAGCTCAGTCTGCTGAGCTCTGGGCTGGCCCCAGCCATGCCCCACTCAGCTGCTCTCCATCAGCCCCCCTTAACCTGGCTACAGGATGACCCAGTTGATGTGCCCGAGGCTGATCTTCCCATCGCTGCCTGCACCTCTCCAGCCAGTGCCACCTCACGCCAGAGCTAAGTCACTGACTGTCACCCAGCTACCCTGTTACAGTTACATTTTAGGAAATGGGAAGTTGTGAGTGTAAAGGGCAACTTGAAAGTGTTTGTCTCTAGCAATTACCATATAAGACATCTTGTTGCTGCGGTGCCTAGCTGCCTGCCTTATCCCCAATTTTCCCTATATACACACATACATATACAAAGCATAATGTCATTATCTCTTTAAATCAGAGGCTCCCAAATATGGGTTCTGCCCTCAAGTGGGGTCACACAATCCTGACAGACATTTAATACAAATTGTATGCCTTTAACAATGTCTGAGGTCATGGGATTATATTTAAGTTTCAAAATGGCAAAATGTTTGGAAACCACTCCCTCAAAGGTTACAAAAACTATACATTATTGATCCCATCTGGTTTTCAGGTGATCACACCGAATGTAACGTCACATTTCCCCAATGACTCATATTGTCAGAAAATATTTCGTGCAGGCAGACCATAGTTACACCACAGCTTTTTAGGTATATGATTTAGAAAAATTAAGGGAGGCAAATGGAAACAAATAATAAAGGGAAGTGGATACAAGTTCCAAGGAAACTCCTTACCTTTGGGTAGGAGTGGGATGGAATCATGAAAGAAATATCTAATAATATAACCCCCCACCATCTCTCTTAACATACTCTAATATATATAACTTGCATAATCTTTTATTGTGATAAATAAAAGCCCCAACACTGCTAAATTTGGAAGTGCTGAATTGAAATTACTATAGGCTGGTAAATATTTTCTTCACATTGCAGAATCTGATATAAAGTAAGATTCTCAGTTGCAATACAGAATTCCACTGAAGTATTAAATGATTGACACAGTTAAACTTTGTTCGGTATCCTTAAGCTATTAAAAATGGGTTCACCCTGCTGCACTTCGTTGAAGACAATGGGTGTTAACAAATGAGTCAATAGCCTGCTGGAGTCCAGGTTTGGTCCGTGCAAAGCCCCCACTCACAGGTAGAGCCTAAAAAACACCCTTCCCAGTATCCCACCCCCTCTCATGACTCACAGCGACAACAAACTATGGGAAGAAGAAACCACTGCAACTGTTTCTCTCTTCCAAGCTATTATGACCCCAGGAGGTGGTTCAGTGCCTGCTATCCCCACACACACACACACACACAGAGGTGCATACCTGGGTTTACACCTGCCAGCACTTGGTGGCTGGAAGTAACCTTTTGCTATGCATATAATCCCACATTTATTTAGCAAATCACATACTTTATTGAGCACCTATTTCAAAGCGAAAATAAAAATTCAAAGTAAAAGCAATCAGTCTGTGCATGTTCTCAGCCTGGTTTCTCGCATCCACGGCTCACAGCACAGTTCAAGACTCACTGGCAGGTAGCAGAACATGGTTCTATTGAGGTCTCACCCACCATGGGGTCCTAGATCACTCCTGGTTCACATAAAACACCCAGTCAAACATGCACCTCTTGTACCCCCCTTCTCCTGTATCTCCAGAATCAACATACAGTTGGGGCTGAAAACATCCCCACTCACCAGGACACTCGGCACTTCTCTGCTTGTCCAAACCTTGTATAGGGCAAGAAGCTCTCCATCAGTGGGTTTGCATTCCCTGTACCCTGAGCCACTTCTTTCCCCTCAGAGATTCA
Organism: Sphenodon punctatus; assembly: GCA_003113815.1. Classification (NCBI taxonomy): domain Eukaryota; kingdom Metazoa; phylum Chordata; class Lepidosauria; order Sphenodontia; family Sphenodontidae; genus Sphenodon; species Sphenodon punctatus. The sequence goes on from QEPC01009586.1 coordinate 360,370, forward strand.
CCTCCACCATACGATCAAAGCACTTCCAGTGGCCCCATGGGTATCCTCTCACTGTCACGAGGAAAAATGGCAAAGAAGGTCCAGCCTTGTCAGCAACCTCCTAACTTCTGGCAGTGCTCAAACATCCAGAAAAGTCATGGTCTCAATCACACCCCATTCTTGCAACTCATCCAGGGCTCCCACTCTTCCATGCTGCTGAACTTTGAACTGCAGCAGGGTTGTACAGTGTCTTCTCTCTGTCATGCATACGTGGAACCCCATTGTGTGCATGTGCCACCATATGAGTACATAGCCAGCCCCACAGGATAGGTTTGACATTTCTCTCTGTACATCAGGCCTCACTCAAATATCAGGAAAGGCCAGGATAACTATCACCCCCCAAATTCTTTGGACAACAGACCCTGGGTGGCCACAGCACCCATAGACGAAAGTCGAAGCCACTGGGCTTTCCCTGGCAAGCAACCCACAGCAATAGCTTTCTACGGTGTTATGACACCTCATGCTCATTGCAAACAGAAATTGTTACTTTCAAAAAGAAAAGAAAATATAGGAGTAACTTTTAACCAATGGGCAGTTCTGCTCCCATATATATTCTGAACACAGTGACCTTCACCGTCTTGCAGATCCCCCACACCTGCCCATCTCTTAAAATTCAGTTGTTCCCCCACCCCAACCACCAATTTAAAAATTCCATGCTTCAGTGGTGGTAACAGCTGTAACATTTTTACATGACTTGGCATGTGCACTGACGTGCCTGTTACATACAAGAGCAGTGCCAGTATAACACACAAACATACACAGCTTTACAAAAACCTTTTCAACCATAGTAGCCAATAGCTGGGTGCACACTGCACAGCTAGTTCTGTGATGACACATACCCAATAGTGGCCAGTACTTGCTCATGTGTGACATGCATCCAACCCTAGCTAGGCAGCTGCCCAACTGTATAAACTTTTAAGAACATTTGGTGCATGATCTGCCAGCTTCATTGGCACCTGTAATGCAGACATGGATCCTGAGAACTTCCGGGTGCTTGTTATCATGATCTAGGGGTACATTACAGCTGCTTAGCAGAACCTGTGAATGATCCAGCAGAACCAAACCTTCTACGGTCATTGGCTCAATTAGATTGCAAAGCACAGATGGGCTCTCACTCGGTCTGTAGCTGGGATAATGGGGCGTACCACATAGAGGCAGCTCCTGCTTCGGCGCCATGGACCTGCTTCAGTGATAGCAGACTGCGCCGGGGAGGATTGAAGCCCTGCAAGGGGAGCTAATGTATGCTGAGAGATACCCATCAGGAGACATGGCTTCAGTCACCAGTGCCCTGCTCATGGCTGTACCAGCAGAGAGACTTGCTAGGTCAAGGAGGAGGAGCACTTGGCCATTGTCATACAGAAGCTTGCCACTCCAGACTCCTGCTGCTCTGTTACTCAGCAATTCAGCTATTGCATTTTCATGATGGGCACCATCCTCATTGAGGTTTGCACGACAATATAGTGGAAGTGCTCCTTGACTGGGTGGTGCAGCTGGTCAACCCCCCAGAGGTGACAGAGCTTTCAGAAGGAGGGGTTCCCAAACTGTATATGGACAATTGATGGGAGCCATATTGCCATCATTTGCCCACCCCATAGCAAAGACAACTACCCGAACTGCAAGGGGTTCTTCTCTGTAGTTCTCTAGGCTATAGTGGATCCCCGTGCCCAGTTCGTGGATGTGCTGGCTGGGTGGTCAGGGAAGAACCATTACACCCACATCTTCAGCCAGTCCTCCTTCTTTGGCTGCATGTATACTGGGGGTTTGGACCCAACACTGAAACCTGCATTGAGGCAGGCTCATGAGGCCTGTTGTTTTGGAGGTTCCTGCCTATCCTCTGAAGCCCTGGCTTATGAAGGCCTACAGTGTTGCCCACATCCCAGAGCAAAGGTCCTTCAACAGCTCTGTACCACTTGGTCTGTTGTGGAGAGGGCTTTTGGCCTTTTGAAACAGCGCTGGACAGCAATCACATCCAGGATCAATTTACAACTGGAGGCCGCTCCCCTGCTAACCACCACTACCTGTGTTCTCCACAACATCTGAGAAACTGGCATGACCACGTTGGAGCGCACACACACACACACACACACACACACACACACACACACACACACGTTACTTTTCACAGGCCAGTACCTCTGTTCTGGAACCAGCTGAACAGAGCGGAGCAGCGCATAGCCAGAGAGATCTGGGATGCCTTGGGACACCACATAAACCTCATTGCTCATTAACACCCAGCCTTAAGTGACAGTTTACTGATCATAAATAAAACATTTAAAAATGTCCAATAAAGCCTGTAAAACGGTTTCCTGTATGTCAATGTGGTTTTTCTCTGACCCATCCAGCCCTCCACCCACCATCCCATGATGGTGCCTCTCAAGCACACACACACACACACACACACACACACACACACACACACACACACACACACACACCCTGCCAGCCCGCAGTCCTGCCATTGTGCCTTCCCACCCACTTCCCATGCTTACTGTTCACCTCCGTGCAGCTGTGTCCCGGGAGTATTCTGATGGTCCCCAATGCTCTCCTAGCCACCTGTGAACACAGTAAGGGGAAAAAAACATAATTAGATTGCAATAAATGGAAGTCGTTATCATGCAGCTGTGCAAACATAGCTCCACCCAGGTGCATTAATTTACCATTCTCATCTGCCTCCTCTATAAACGTGGCCTCTGAGTCCTCTGTACTCTCTCCATGAGCACCTCCAGTGGCTACTGAAACAGAGGCTGGCTCTTGAGATTGAGGAGGTAGACAGTCAGAGTCTTGGTGCTCGCTCGCTCGTGTCCTTGTCAACAGTTTCTGGCTCTGTGGTGGAGACAGAGAGATCTCTGCTAGCAGTCATGGCTTCCATGGGGGAGCAGCACCAAATAGTGGAGGAGTCTTATTGACCCACTTCTGGCCCCTGCCAAAGGCACAGCCATAGAGGTAGGATGCCACAATGGCTCCATCCACACGGAGGAACCAGTTCAGCAGCTTATAGAAGGGAGATGTTTGTATCCCACAGTCAAAGGATAAGTTGTTGTCCCACATCTCCTTGGCCTGCTGCCAGCACTGGTTCATGTCCCTGTTGTATCCCTGGATTGCCATTTGTGCTAAGATCTCCTAGAACAGTGCCTCATTCTGAGAGCACTTGACCAGGGAATATTCATTTATTTATATTTATTTATAAATCTATTTTTATACCACCCCTCTTGCCAAATGGTGACTTAAGGTGGCTTAAAATACAGCAGTCATAAGAACAGTAAAACAATAATAAAATCTATAAACATATAAAACAAATCAACAGCATCATAAAATCAAAGTCTGTACAAATTAATAATTTACCAATCCCACACACCCTGCTAACCCCTACCATTCCAACCCCACCCCACCCCCATCAAATGCCTGGCGGAAAAGCCAGGTCTTCCATTGACAGTGAAAAACAAGGAGATCCAGGCTGAGGTGGAGGAACGCATTCCACAGCGACAGAGCGGCCGCTGAGAATGCCTGCCTGTATGCCTAGACCTGCCGATAACATGGGACTTCCAGGAAGGTGCCCCCAGATGACCGCAGAGGCCATCCAGGGACCCAGGCAGTGAGGCAATCCCTCAGATAAACAGGCCTGGACTTAGGGGCAGGTCCCCTAGGCCCAGGACTTGGGAGGAATTTTCAGGGGGCGGTGGGCAGCAATTGCCGGCATCACCTGCTCCGGGTTTTTTTTCTCCCTGCATGGCTGGAGGCTGTTGCCCACAGCCAAACCCTGCTGCCTGGGTCCCCATTCCTCACCTGCCTCTGCCTTCTCACTGCCTGATAGTAGTGCAGCAACAGCAACAGCAACAGTGGGAGATAAAACTGTTTGTTTACAAACAGCTCCTCCCTATGTGAGTGATCAGAGGGTTGTTGTCTTGTAAAGAAGGTTCTTTGAGATGGTTTCTAACATTCTCACAACTGGGTTGTGCATGGTCACCCTATTCAGCTAGACCACGTGATGGTCTTGAGCTGCTTTAGTATAAAAAGCACTTTCTCCCTCAGAATGACAGTTCCTTCCAACCCTTTATAGGAATATAAGAAAAAAATTCCATGCTGAGCTGGAAGGGTGGTGGTTGTGAGAATGTTCAAAGCCATCTTGAAGAACCTAATTTACAAGGCAGCAACCTTCTGTTCTTCATTGAGTGGCTCCTCACAGGCCCTCTTTACATGGCTCCACCTCTGTGGATGTGTGGGGCGGGGCGTGCACACATCCACACATGCATCCTCACTCACCCCACACTCATCTGACTCACAGAGCATCCGCCGTTTTCCCTGGTTGCTCCATGCATGAGGACAAGTGGGGGGTGAGCAGAGATGCATTAGGCAGGCACACGCATGCACCCCCATTCACTGCGGGTGCATGCGCTGCATCATTCACATGGGGCTCCCCCACCCATGAACACATAGCATGGTGGGGGGATTGGCTTGTGGACGGAGCTTATGGCAGGGCTTGGCTTGGGGGCAGCATCCTGAGAAGGGCCTAGGGGTGCAAAATTCCTAAGCCCGGCCCTGCAGATAAGCGGGGCCCAGACCTTGTAGGGCTTTAAAGGTCAAAACCAGCACCTTGAATCTGGCTCAGAAAACAATAGGCAGTCAGTGAAATGCTTGGAGCACTGGTTTAATATGTTCTCTGCGACCTGCCCCAGCAAGCAGGTGGACCACCACATTTTTGCACCAGCTGCAGTTTCCGAACTGTCACCATGGGGAGCCCCACGTACAGCACATCACAGTAGTCCAGTCTTGAGGTGATGAATGCATGGATGACAGTGGCAAGATCGGAGTCAGAGACATATGGCTGGAGCCTCTTCACCAAACATAATTGGCAAAAGGCGCCCCTGGCCACAGCTGTCACCTGCAAATCCAAGCACAGCTGTAAATCCAGAAGTAACCCCAAGCTTAGCACACAACGAATCAATAGAGGACAGACACCCCCCCCCATAACAGTAGTTTTTCCTCCCCCAGATCACCGACTCCACCAACTAGCATCACTTCTGTCTTGTTGGCACTGAGTTTCAATCGACTTAACCTCATCCAATTCCCCACAATGGCCTGACACCAGGACAGCAATGAAACTGCAGGGCCTGGGTCAGTTGAAAAAGAAAGGTACCGTTTGGTGTCGGTATATTGATAGCAATGGACCCCCCAACTGCGCACCATCTCCCCAAGCAGCTGCATGTACACATTGAATAAGGGAGGGGACAGAATGGAATCATGTGGGACCCCACATGGGACGCCCCCAGGGGACGATGTGCAGTCCCCTAGTACCACCCGCAGAGATCTATTTGCTAGGTAAGAACGGATCCATTGTAAAATGTTGCTGTCAACCCCAGCTAGGTCCCACAGGCGATTCACCGACGTCTCATGATTCATGGTATGAAAAGCTGCTGATAGATCCAGTAGAACCAGTAGGGTCATATGACCCTTGTACAGCTCTACCCCAGGAGGTTATCGACCAAGGCCACAAGTGCAGTCTCCATGCCAAAACGCAGGCGAAAGTCCAATTGCAAGGAATCAAGAAAAACGGTGGAATCAAGATGCACCTGCAGCTGATGGGCCACCACCCGTTCAATAGCCTTCCCTAAAAAGAGAAGGTTAGAGACAGGTCAGTAATTCTCTGGGGCACCAATGTCAAGTGATGATTTCTTGAGAGACAATCCAACACCCTACCCTCCTGAAGGGAGGCGTTGATCACCTACGTCAACACTGGCCCCATGGTCTCCCTGTTGGCCTTAACCAACCAGGATGGGCAAGGATCTAATTCACAAGTTCTAGCCCGAACAGACCACAGCCTATTTGCCGTCTCGGCAGGTGTCACCGATTGAAATTCATCCCACGACCTCAGACAAGACAGCATTCCTAACCTCTGCCTCTGCTACTGTCTCTGAAATGGCAGAGTCAAAGTCATGCTCAAAGTGAGCAATTCTGTCTGCAAAGTAGCTAAAAACATGTCACAGCAAACTCTGGACGAATCTCGTTCCAGGCGGCGACAGGCTGGACTGACCAAGACCCTCACCCTACCACCCAGAACAGCTCTGCTGGATGCGATTGAGCAGACACTAGGAGGGCAGCAAAGAACTGGGTTTTTTGCTCCCCACACAGCCATGGCATGCTACCTCCAAAATTCTCTATGCCGCAATCAGTCATCTTGAGCGCGAGTACAGTGTCACCATCGCTCCAACTGCCTCCCCTCGCGTTTCAACATATTGTACCTTCTGCTCCCCCCATAGACCAATGAAGGCCTTGGTCTCTTCCTCACTCCAGGGAATACACCTCTGGTAGGTGAATTTGTAGGTGGAGAGTGCTTAGGATGGAACACCGGAGATAGCGGTGCTGGTAGTTGCCTATGAACACAGTAAAGGAAAAATACCACATAAAGATAGCAATAAACAAGAGCATTTATCATGCAACTGTGTAAACACACCCTCCCTCCCCTCCAGTGCATTAACTTACCATAGTTGACTGGCTGTCATTCTGAACCATGGCCACAGTGATGGAAAGCCTGTGAAAGTTGCTCCTTAGAATGTAGCAGTGAGGGAAGAACGAGCATCAGGCACATGCTGCAAACCAGGACAAGCTGGGACAACGCATGTTTGAATTTGGTGCGTGTTTGTCTTTTAAGGCAGACATAGAGCAAGAGCAGAGAGAGGGGCAGGAAGCGGTCTTTCATCTGAATGCTCTAGGTTTTTTGCCTGTGACTCTATGGTGCTTGTGGACAAGTTTGTGCGTGAGGCTGCACACAACCTGACAGGATGTAGACATGACATCAAATATTAGCTCACAATCGTCCGCATGGTGGGTTCCGCATGCTCCAAGATCCTGCCATGAGTGGGGGCTTCATGTTCGGTGGGTGGTGGCCACGTGGCCAGGGCAGGTGAACACTTAATAAACAAGCAGGCAGACACAGACATCTGGTGTAGGCTATAGCGGGCTATCATCTCATTTGTTAACACCTAATGTGACTTTTAGGATTCCAATGGAGCAAGATTTGAGCCAAATCTAACAGTAACCAACATTGAACCTTACCTGTTCTGAAAGTGAAGCAGAAATAAATTCTCTGCTGTAAAAAGGTACATGTGAATTTCTCTTTATACCTGTGAAAAGACCCTGTATAAGGCTTATTATTATTTGTGAAATGACATAAATAGGAAGAATCCCATTAAAGCCTCATTTTGGTAATTACTGTATAGACAAATAACAACAATCTGATTTTCAAAACATTTGTGCCGCCTGGAGACCCACTGATTTCAGGGTCAGGCTTTGAAGATAGGGCTATCAGCCTCGAAGTCTTTAAGGCTAGATGGTACATAAACCTTGTGTGAGCCCTCTGCCCAGGGATCGATTTCATCCATGAATAGTAACTATTTCCATGGCCTCTTCAGTTGATGGTTAGAATGAGTGAATGTATGTATATATGAAGTCCTCTGCTATGCTCAGTGGAACTTGGTTTTCATGAGTAACTTCATTATAAATGAAGTTCTGAAAAGAATATGTAGCATATTTGCTTTACCTTTTACTGATTTGGCCTACAGTGCCAAAGTGGTGCTATTATCTGTTTAAGAAAGTACTTGACTAAAAATATAAAAGAAAGTGTATAAATATTTTTTTAAGTATGAAAAGGACAATTATATAGATATGCTTCTAAAAACAGAAAAATGTCTAGCCATAACCTTTCAACTTTTTGTCACTCCAAAGTAGAGAAGAATCTGCCAACATATTGGGATTGGGGCAGTGAGAACGGTCAAAACATAACAAATTTACCAGCTTTGAAACACAGCAAAAATATGAACATTTTATATTATAGGTATTGCAAATGAAAAAAAGCATTTAACATCAGAAGATCACAAATCTGATCCAAAGCCCATACACACCAATGGTAAAACTTGTATCACACCAAAAAAAGTTTTTTTAAGTTGAATTGCAAATTGAAATAAATGGGGAAAGCAGCCTAAAGTCTGGTCCAGAATGATGTGGTCCAGGCAGTTTCTCATTGAGAAGAATGATCAGTCCCCATTTCTCTCCCAAGTCCTCCACAACTACTAGTCACAAACAGCTCCATAAAGTTTTTGGTTTTATAGAACTGTGTAAAGTATAATCTTGGAGGGAAATGAAGAAAAAAAGCATTCCCAATGTGAAACAAAGGTTCTTTTATACTAATGGAGAACTCCAAAGGGCTGATCCAAGGTCCATATGTGTCACGTGCGTGCTTTGTGTGTGCACCATGCACAGCATATTGTGTGCGCGCACTAAGTGTATGGACCTTGTATCAGTCCCTGAGTTAATAACTAAGAGTTAAAAGACATGGCTAACATTCTGTGAAGTTGGAATGTGTGTGTGCGTGTGCGTGTGTGCGCACATCCACACGTGTATGTATGGTTGGTTTGGTTTTTAACTTTATATGGTCACTGCAAACCTCAATGTGCAAAAATGACACATTTTTTTTTCTTTTCAATGAGCATAGGGCTGAAACAAGATTTTGCCAAAATGGGAAATCTTGTCAAAATCCCCGTTTCCAATATCATCTTGGTTGAATCAAGAACCTCTTGGTACTCGGTAATGTCTCAACCAACATTTCATTTCTTGATTTACTGAGTTTCCACTTACTGAGATCCCATTTACTGCTTTGCCGTCCATTTCAAATCCCGAGAGGTAATATCGATGCAATACCACATTTCTTGCACACCATTTCCCCCTTGTACTTCCTTCTCACTCATTGGCTGGTATGCAGATTCCTTTACTAATCTGCAATCCAGCTGGAGATTGGTCAAAGTAAAGGGAACAACATAAGACAACAATTCTGATTGGAGGCACTGGAGTGGAGGCTAAGGAGCAGGCTATTCATCCAGTGACTGGCTCAGAAATGCGGAAACAACAAACCCAGAAGTAAAATGGTACCCCCGGCAATGCGGTAAGCAGCAAATGAAAAGTACACAGTAAATGGTACGTGGAAAGGTGGTATCAGTATCAGGGAACAGTCGGGAAATCAATCCCAGTTCCCAGTATGGTGAAATTTCTCATAAGCAGCAATATATCTACTCATTTCAGCCCTAATTTGGTACATTTTAAACCCAAATAGAGATTCTTTGAAGCTATAGGCTAAATAGAAAATGTATGTTCTGATGAAGTTATAATCAGTATATTTAAATTGTTTTAAAGTTATTTTTCATCTGGAAAAGAACTGTAATAATTTATTAGGGTCTCAACCTATACAACTGGTTCCTCTTTTAAGAACACTGCTTCAATTCAAACAAATCTTCAGATACCAAAGTTTCATTCAAACACACACTTCTGGTTTTAAATGACAAGTCTAGTTACAATGCCTTTGCATTACTGATTTTTTTGTCAATTTTATTATGTGCTGATTAATTAGCAGTGCAGAATCTGCCTTGGTGAGTTTCCTCACAAATTACCTACTTTACCTGTGGAGATACAATTCAGTAAATCAAACGCATCAAATTCCTGTCTTGAAAGAGAAATTAAATCATAAAAGCAAACTTTTATTCATTTTAATCCTACAATACACTTTTTGCGTATCACAGTATTGCAATGTTCTACAGGATTATCATTATCCAAACACTACATGATATATAAACAAATCTTTTCTGCTTGACTTTTACATGAAAGAGGTTATAAGAATATCTGAAACTTGACTACATATAGTACAGTATCGAGATACCAGTCTAACAAAGACCAAAACAAGATGGACCTTCATGGTGCTTTCATTTCTGCAGGAAGTTTTTTATTGGTTGCATAAAGGGTGTATAATTGCTTCCCCCCCAGTGTGATAAAATTTAACTTACAGTATATTAGCATTTTCTCTTCTCTGTTTCTTACACATTTTTTCATGACTAACTTTCAATGATCCAGGGGGATTATAACATCAAGACTACTTCAAGGCTATGGTCCACAAACTACTTACTCCTCAGTAAGTGGTTTGTGGCCAAAGTTTCAAAACTGACTACCTAAAGTGAGACTCCTAAAACTATATCTAGCAAAATATAAGTGGTCTGATTTTTTTTTTTTAAAAAAAAGAGTTGAACACCCAGCAATTCCCCTTGAAATTTTTGGAAAATTCACATAGTGTCTAAATATAGATTTACATTCTAATTTTAGACAGCCAGTTACAAAAAATATTGGTTTGTTTCCCTTCTTATTATTTTTATAAGGTAATGAACATAGTCTACTTCTTGAAGTAACAACATCAAATGGGTTCATTAACCAGGTTGTCGAGAAATAAAACCAGAGAAAGTTTGAGTCATTTGTCAGGTGAATTATGCCATTGTTGGCAAAAAAATCTGTATACATGGATTTTGTATCACTCTAAAACTTTAGAATGTCCAAATCACTTCAGCAAATATTCTAAAAGTGAAAAGAAATTAGCTTTTCTTCTGGCCAACCTGCACTGACATAAAAGAAATTTAGAACTAAAATTTTGATAGATGCATACCTGTTATTAAATTGCTGATTTCTATTCTAGGTCTGTTCCCTAATCATGCTTTGTTTTGACAAGCTGGCTTACACATTTCATAACAATCACTAATACCATATTTCTGCTGCTAACCATTCTTTCCCAGGAGCATACACTAGACACAGGGTGGTTTTAGACAAGCGCCTTTCCACCCATCATGCATGTTGCAGGGCTGCAGGGCACCAATGGAGCCTTGCAACATGCATAACGGGTGGGTGATGGGTGGGGAGGCGCTTATCTAAAAACACCCCCAGTTTTAGACCTCTGCATGTGTATACATCTTCTAAGTAGCATTTGTTAGTAAGCTTTTGCTGACAATTATTTTGCATAAATCTTGGAAATGTAGGAGTTTCATATGGTTGCATGCTTTCACTTGGTGAAAATAGTTGACAGAGTAAAAGACATTTAATTTCATCCCCCCTTACTTTAGCTGCACCATATTTTCCAACCCCCTTCTGAACATAAATATCTGAAGATCTGAACGATATTTCTTCTAATTTGCCAACACTTAATATTATGCTAAGTGCACCAGTGAGCTAGCCAAATAGTTTAACCAGATAACTAAAATAAGAGGGGATTAGTTTTATCAAATTCATATATGATTGTGGGGGTCTTATAGCCATACATTCAAAAAGTAATTTTAAAAGTAAATGGATGGTTCATTAAGTTTAATTTATTGACTGCACTTAACTAATGCAGGGTGAAATTCAGCTGTGTTCAGACAGACAGCACAAGGTCTGGTCATCACATGTCTTTTTGAGGACCTCTGTGCTACACAGACCACATGTTGGACCTACGCACACGGATGAATTTCAGCCTTGGTGATTTGCTACTTTGGGTGTTAAGAAACAAGACAATAGCCCACTGCAGTCCAGGTTCATTCTATGCAGCCTCTGCTCAGCCCCCACTCACTAACAGTAAGCCCGCTGCATGTATTTAATGCATTTGCAGGCAGCCCCCACTTGCAACACCAGTGAGAGCAAGAATGGAGAAAGGGCAGGAAGCAGTTGCTTCCCGGATGCTCTAGGATTTCTACCCATGACTCTATGGTGCTGGCGGACCTGTACACGGAAGGCTGCATGCGACCTAATCGACAAGCCATGGACACATGGGCATACATTACCCCTCATTTGCCACAACAGCAGGCTCCTCATTCTCCCAGACCATGCTTTGAGCGGTGGCAGCAGGTCTGGTGGGTGAAGGCCACATGTTCTATGGGGGCAAACACCTAATATACGGGCAGCTGGACACCCACCTGGTGTGGGCTAATAGCTCATGTTAGCACCCTTCACTGTAATTCATTAATCCATTAAATAATTGATTGTATAAGTATTTCACTCAAATTATGTTGTACTTTAACTTTATTTCCACCGAGCAGCTTGCATCATATATACATGTGCACACCACATTATACCATATAGTAAATGAAAACCAATTTATAGTTTGATGTATGACTGTTCCTAAGTAATCTCTAAAATTGAAATATATATTCAACAGCAAAAGATGCAATCATTATTGTGATGCATTGATAATAAATTCCAATAGTTACCAGATTAAACTCAGTATAATTGAACTGGAGATATGAAGTGTCCTGCTGGTATACTTCATAGTGTCTTCTGAAAAGAATATGTAGCATATTTGCTTTACCTTTTACTGATTTGGCGTACAGTCCCTAAGTGGTGCTATCATTTGTTTAAGAAAGTACTTGACTAAAAATATATTTTAAAACTGTAAAGGTAAAAGGTAGAGCAAATCTGACACAGGATTGATTATTGCTAAAATACTCTATCCATGTTGTTTTTGTCAGAATGTGGTGTCTGTTTTAAATTTTCTTAGTCCCAGTAGCCTTTGGGTTTGTGTGTCAAACACAGTTAGCATAAAGTCTCAAGATTTTAAGAAAAAAAGTTCAACCACAAACAGCAGTATCACCTGACATCCTGCTATTCTTATTCCAATTATATATACCCTTACTTTCTCCCCAGCTGTCTCTAAGGCTGCCCAGAAGTGCTAAATGCTGAGACGGATAGTACTTTGTTCTATGAAGGTCACTCTTTCACAGAGAACTATTCACTGCCCTGTTTTTATTTTTGGTTACACCTTACTAAAGCCTGGGTTTACATGATGCAGATATGAACGTGGACACTTGAATTTCTTATAATTATCACTACTGAAAAATGTTAATTTTAATAGAACAAATAATTATAACTAAACCATGACAAATGGTATATGTTCACTTTCAACCATGTAAACTCCGTACTCAACGTCTAACTGGACTCATTTATTTTCCTGTGCTTATTCATATTGCAATGTCACGACTTGATGACAAGTAATATTTCATACTGTGTATGTAACATCATTGTGTTGCAGAACCCCCCAAAATACCTCAACAATGTAATTTGTTGCACTATTCTCCCCATTTAGCACTTGTAGGCTTTTTAGTAACAAACAACAAGTCCAATGAAAGGAGCTGTTAATATGTACAAAAAGAGAAGCTGATCATGCTAGCTCAAAGAACATGTAAAATGATTTTGCAATTTTTTTCTTCTCCCTTCAAGCTAACTCAGCAAACATTGTTCCATACACAATAATGTATTCATGCTTCTAAATGCTTTCATATGCATTTATGGTAGGTCTAAAGGTTGGAAGAGCTAGCTGGCTGATTTTCACTTTTAACTACTTCGATTTTCAGTAAAGGGCTTTGTTACTCTGTATACATAAAGGCTAATGCACCCTTTGGTCTGTAGAATGTACTGAAATGTTTGCAACCCTCTTGGTATCAGGTCCAAAATGTGAAGCATTACTGTAAGAGGGTATCTTTCTAATGTATTTGTATGTATAGTTTACACCTCTGTGAGGTCTAATAAAGAATAATGGTTAATAACTGTGTGTTGAATATCCTTCCCTTACCCACATTCACCATGGTGTGTCTATCTGCTGCTGATGGGCCTTGGAGCCCCCTAACCTTTGCCATGGACTGTAATCAACATCAAGGTTTCTTGGGGAGTTTGCTTCAAAAGGGGTGGAGTCCAGTGCAGGTATCACATTGGATACCCCAACCTGAGCAAAGATGAACCCCTGCTAGCCCAATGCATCCTATAAAGCAGTGCACCTGAGGGTGGGTGCCCCTTGCATGGCACCACCAACACTGGTCGGATTTGATGGTCTGGTTGGACTAGATAAAGCAGAAGTGGCCTCTGTTGTTAATATTTTAAATAGACTGCACATTTGGGGTGCAAATTCTTTGGTGTGGGTGAAACGTAGGTCTGCCTTATTGCGGGGTGAGTGCTTGCAGGAGCCGGACACTCTGCGGATCAACCAGCCAGGACAAGAGGGACACGGCTTACTTCACGACCCTTTATTTATCAGCCCCACCCTATGCATTGTTCAGCAAACGAGTACTCATTTTCCTCCTGTCCCCAAAAGGTCCAATCAACTTAGAGGATTCTAAGCAGCACTCACGCTGCTACAAATGTTGGGCCTCCTTCTGGACTCATTCCTCAGATTCCTGGCCTGTGACTACAGTCCTTCCTCACCAGGGTGTGCTTGACTGACTGGTCCTCACCACACCGTTTCCAGGTTTCAGTACCTTGGTCAGCATAGTTGTGGGGGAGGGGAGGAGCCTCCCAAGCAGAGTTCTCTTCAGCTCAGCTCCCCACCACAGACTGCCTGGCTCTTGAAGCTTGCAGTACGTTATACCCCCAGTGGGCAGGGCCTCAGTGGCAAAGTGACCTCTCTTAAAGGGCCAGAGTCCCGCTTTGTCACAGAAGGTACAGGCATGTGGGTTGAGTGCGCTCCCAAGTGAGAGATGGAGGAGCATTTGGGTATTGGGAACTCCTTTGTGTGAGAAGCAAGGAAGTGGGAGTGGGTGGAATGGGAAGAGGGGTGGATTTTGGTGCTTGGGGGTGAGTTAAAGATCAGGGGTAGGACTTGTTTTATATGTGTTTTATGTAAGATTGCTGTGTTTTTTTTCAGTTATTGTAAGTTGCCCTGTGCCATTTTTGAGATAGGGCAGGGTATAATAAAAAATCATATTATTTTAGGTTCAGCAAGAATACAAGTTTAGACTCTGTTGTCTGGCGCACACCTATTTCAATTTGCTGTTATTAATATAACAACTTAATACTAAGAATATACTGGAAGTTTGTCTTAGAATATACTGGAGGCAGCACCATCATATTTTAGTGCTGAAATAAATTCTGTTTTAGGGAATTTCTTTTGGTGGTTAGCAAGAAACAGACTTTTTTGATCAAGGAGTTCTGGAAGACTCAGATCTGGGAGCTAGCAGAGGAGGACGCAATCTTAATTTAATATATTGCCCTAGCCTCAAAAATAGGATTTGAAGTTAATCAGCACTCAATTGCTGTTTGAGGGGGTACTGATTTAGCAGCACTTATGTGAGCTGGGATAAGAGAGGGCAGGAAGAAAGGAGGAGAGCATAAAATAATGTGTGTGTTGTTTTTTTAATTGTGGCTTACTATCAGGGGTGTAGTTACCATATCCTGCATTCCCTGCCTTTATGGCTTGTGAACCTCTCTCCATATACCCATCCGTAGCATAGCACTCAAGAGTCCCAAATTGTGTATGTGCCCTGAATCCTGGCCAGCCAGTGCAAAATGCAGCTTTAGGGCTTAGCTACCATGGAGCCCTGGACTATAGGGGGAAATCAAAGCAAGGAAAGCATATATTAAACTGTCGATCTCTTGTAAACCTTGCCTTTACCTTATTTATTAAGTTAAAAGTTAAAAGTGTGTGTGGTAAGATACAACATTAACTAACTAAATGCAGTTTTTATTTATAGGGCTGTAAAATAAATATAAGTAATTCACTAGCCAGGCATAAAAGACTACTCAACATGCTGGGTCTGGCAGAGAGAGGTGGAGGGTGGGAGCTCAAAACTGTAAAAATCCACTTCCTTGCTCAAAAAGTATACTTGCCAGAGAAAGCAGGCAGGTGGTTTTTTACAGCCTTGATTTGGGATGTTTTCTGCAATTTACTATTTCTTTTGGTCCCTCGCAGTTGTATTTGAGACAACTGTGGTTGTCCAGCCCCTGGCTCAAGAAACCATCTTTGCTCAAGAAACTAACTTTGGCTCCCCAGCCAGCTACTACCCTGTATCTAACCTTCCTTTTTTAGGGAAAGTTATAGAACAGGTGGTTGCCCAGCAGCTTTAGGCTCATCTCAATGCTATCAGATTCCTGGACCCATTTCAGTCACGTTTTTGTCCAGGGTACATGAGGTGTTGACTCGACTACGGGACCTGGTGGGAGTGCACGGGACCACTCTTCAGTGGTTTTGCTGCTTCCTCTCAGGGAGATCTCAGCAGGTGGGGATGGGTGATTGCTCATCATCACCTCGTGATCTCTCCTGTGGGGTCCTGTAGGGACCATCTTGTCCCCCCTCTTGTTCATCATCTATATGAAGTCACTGGACGAGATCATTTGAAGGTTTGGAGTGAGGGGTCATCAGTATGCTGATGACACCCAGCTCTACTGCTCTTTTTCACACGACCCAGGTCCATCAGTCTCTGTGCTTACCCGTTGTCTGACTGCTGTGGGGAACTGGATGAGGGTGAGTCAACTGAAGTTGAATCCTGACAAGTCTGAGGTGATGATGGTTGGCCAGCCTTGTGACTTGGGGGGGATTGGGACAACAGTTATTGATGAGAACCGGTCCCTCCCCCCCCCGCCTCCCCCCCCGCCCCCCTTGGTCACCCAGGTTCTCAGCCTTGGAGTTCTTCTGCATCCATTGCTGTGCCTGGTTTCTCAGGTGGTGGCAGTGACCAAGGGTGCAGGCTGTGGTCTTTCCTTTCTGATTTTGATCTGGTGACCATCATCCATTCCTTCATTACCTCAAGGCTAGAAGACTGCAATGCACTTTACATGGGGCTGCCCTTGAAGGCTGCTTGGAAGCTGCAGCTGGTGCAGAATACAGTGGCTCGGCTCCTTATGGGGATGGGTCACTGTGCGCATATAACATTGGTACCGACTCCAGGATCTGCACTGGTTGCCTATCGTCTTCCAGGAACAATCCAAGGTGATGGTTTTGACCTTTAAAGCTGTAAATGGCTTGGGACCCACTTATCTTGAAGATCACCTGGCCTACCATGTCCCACTGTGGCTTTTGCAGTTGGCTGGAGATACCTATTTGGAGTTTCCAGTTTTTAATTTGATCCCCACAACGAGGAGGGCATTCTTGGCTGCCGGTCTGCAACTGTGGAACATTCTCCCCCAGGAGGTTCACTTAAGTCCAGGATTGAGCACCTTTAAGAGGCAGTGCAAAACAGTTTGGTTTACTACGGAGTTTGGCAGGGGGAGTTGTGGGGAACAGGGGTAAGCTAGGGGAGGGTGGAAACTGGGGTGGAAGGAGGGTTGGGGGATGGTGTAGGGCTGGGTGGTATTTATGATTATGTAATTTTTATATTATGTTATGCTTTGTGTTTTTAATATTGTAAGCCACCCTGAGTGGGAAGGGTGGGGTAAAAGATTATATTAAAATAATAATAGTAGAGAGACTGAGCTTGTGGCCTTAGTCAATTATCTATGCCTGGAGACTGACAAAGGCAACTGTGCCCTGTTGTTCTTGTTAGACCCTTAAGGAGCCTTTGAAACAGTTGATCATAAGGTGCTGTCGACACAACTTGGCAAGGATGTGCAGGACTGTTTTTGAGCGATTCCATTAATTCCTCTCAGGGAGTGTTAGGTTGCGCGCTGCAAGGCCTCCGCGTAGTAGCGTGCCCCGCGTTGCCCGGCAACTGGCAGGCGCGGGGATTCAGAGGGCCGTGACGGTCGTGACACGGAAGAGGGGCTATCTCCGGCCCGCTCGACGTGCGGAGCTCCGCCCAAACGCAGCGCGCACCTGGCGGAGCGTCAGGCTCAGCGGCGGGCTGGGGCCCCGCCATAAGCATGTTGGAGACAATTGAAAGGGGGCTATAAAACATACCAGCGGGGCCAGGAGCCGCTGGCAGTAATCATTCATGAGAGGCTGGCCCCATCTGAGCGCGTGATTTGAAGCTGTCTTGACTTTGTGTGTGTACGCGGAGAGTGTGCCTGCTTCCTGTGCCCCCCCCCCCCCGGAGTGGTTCAGTGGTGAGCGTGTGAGTTATTGTCTCCTTGTTCCTTCTTGTTACGCTTGATTTAGCACTGAGATACGTGTTTTGCCCTTCACCTCCAACCACCTCCTCTTTCCTCCCTATTTCATACCCTCCACACCAGAGTGCATGTCCTAGCCTCACGGTCCCCTCCCTTGTGAGACCTTCCCCTTTTCCTCCCCTCCACCCCGGGACCCTTCCCCCCTCCACCGCTCTATATGGTGCCCTGGGTCCAGTATCCTTGGTGGTGTGCTAGGAGTACATGTTGTTTGTCTACCCTTCAGGGGTAATTTTTCTCCTCTCCATTTCCCTGTGATGAGCCGGGTTGCCCTCCTGATTGGGGGGAAAGCCCACACAAGACCCTGAGGGACCCTCTTACCCAGATTGAAACGCCAAACGGAGAAAGAGAGCCGCCCCTTCCCCCTTTCCTGCTTCTCTACTATTTTCCCTTCCTCCCCCCACCCTCCGTGACAGGGAGGTCCCAGTGGGTAGTGATGGGGGATTGCTCATTGTCCTGCAGGATTCCATCTTGTCTCCCCTTTTGTTCAATGTGTAGCTGAGGCCACTGGGTGAGATCATCTGGAGGTTTGGAGTGAAGTGCCATCAGCATGCTGCACCCAGCTTTACCTGTCTTTCATCCAAATCAGGTCCTGCACTCTCAGTGCTTATCCAATGCTGTTGGGGACTGGATGAGGCTGAGCCAAATGAAACTGAATCCAGATAAAACTCAAGCGATGATGGCAGGCTGACCCTGTGACTCAGAGGGGGATTGATACCATTGTCATTAAAGGGGTTTGGCCCTCTCTGGTTACCCAGGTTCACAGCCTTGGAGTGCTTCTGGACCCATTGCTGCACCTAGACCTTCAGGTTGCAGCAGTGACTAGGAGCACTTTTGACCAACTCCATCTGGTGAGGAGGTTGCCACCCATTCTTTCTGATTCAGATCTGGCCACCATCATCCATACCTTCATTGCTTCAAGGCTAGACTACTGCAATGCTCTCTATGGAGGGCTACCCTTGATGGCTGTTTGAAAGATGCACCTGGTGTAGAACAGGGCGGCCTTTCAGGGGTGGGTTGTTGTGAGCACATTACACCAGTGCTTTACAGTTTGCACTGACTTCCTATAGCTTCCCAGGTACAATTCAAGGTGATGGTTTTGACCTTTATAGCCCCAAACAGCCTGAGTCCTGCATATCTGAAAGACCACCTTTCCTACCACACTCTACTGGGACCCCAGCAGTCTGCCAGGAGCTCTCTTATGGGTATCACCTGCCAAACTAGTTCATACGCAAAAGCCCACAGAGAAGTGTTATCAGTTGCTGCCGCAGTATTGTGAAACTCCTTCCCCCAGAGGTCCATCAGAGCCTGAGCATATGTCAGAGGCAGTGTAAAACTTTTCTTTTTGTGAAAGCATTTAGCAGGGGGGGATAGGGGCTGGCGTGGGTGAGTTTAGAAGTGAGAGTGGGGGGTTTTAAGGGGGTTTTATTGTATTTTGTATTTTTATGTAAGCCATGCTGAGCTTTTATGGAAGGGTGGGGTAGAAAGTTAAATAAATAAATAAAATATTTACATACCTTTTGGTTCTCTCTCATTTTTAGTAATTAGCCCCTGTCACTTTCTACACTTTAATATTCTTCACTCTTCTATTCCCCATCTTGCAGAAACATTCATTTATGTTGGCCTTTTGCGATTACTGGAACAATTTGGATTGCAGCCTCTCTTTTATGCATGTTTCCACTGTGCACTTACCATGTATTAGTGACACTTTTCTTCAATTCATTTCACATTCCTGAAAAACCTCCTTTTATAAAGAGCAATTTTTTCCATTGCTGCCTTTCAAGCAGACTGGCAGCAGTAGCATTTTAAACCCTTACTTTTTATGATCATTGGATGCTCACTGGTTTTCAATTTTGACTTTATTCAGAACACTTTGCTCATTCCCAGTTCCAAGGGGTAGATGAGCATCTGACCTTGTTGGCAGTTTAATATACCATGTTAGGAAGTATTCTTGGAGCACCTCCACAAATATACGTCCTTAGTTTCCCTCATTACTGTTTTAGTAATCAATAGATGGGCAGTGGAACTTGAAAAGGACTATTGAACAGTGGTGGCTGGTGGTTTTTGAGGCTGGTGGGGCAGTGGGTGAGTTGAACCTCCCACTGGCAGCTTTGCCGTCGGCAGGCCTAGGGGCAGAGCCTGACCGGTGGGCTTAGGGGTGGAACCTGGCCTAGTGTCGGAGCCTGGGTAACGGTAAGCAGAGCCTGGCCAACGACCCTTTTTTAAAAGTTTGGCCAGTTTCAGGCCTGCACTGCCATCAAACCAGCCCCATCCAGACCAGCATCCCTAGTATCTACCTACACCGTATCCCCAGCAGCCAAATGCCTGTCCAAACACACAGACCCTTTTTTTAAAGTTTGGCCAATTTTAGGCCTGCGTTGCCACCAAAACAGGCCCATCCAGACCAGTATCCCTAGTACCTATCTACACTGTATCCCTGGCAGCCCAATGCTCATCCAAACACGCAGGCCCTTTTTAAAAAGTTTGGCCAGTTTCAGGCCTGCGTTGCCACCAAACCAGTCCCATCCAGACCAGCATCCCTAGTACCTACACTGTATCCCCGGCAGTCAAATGTCTGTCCAAACAAAGAGGCCTTTTTGAAATGCACAATCATCATGGTCCCAACTACAATGCACAGAAAATGCTTCAAAGGCCAACAGGATTGTGTGAAATCCTAAATGACACACCATAAATGCTGCATAGATTTTTACAAAGGGAGAAGAGGCATGGTTCGTGAGAGGGCAGGAAGCACTCACCATGTGGCATTCAACGAAAGACACACCAAAATGCAGGGAAATCACTTTTAACTAAAGAATATTAACCTAGGCCTGAAGATAATGGATGAGAAATTTTAGCCTAAAAAAGGTATGACTAGTATCATTAACACAACACAAAACTATAATAAACACTCATGGACTCCAGCAGAAGCACCAACGAAGTATTTCGACCTCTAAAAGCACCCTTAACTGATCCCTAAAATTAGTGGGCCCGATTCCCTGCTAGCATAAAACATTTACACCAGCTGAATAGTTAGTTCACAGTGGCTTTATGAATTTCATCACCGGCTCAAAGCATGGGAGAATAAAGGAAGAAATTTCAATAAGAAATTCATAGTTAATATACCAAAGCAATACAGGGTATATCACCAGAGTGTTCAGCATTACTGGGGAGTTTAAACAAATATAATTTTAAAAATCTCTCACTCAATACACAGTTGAAAGCTTACACCAGCATGATAGATTTGTTAAGGAACTTTAGACTTATAAAATACAAAACACATGTAACTGTTACCCAACCAATTCACAAGTATAAGTTTCATATAGTCTTTGGTTTTAAACCAATACAATGCACTTATTTTACTTATTTTACATTGTATACCTAGCAATTCACTACTTCATCCATAAGATAACAAGCCTAGTAATTCACTATTTCATCCATAAGATATAAAGCAATCATGATATCTTCTTGTATCAGTTTGAACATTGCTTACTTGGTGTCAGTGATTGAAAAGCAAAGTTCAGTACTTATTCTATGTGCCCTTGTCTGCAGCAATTTTAAAACATTAAACAAAAGATGAACTGTTGGCATATGAATGTAACATCTGAATTGCAAATAAGCTAAGCACAGAAGTCAGTCAATGAAGAAGTAATGGGCTGCATTCTTTCTAAAGACCACCAGTTTAAATCTACTATATTAAAAACCGTATTGCTTTGGGGTTCTCGAAGAAATTTTAGCTTTTAACATGGTTTTGAATGTTCACGCGATGTACAGTTACAGTATATAAACGTATTTTTGCTTTTACATTCTTTATAATGTAGTGTTCCAGTATTCCAATGCTTTCCATTTTCCCCTTCAATGGTACAGTGTCACTCCAATCCCACCACCCAAGCCCTCATTCAGTGCCCACATCCCCCTCCAAGAATTCCTATTCTACCCACCCCCACTCAGTCCCACCCCCCAGGCCTCCATTCTAGCCCCCAATCCCACTCCCCAGACCCCCATTCCACTCACATCCCCCTCCAAGAGTCCCCATTCTACCCACTGTCACCCAATTCCACCCCCAGACCCCCCATTCTGCCCCCACCTCCAATTCCTCATTCTTCCCCTCACCCCAATCCCACTCCCCAGGCCCCCATTTCCCCCTTCCAAGAGTCCCCATTCTACCCA
>QEPC01009586.1:385968-423410 GCA_003113815.1 Sphenodon punctatus
TCTCCTGCTCGCCTAACCGCCTTCGACCCTTCTCCCTCGCTGCCCCTCATGCCTGGAACTCCCTCCCTGCCCACATCCGCCTTGCCTCCTCCCTCCGCTCCTTCAAATCCCTCCTCAAAACCCACCTTTTCCTTGCTGCCTTTCCCAATGCCTGTTAGTCTTTCCCCTTACTCTTACTGTCGGCCCTCCTCTGCTGACTGCTGCCACCAACCTCTCTGTATACCAAGCCAAGCATACGCACCTGAGACTTCGCATCTGCTTGAATGTTTGTTTGTCTTCTCCCCTGTCTCTCCTACTGTACCCTCTCCCTGTCTCCCCCACCCCTGCTTTTTTTGTCTTTTAGATTGTAAGCCACAGGCAGGGACCACGTCTAATTCTATGTTCTGTACAGCACCAGGCCACACTACTGGCGCTATATAAATGTTTATAATAATAATAAGAATAAGAATAATAATAATAGAACTTTATCTATTCTTCAGAGACTTTGTCATCCTATTTTGAACCAACAGTCTTTGCATTCCTAATTGCATCCCTTGTCTTGCTGGAACCTATGAGAGGAGAAGCTGCTTTGGAGCTAGTCCTAAGTGAAGTGCAGGACCTGGTGCAAGGAATAACAGTGGTGAAGCCACTTGTCAATAGTAGTCATAAGATAATCAAATTCAATATAGTTAAAGGAGGGAGAATGACAAAACTTCTGCATTCTGCATTATCTTTTAAAGAGGGAACATGAGAACCTAAGGAGTGCCATACGTCTCTTAAGGATCAGAACCCTTTGGATAATAACTATGGGAAATTCAGCGTACAAGTCACTAAAATGTGGGAAATTAGATCAACACAGTCGCCACGATCCCATGCACCTGTGGACCCTGTGCACGCATGCTCGCAGAGATGCAGTTTCTGCGAGGCACAATGTCCCTGCAATGAGGATCCACATGGTTTGCACGCATCTCCACACGGGATCCGCAGGGCTTGGGATTGAGCCCAGAAACTTTAATAGTCTCCACATCACACATATATACAGTCCAGTCTCTACTCATTGTATGTAGCAACTCTCCAACATAACAGTTGTCCCATCCTCAGGCTTCCTATCTAATCCTGGGAAACAGTCCTCTGGCAACCCAAGACCTGTCTCCCCAGTTAGGTTACAGCCCTCCAGCTGGTACCCACTGTCCCAAGGCCTCCTGGCTCCTGAGTAAGGTTTCTTCAGGACCTTGGAGAGTGTCAAGCATCCAGGCAA
Organism: Sphenodon punctatus; assembly: GCA_003113815.1. NCBI lineage: Eukaryota > Metazoa > Chordata > Lepidosauria > Sphenodontia > Sphenodontidae > Sphenodon > Sphenodon punctatus. The sequence goes on from QEPC01009586.1 coordinate 387,206, forward strand.
CTTCTAAGATCTTAAGCGTAACCAGAATCAGCACTCCGAAGAGCATAAAGGGCCTTACCCAGCCATCTTAGGCATCCAGCCTTCTCTGGTAGCTCAGCCTGGCTTCAGTACCTTGGACAAGGTTCCTGCTGGCTATCCAGCCGAGCTCCTCTCTAGTCTGCAGACTAACACAGACCGACTCTCCTCTATTTCAGGCTCCTCTTATAACCGAGAGTGGGTGTGGCTATTCCCTGAGTTTCCCAGCTCTTAAAGGCCAGTCACTTTCAACCCCCACTCTGATATTTAGCTCTGTTTCACTTCAAGCTTGCTCGGTCTTACAGGGCTGGCTCTGCCATTCTCATACTCAGTCCTCAGGCTAACGCATGCTCTAAGGGCTGGCTCTGCCACGCCCACACCCACCACTTAAGCTGGCACTCTCAACCCTCTTACAGAGGCAGCAGCTTTGTGGGCCTCCCTTAACACCCCATAGCCAGCCTGGCTCTTGCCAGTCACCAATTCTCTGGCCTCCCCATAACTCCTGGTCCACAAGCCTTATTCACATACTGTACACAGCCTGTCCCAGCCATGATGTCTACACAATACATTTTAAAGCACAGTTCCATATCCCAGGCAGCTCAGATGCCCGCCCTGCCGGGATGTACATACAATGTATTTTACCACTGTGTCAGTCGCCGCTGCCGCTGGCCGGCGCAGCAGCCCCTCCCAAGACACAGGAACCCCCTTACCAATATCAGCGGCTCAACGCCGCCTCCAGCACAGGCGCCCCCAGCCGAAGGCGCCCAGGGCGAAAGCGGCGGGGAAAAAGGCTCGGAGCGCCGCGGAGCCGCCACTACAAAGGCCGGCACTGCAAGGGTAGCAGTGCCGGTGAACAGAGCGACAGCCCCTGGAGAGACTGGCCCCCCTTGAGCTAAGTGTTGAACTTGACTGTTCCTTGTATTAATTGCGGTGTGTGTTCCCCATCCCTGTTCCCTTCCTTTTGTAGCAAGCAGAGTGTGTGTTCTCCCATCCTGAGTTAATTGTGTATACGTGTACCCCTCTGCCCCTTGCCCCAGGTTGTTGAGAGAATGAGTGAGAGCCTGCGGGCTCGTACGGTTGGGCCTTCCCCTCCTCCCTGGGACCATCCCTTCCCTTCCCCTTGAGAGTGTGTAAGCCCCGTGAACCCTAACTGTGGACCTTGGGACCCCCCCCCCGTGGACCTGGCACTTCCCTCACGAACCTTCCTCGCCATTTCCCTGACGAGTGCAAGTGGCGAGGCTGGACCCCCTTCCTTGTTCCCCAGCTCTGTGCCCTATGATGATAGGGGTCAAGATTCAGAGTGCGTAAGCACACTAACAGACCCAAACACTATCCTGACGGGCCTCCTTCCCTCGCAGTTCACAAACAGAGCTCCCTCGTGTGCGAGAGGTGTGAGTGGGTGGCGCTTCTCCCCTTCCTACCCCCTCCCACTGACACACTGTTGGGGTTGGGAGGACAATACATTTTACCCCTGTTGGGGTTGGAAGGCCAGCCCACCCATTTCTTCCAGACACTCCCAGTGCTGGGACCCTTTGATTAGGATTACTCTTGCATGGTACAATCCATGAGATGTCACCATATTGTTTTCCCAGGGCTCTCATGTCTTTGTAGCAGTCAGCTCATCTGCCTACACCCTATCACTCTTCCATAAGTTTCTTCAGGTACCAGCTCATCTGCCCCCTGATACCCTTAACCCTGGAGGTGGACAGCTCATCTACCTTCATCCTGACCCTTGGGGTCAGAGCCCTGTTTTCAGGGTACCAGCTCAATCGCCTTCCACCCTGTACCCTTCACTCTGGTTCGCTAGCAACTCAGGAGACACCTTGACTGAGTAACAGGGTACCGGCTCTATTGTCTCCTATATCCCTAGGCTTCACCTTTGTAGGGTCCCTTTTAGTCTTTCTACATGTCTCTAGGCCCTTCACCACAGGGTTCCCAGACTTACAGGTTACAGCACATATTCACAAATGCTTGCAATGCATTAAAGGGCTGGGCTATCAGCTATGTTGCCTACATCCTGTAGCCCAGCATCAACTCCCTCTTGGTTCATGCTGCCAGCTCATTTGCTGAGCACAAATGAGACCCCCAAATGAGACCCCAGTTCTCTCTGAATGGGGTGAGAGTCAGGCCCTCTCAACTTTTTCCCCACACTCTCAACTCTGGAATCCTACCAGAGGATTCTCTACCTGGTTGTCATAATATCTTCTCCCAGAGTTCTCACATTTCCCTTTTCTGTCACTGGTGCATTTCAACCCCTTCTTACCCCTATATTCAATTGTCTCCTCAATGCGAGTCTCCGGCCTGAAAACAGCCAACTGCAGATGGAGTACCTCAACCTCTTTTTGCGGTTGTATATTGTCTTTCATGACAGCCTGCCTGATCTGGATCATTCTCTCCCAGGCCATACCCTCTACCAGCATTTGGGATTCCTGGTCCTTTACTTCCCTGAATTCCTGTTCACTAAAGTATGGAAGCTCTTATCTCTGTTTGTATTCCTTGAGTCTCTCGCTCGCATCTGGCGGGTGGTGAGGGCAGTTTCTCTGTCACTCCCTCACATCCTCTCCTCCATACAGGGCAATCCCTATGGTCGTGCCATAACTGTCAACAATGGCAGCATCCTGCCTGTCTCCAGCAGAACCTACATCCCAACTCTGTGGCTCTTTGAGGCTCTGGGGAGTTACCACATCTTGGGAACCACCCCAGTGGAGGCTCTCAATTTCCATCTTGTGGTCTCACCCTTCTGTCAGAGTCTGGCATTCCCTTTCCTGTGGGGTTTTCCTGACCTTCTCCCCCTGTCTCCATATGCACAGAAGTCTCTTTGTAAGGGCTTCTGGCACTTTGTCTGGGCTTCTGGCACTCCAGACTTTGCCTTCTCTCATGCAGTCTTAGCAAATTGTCCTAGCTTTGCTTTCCCAGAGTTCATGGATGCCCAAAGGGCAACTTCTCCTTATGTGTCACTCCCGGCCACAGGCATAACAGCACATTGCAGGTTCCATCATTGACCCAGTTACATACAACTTGGGCCCACAGAGAGGCATTCTCAGTAGCTGCCCCATAGCTTTGGAACTCCCTTCCCTTGGAGTTTTGCCTAAACCCTCATTTGAATGTCTACCGGAGGCAGTGCAATACCTTTTTATTTGGCCAGGCATTTAATGGGCAGGGATAGATTGAGGGGGTCAGGGGATGCTTTTAGCTTTATGGGGTTTTAGTTTATGTATTTTATATTTATATTATGCTATTGTATATATGTATTTTATACTTGTTGTATTTCATTTGTATATAGTAAGCTGCCCTGAGCCTCAGGGGATAGAGAGAGAGAGAGAAAGAAATACTGGACCAAATTCATCCCTAGCTTTAACTGAGGGTGAAAACAGACATGAACCTTAACTCCACTTTAACATTTCTTATGCGTGTTGCAGGGCTGCATAGGGTGCTAATACAGTCCTGCAACATGCATGATAAATGTTAAAGCGGTGTTAAAGTGGAGTTACGTGCACGTCTGTTTTCACCCTGAGTTACATCAGAAAGAAACTTGGCTTATGTTAATTTGAAAGTTGCAATACTTTACCAGTCCATGTCTGAGTGGACAGGAAACTGTGGGCAGGAAAAATCTAGGACATTCCTCAATAGGAATATTAGGCCCATGGAAGTTAAATTTGGGAAAGGTCTGATAGATAATAGAGTCGATGCAACTACAGGTTCAAAGGCAAAAAACAAACAAACCCTAAGATGACATTGCACTTCATTTTAGTCAAAAAAACTATGAAGTTTTCCTGATAAACTTTCTCCAGTGCTTACACTGGTTGTGGCCACATGAGAGGTCTTGGCCAGGCTACCACGCCTTGGGCAGCCTTAACCCACTCTGTGCAGCTGTACCATGCAATGCAGTGCATCGTGTCGCTGGCGACTCCCAGTTGTTCTCCCCACAGGGAGAGCAGATTGCTGCTATGTGATGTGTCCTCAGGAAAGGCCAAGGATGTGTTGGGCAGCAGCCTTACTCAAAATGGGGTAAGGTTGGCCAAGGCGTGGTAGCCCGTGTTCCTGGGTTCCTTCTGTCCCACCGCGTGTGAGCTCTGGGGCAAGGTTTTGAGTGGCAGGCACCGTCACCTGTCGTGTGTGATCATGTCATGGCCAGGGGTAGGATTCTGGTTGGGCTGGGAGAGGGAGGCGGGCAGGGCTGGGTGCCCGCTCATGTGGCTAGCACCTCAGCCCACCCTGGCTGTGACAGGAAATCTGACAGTGACCTGCCTGCCCAGCTACTCCGCAGGGGGTCCAACCGTCGTCCCAACTCCCTGCACTGGCCCTGCATTGTGGTGGCTGTGCTTGCCCGACACGGGCCTGCGCAGGAATCAGGCCCTCAGCAGCTCGTGTGGCTGCACCCATCCTCTGGTGATAGGGCTTTTATAAAATTGGAGAGGAGAAAAGAGATCTAGAAATGGCACGAACACTACAGTTCCAAGTCTCTACACACCAGACTTCAGACACAAAAAAACCCCGCTTCTTGTTTTAGTACTCTTCCACTGACATGTGCCCTCCTTCATCTCCTGAGGAGAGTCTCAGATGGGAATTCAAACTTGAAATGAGGCATCACAGCATTTCTGGGCCTCAGTAAATCTCTTGAGACTAATAGCTGGGTAGAAAGAAAGCTTATTTTGTACAATTCCAGTGGCCATATAACTCAGATTCCAGAGAAGTCAGAAGCAACTATGAAGGACTTTGCACTTGCTTAGTCAGTTGTGCTGCGATCATTAGAAGCAGAAGCAGCAGATGGAGGTGAGAGGGGAAAGGCTAAGGCAAATTAAAGCATGGAGATAATCACCTATTCGCTGAAGAAATATAAGCAGTCCTTCCTCGTTCATAGCAAAAACATAGTTTCACCGCGAGATTGAAATATTTAAGTTCTTTTTATCAAGGAGGCAAGAGAAGATTACAATAGCCAAATAAACTGTAACAACTGTTCACTAATTTACCAGCTGTTTCCTTTTTCAATGGAAAGTGGAAAATTTAAACATGTTAAAAATCTCAGTACGAAAATAATTCCTCCGGACTCTGGAGAGTACAATCAAGTTCTTACAAGAGGAAAAACTAACAGGCAATGTAATAATTCTTTACCAGAATACAAATGCAGGCGACTAGACATTTAATATTCATCAGCATTTTTAATGACATTCACAGTTATTCTTATGCTTAATCAAATGAGCCTCAGACAGTTTTGAATAAGAAAAGATGACACAGTAAATTTATGTGCCAATTTATTTACTGTGCACTTTGCTATAAAATAAACAAAAGGGGGGAAAAACAACCCCGATTTTGATCATCTTAAAAACTTGGCAAAAATATCTCTGTTTATATAATTGTGCCAGTTTACTGCTTTTACTGAAAGCAGTAAAACTGTTTGGGCATCTCATTATCGACTGAAGAAAAACATTCATCTCATTTCAGTTCCAAGAGTTACAGAAGGTCAGATAGCTTAATGAGAATTTATGCCACCCATTTTCCATTTAAAAAGAACATGCGTGTTTCAAATTAACATTTCCATATGAGCGGATTGGATAGGAAATATATATACTTATAATCGCTAAGTTGACCCTTAATTGGCAGGGATAATGTTGGATAGGTTTGGGTGGGGGGCTAGGGGACTTTTAGATGTTTTTATTGATTGTAAACCACCCTGAGCCTTGATGGGGGAAGGTTGGCATATTAATTATTATTATTATTATTATTAATTTACTTATTACTTACAATAATAATATTACTTATTAATTTACACTTATATGGCACAAGCAGCGTATCTGGTGCTGTGCAATCAAAAGTTATAGACAGTCCCTACCCCCAGGGGATTACAATCTAAGAGAAAAGGGAAGGGAGACAAAGGAATGGCGAACATCAGGAGAGACAAGAGTACATTCATGAGGTTGAGAAGGTGCAGGTGCATGTGCTTCACTTAGTTATAGGGAACTAGATCCTGAGTGAGGAGAAAGAGGACACAGTTTCACTCATGATGACCTAGGGAAGGCCTGATGAAGAGGTAGGTTTTCAGGAGGGATTTGAAAGTTGGGAGGGAGGGAGCAGAGCGAACGTGTCCAGGGAGGGAGTTCCAGTCATATGGGACAACAAGAGAGAAGGGATGAAGACATTTAGAGGAGCAAGGGGGTCTCAAGCAGGCAAGGGTGGGGGCAGAGGAGGCAGGAGCCTCTGGGCAGGAGCATGGTGGGATACAAGAGTGGAGAGAGATGGGGGATCAAGACCATGAAGAGGCTTGAAGGTGAAGAGGAGGAGCTGTGATGAATGCATTCATGTAAAGGTAGCCAGTGTAGGTTGGAGAGGAGGAGCTGAATGTGGTCAAAGTGACGGGCAAGGTGGATGACTTTGGCAGCAAAGTGTTGAATAGAGATAAGGGGGGGAGCGAGATCAGAGCAGAGACGACCAGTAAGGACGAATCTGCAGTAATCAATGCAAAAGATAACTAGAGCATGGACTATGGTTTTTGCGGTGGAAACAGTGCAGCGGGGCAGATTTTAGCAATATTATAAAGTGCAAAGCAACAGGATTTAGCAACGGCCTGGTTCTGAGGCATAAAAGAGAGGGAGGAGTCAAAGATTAATCCCAGGTTACATGTCTGAGGGATGGGCTGGAGACTCCCTTAATGGAAACTGAGAGGGAAGTAGAAGGGAAATATTTTGGAGAAAAGATGAGGAGTTTGGTCTTTGCCATATTAAGCTTGAGTTGGCGGCGAGACATCCAGGCACAGATGTCACAGAGATAGCGATAAAAGACTGGATGGAGGAGGAGAGTGCAGGAGTGGAGAGAGAGAGAGTTGCGTGTCATCAGCATACAGGTGATACTGGAAGCTGTGGGTTTTAATGAGTTTACCCAGAGAAAGAGTGCAAAGGGAGAAGAGAAGAGGGGAGATTGGAGAAGGAAAGTGGCATAGGGGAGGTAATAAATACATTTAAATAAATACATACATACATAAAATTGAATTAATTTGGATGGTTTCATTTTTGTTTAAGAGCCATTATTATTCTGGCTGTGCCTTGTCCCAGAATGATACATTAGTTGAACACAGGATATAGGTGGTCAGAGCCTTTAAGTGCCCCACTGGTGGAAGCCTCATTCACTTCCATCAGCTTGCATTGGTAGAGTGCTTTAAGGATCGTTATTTATTTATTATTTATTTACTTACTGTTCTTCTACCCCACCCCCTCCTGCTCACAGAGCAGCTCGAGGCAGCTTACAACATGCACAAATAAAACGTAAGAAAAAACATACACATAAAGTATCATTAAAACATTAAATACTAAAAATAATGGAATTTGAATTTGAATTTGAATGCAGCTGGGTGGGTGGGAAGCAGGCAGGCATACTATTTATTTTATTTTTAATTTATCAATTTATGATTGTCAAATGTGTGCGAGTTGTACGACATGAATGAAACTTAGCTGCCCTGAAGTTTTCAGGAATAAATTTCCAATCTCATTACTAGGAAGAATTCCCCTCGGTGGAGGGGGCCAATTGTCCTTCTACCCTTTGGAGAAAGGAGACAGGGCTTGTTCTGTGGGGCAGGCTACACCCCACCATGACCCCAGGATGGTCTGCTATGCAGCCGGGCAGGACACTCAAGGGGGAGTCCTGTGAGATGGGATCCTCTGGATGCCAAATTTAAGCTACAGAGCTGCCTACCGCCATTTTGCTGTGACCCCCAGAGCCCAATAGATGCTTAAACCCACCTACCCACCCCCTCACTTCGCTGTGAGCATCTGCTGATTGCCTAATGGGGCCGGGAAGGAATTTTTGTACAGGTCCTTATAATTGGTGCTGTGGGAACCCAGTTTTTTGTCTTCCCTACAGTGTAGTTTTCTCAATTGACTTGTTAAGGGGACATACTGTGGGTGGTCAATAAATTGTTGTAGTCAGGAGCCAGGTCTGGAGTTGGGGGTTTCTTAGGGGTAGCACAGTGCTGGGAAACCATGCGGGAATCGAGGCCGGGCATACGAGCTTAGTGCGGCTGAACGACTGCCCACGTCCCAGGGAGTTAAGGGGCATCACAAGCTTCGACTGAGGTCAGGTGCAGATCAGGGAGAGCAGTAACACCCTATCCTTGCTGTACAGGCCTCCAGAGGGAGCCCAGCTCTTATCCTCCCCCTTACCCAAGTTGGGCATCTTGGGCTTGAAGGGGGGGGCAAAAAAGGGGAGGCGTGGCTAGATTAGATCCAGGCAAATAGAGGGGCAGCAGCTGGGTGGGCAGCAGGCCGCTCTCCCGGACATGGTTTATTTGCTTGACCCGACCCATTTTAAAAGGGGAAGTGGTCCCCTTGGTCATATATGTTTGATCAATAAAGAGTGTGGCCTGTTAAATCAATTCATTGGTTTCCCTGTCTTCTTCCGGAGTGCAATGACAATATGAATTCTTAAGATGAAGGAAGAGCTTCCCAATATGCATGTCAAGTCAGAGATAATCTTTTGATTGATCTCAGTGGGATTTAATAAAGGTCCTAAGTCTTCAACTATACTAAGCTCATAGGCAGTCTCGGTGCTTACCCGATGTCTGGTTGCTGTCAGGAACTGGATGAGGATGAGCTGATTGAAGCTGAATTCAGACAAGACTGAAGTGATGATGGTTGGAGAGTCTTGTGGCCTGTAGAGGATTGGGACTCCTCTTACTGATGAAGTCCGCTCCCCTCAGGCCAATCAGGTCCACAGCCTTGGAGTGCTTTTGGATCCCTTTTGTGCCTGGACTGTCAGGTTGTGGCAGTGGCTGGGAGCAAATTTCGTCAACTCCATTTGTTGGGGAGGCTGCTGCCTTTTCTTTCTGATCCAGATCTGGTCACTGTCATCCATGCTTTCATCACCTTGAGGCCAGATTACTGCAATGTGCTCTACGTGGGGCTGCCCACCCTTGATGACTGTTGAGAAGCTACAGTTAGTGCAGAATGTGGCAGCTTGTCTCCTTTCAGGGGTGAGGCATCAGGAGCACATTACACTGGTGCTCCGTAGTCTGCATTGGCTTCCTATAGCTTTCCAGGCACAATTCAAGATGCTGGTTTTGACCTTTAAAGCCCTAAACCATCTGGGCCCCACATATCTGAGAGACCGCTTGTCCTTCCATGCCCCATTGCGGCATTCCTTGTGGGTACCATCTGTTAGTCTTCTTCGTACGACAAGGGCTCGCAGGGAGATGTCCTTGGTTGCTGCCCCAATGTTATGGAACTCTCTTCTACCAGAGGTTCATTTGAGTCCAAAATCGAGTGTCTTCCAGAGGCGGTGTAAGACTTTTTTCTTTGTAAAGGTGTTTGGCAGGCAGGGATAGGGGATGGGGGGGAAGTTTGGTGAGTGGGTTTGGGGTAGGATGTAGGAGATGGGGAGTGGTATTGGGTGGGTTTTGTTGGGGGTTGTGGGAAGGTTGGTGGTTTGGGGAGTTATTTTTGTTTGTTACTGTTTTTATGAACTTTTTAATATGCTTTTATATGTGTGGGGTTTTTTGTATTTTGTTTGCAAGCCACCCTGAGCCTTTTTTAGGGAAGGGTGGGAGAGAGAAATAAATAAATAAATAAATAAATAGTAGCTAGGTAGGAAGGGTAGACAAAAACCCCAAAATCAGACTGGATACATCTTCTAGCTGCTCTCTCTGAAGGCAGGTTGGAGAGGGTTCTCTAATTTTAAAATCAGTTACTAGACCAGCTAACTGCAGCAAGTAAGTGAATGTCAAATCCTACATATGGCAGCTGATTAGACCTCTGTTGAGAGTGAAAATCTTGCAGGCCTCTACACTAAACAAAATGAAAAATCATCGATTCTGGCATTATTAAAAACACAGGCTACTTGCCCACATTCAGTACGGGGAGGGGGGACTAACATGAGTTTAACTCAAGTTAGTGTGGTCATGTGAAACTCCCAATCATGTGCATGGGGGTTTTAGTGCTGTTTTTCCATTCCCCATTAAATTCAATAATGCCATACAGGGCTGGATTTTGAGCCCTGTCTTGCGTTATTGAATTTAAATGGGGGAATGGAAAAATAACACTTAAACCCCTGTGCCCATGATGGGGGGGGGCTTCACATGACCGTGCTAACATGAGTTAAACGCATGACCCCTTGCCCTTCCCTGAACATCAGCAAGCACCAACGGTTATGATATGGCATAGAACTTTACAAAATGCTAGGATTCCAGATCTTGCAGACCAAGAAAAGCTTGTATGGGACCAATCCTAGGCTGTTTGAGTGCTTTGGAGGAAATTAGCTCCTAGAGAGAAAAAACTAAGGTTACTCACCTATAACCGTGTTTCATCAAGATGGGCTCCGTCACTCACACTTTGGGTCTGTGTCTGTGCAGATCGGCCTAAAGATGATTCTGAAAACAGTTCATCCATTGCACACTGTAGCCCCTCCTCTCACATCTCACACCTTTGGGAATCTCCTAGTAAGGGTATAAATAGAAGGGGTGAGAGAATCCACTATTTCAACTAAGACTCTGATGTAGAGGGGAAGGCAGGTGGGTGGTGAGAGTGACGGAGCCCATCTCAAAGAACCAAGTTTACAGGTGAACCACCATAATTTCTTCTTTGAGTGGGGCTCCGTGCACTCACACCATTGGGGAAGAGTCCAGCAGTAATCCTCATAGGGAGGAGGTCAAGCCTATTTGAAAAGAGACTGCAATACTTCCATTCCAAACTCAGCATCAGAACATGCTGCCAAGTCTAAAACATAATTAACAATTGTGCGAGTCAAACTCCAGGTGGCAGCTTTACAGATTTGGTCTAACAGGAGCCTACAGAAGGAGGCGGCAGACATTGCCATGGCCCTAGTGGAATGAGCCTTAGACCAATAGGGGCATCTTTATCTTACAGTTGGTAACATAAGTAAATGCATTCAGCTAGCCAATTGGATTTAGTTTGGGATGAAACTTTAGCACCAATAAAAGGTGCTAATGAATAGGAAGGTATCCTACTGAAATGGTTTAGTTCTTTCAAGTTAGAAGGACAGAACTTCACATCAAGTGTACGTAGAGCAGCCTAATCTCTACTGGAGTGGTGTTTGGGGGCGATGGGAGGAAGTGGTAGCATAGTATTTTGGGATATGTGAAATTGAAAAGTTATTTTAGGCTTAAAGAAAGATGGGAGTCTCAATATTACTTTATCCTCAGCGAAAATCAAGTACTAGGGTTCTGCACATAGGGTTACCAGCTCTCTCGGTCTCCTGGCTGACTAAGTGCTACTAGCATGGAAGCTTTAATTGATAGTAAATATTTATTTTATTTATTTATTTTTAGAGTTTTGCTACCCCGCCCCTCCTGCCAGAGGCAGCTTGGGGCGACTTACAATTTGCAAAAAAAATTAAAACAATTTAAATACAACTAAAAGAAGGACAGAAAGAAGAAGAAAAAGAACCCCTACCCAACAGCCACCCCCTCACCCATCTTCCCCGCCAAATGTCTGGCAGAACAGCCAGGTCTTACAACTTTTCAGAAAAGAGGGGAGATCCGGGGCCAAATGGGCCTCCACTAGAAGGGAGTTCCACAGCCGTGGTGCAGCCACTGAACACCCTCCCCTGCGTGGCCCCCCCAGAAGACTAAGGGGACCTTGAGCAGGGTGCCCCCAGATGACCGCAGGGGTTGGTCCAGCACCCAGGGAGTAAGGTGGTCCCACAGATAGGTAGGGCCTAGACTGTTTAGGGCTTTATAGGCCAAAGCCAACACCTTGAATCGGGCCCAGAAAACCACCGGCAGCCAGTGCAGAGAGCAGAACACTGGTGTGATATGCTCCCAGCTGCCCAGTCCTACCAGAAGACGGGCCGCCGCATTCTGCACCAGCAGCATTTTCTGAGCCGTCACCATGGAAAGCCCCACGTAGAGCGTGGTACAATAGTCCAGTCTGGAGGTGATGAAAGCATGGATGATGGTAGCCAGGTCAGAGCCTGAGACAAACGGCCAAAGCCGTCATACCAGATGTAATTGGTGAAAGGTACTCCTTGCCACAGCCTCCATCTGGGCATCCAGGCAGAGCTGCGCGTCAAGGAGCACCCCCAGACTCCGTACCTGGGGTACCAATGGAGGGCAGAACCCACCAATAATGGGGGCCACCATCTCCATCGCCTTACCCACCAACATCACCTCCATCGTGTTGGGATTCAGTCTCAGTCAGTTAATCCTCATCCAGTCCCCCACAGCCGTCAAACACCAAGTAAGCACCGAGACTGCAGGGCCTGGGTCTGTTGAAAAATAGAGATACAGCTGGGTGTCATCAGCATATTGATGACACCACACGCCGAACCTCCTGATCACATCACCAAGTGACTGCATGTATACGTTGAACAGGAGAGGGGACAAAACCGAACCCTGCGGGACTCCACATGAGAGGTCTCGGTATGTTGAAAAAGACTCCCCAAGAACCACTCACTGCGTTCTACCAGTCAGGAAAGAGCGGAACCATTCGATAACAGTATTTCCCACCCCTGCACAGTCCCACAGTCGCATCACCAACATCCCATGATCAACCATATCAAATGCAGCCAAAAGATCTAATAGAACTAACAGGGTCAAACGACCCCGGTCCATTTCCCAGCACAGATCATCCACCAAAGCTGCAAGTACAGTCTCGGTGCCATACACCAGACGAAATCCCAACTGAAAGGGGTCCAGATAACTGATGCAGTCAAGATGTCCCTGGAGCTGCTGAGCCACTACCCGTTCAATAATCCGTTCAATAAATGGAAGGAGCAAGTGAGTAGGGGTTGGAATGCTTTTTACATAAGCTTCAATAGGACTAAAAGTAAATCCCATGGAGGGCAAGGCTCTCTCACAGGCAGATAAAGGTTAAATATACCTTTCATAAATCTTTTTAGGACTGGGCGTGAAAAAAACGGTCTGCTATCCATAGAGGCGTGATAGGCAGTAGTAGTAGTAGTAGTTTATTTCCATCATCTGTGACCATTGCAAAGAATTACAATGTATAAAATCAACAAGTATACATAAACAAACAGTCATGTAAATACAATACAACAACTCTATGACCTAATGACGGCGGTAGGAAACCCAAACCACCTATAGAATACACAAACTAATCTAACTGAAGTATCAGCTGTTGGAGGCTATAGTAATACCAACATGGTGCTGAATGACCTATAAAATCTGATAACAGGGCCTGATTCGGCCGTCCTCTCGCCATAATCCCCCCCCCCCCCCCCCCCCCCCCCCCACCAATTTTTTTTAATTTTTTTTTAAAGGGATTAGTGCCCTGGTTAAGAGGGAAGGGATTGAAACCCTAGGAAAGCTTTCCTAAGGTGAACAGCCTGGAGGAGATAAGCGGCAATATTTTGGATAGTATCTGGGTCAGAGCTGTCTAATAATAAGCAAAGAAGTGTAAGGTCCGATCGACCCAGATACTTATCAGTAAAGGGCTGTAAAAACTTCTGCCTGGGTTGATCGTATAGGTGGCAGTGGAGAATTATATGGGCAACTGTCTCCACGGCCAATTTGTCAAAGGGACATAGGTGTTCAGTAAAAGGGATTCCCTGCACCCAGCCGTCAAAAACGGCTGAGGGGAACGCATTAAACCATGCCACACAGATCAATTGTTTGGCCCTACCTGAAATAGGAGCAGTGAGATAATGAGCAACCTGCCCTATCTCTGGGACTCATGCTGGATAATCCCTCAGATGGGAGGACCTCCCGAGTTGACCCAGCTCACGCTGCCTACCTATATGCTCAACCTGCAATAACACTTCCTTCTTGAGCGAGGAAGAGAGTTTGTGCTGGAGATACTCGGGTGAGAGTCCCATCTTTTTTAACTGATCCCTTAACTTTGTTAGCCATGGACTTTAGAAGGAGTCCTCTCTGGCCTCCCTCAAAAGTTGGGAGCCCTGGCCCAGATTTAGCTTTATCCAGAATTTAAGGGCTAACAAATTGGCAGCCAGAGACCATTCTTTCTGGCCCAGTTCCATCTGAATGGCCGCTGATGTAGTGCCCCTTGGGGCTCCCAACAGCCTCTGCAGGAACCCAGATTGCATTCTGTCAACTTCCTGTGCACAAAAAGGAACCCATATCTCGGCCCCATATAGTACTTGAGATTTGATTTTACTGGAATAGACCTGGAGGGCCACCACCACCGCTGATCGTCCCTGTTTGATGAATAAGCACTTGATGAATTTCACTACACCTTTTGCCCCTCTGAGTGTCCTAGCGACATGTTCTGGTCAACTGTCTGATCTGTGAGAAAGGACACCCAAATACTGAAAGGCCGGGACCTGTTGGATGGCGTTTCCTTCAATGGCCCAGACATATTTCCTTAACTTAGCAGAAAAAAACAAGATCTTAGATTTGTCAGAGTTGATACTTAAGTGATTTACCTGACAAAATGCTGCAAAAGCATATAACTGGCGCGACCAGCTGACCCACGTTTGGCGGAGCAAAGCGACATCATCGGCATAACAGAGGCAGCCGATGGGCCGCAAAGCTAATTTTGGGGGGGGGAACAGGGCTTGGCCATGACTGATATCACCTCATCAATAAAGTAATTGAAGAGGGCCAGGGCCAAGACACACCCCTGCCTGACTCCCTGGGACGTGGAAACTGGGGGGGTTATATGCCCTTGATGATCCAACTTCACCACGAGGGAGGAGTGGGCATGTAATGACTGAATCAGGGCCAAAAGCCATTTGTCTATAGTGGAACCCTGCAACTTCCGCCACAGGGCCGCCCAAGCTACCGAATTGAACGCCGCCCTAAGGTCGAGAAATGCAACAAACAAAACTCCATTCCGGGCCCTGTATTTAGCTGCAAGATGTTGCAAAATGTCGCATTGCTTTGTCATCGAGCGGCCCTGTTGGAATCCCGTCTGCTCCATTGATCGTGCATTGGACTGAACCATCCAAGCCGATAACTTCCCTAACAAGTATTTTGCATAAATTTTGGCAGCTAGAGAGAGAAGACTGATAGGTCTATAATTAGCAGGGTCGGCTTTGCAGCCTTTTTTGTAGATGGAAATGATAACCGCCCTGTCCCAGTCCTGAGGTATCCTCCCAGTGGTGTAATGGCGGTAAATACCACCACTAGAATCGGAAGCCACCAGACCTTTGGGGTTTTATGATATTCCACTCAGATAAGGTCAATCGCTGGCGTCCGATTGTTACAAAAAGAATCTACAACAGGCTCAATCTCTTCCTCCACAACCGGCAGCCATGGGGGAAGCTTCCCCAGTTTAAGAGATAGGGACTCCTGGGGCTCCTCCCCTCTGGTGGAATTGTAGATAGGCTGAGATAGCCGCCAGGTAAACTTTGATGGATGCTGGTGCAAGTCCTAGGGTTTTTAAGTGAGAGAGGTAAGTAAGTATGTACTTGATGGTTGTCGAGTTGGGCAGGAGATTGGTCCATTTGCCCAACTGGTGAATTGCTTCCATTTTGCCTTGTAAGCTTTGTTGGTCATGGGGCCCCCGTGCACTTTTGAAGATATAAACAACATAATCCAGTAAGTCTGTATGGTCTTGTGTTGTTATATCAACAGGCTGTTAGGATGGTAGAGGTGGATGTAGTATGCTGCTGTTGTCCTGCGTTAGAAGGTTCGAAGTTAGGAGGTACTGTTCAACATTTTTTGGGAGAGCTACGTCAGCTGAGTATACCAGGGCTGTCTTGGACCCATCTTGTGCTATTAGAATACAGCATGCTTGGTTCTGGTGCAGCTTTTGTAATTCTCTGGGTATTAAAGGGAATAGGAGGAAAGGCATATATTAATGTCCTCCCCCAATGGATTTGAAATGCATTGGTTACCGACAGCTTTGAGTGATTTGATCTGCTGCAGAAGATTGGGCACCGAGTATTTTGTTCCATCATAAATAGGTCTATTTGGGGTACACCCCATTGTTGGAAAATAGATTGCGCTACAGCATTGTTCCACACCAACTTGTATTGTGATGTTGCTTGTCTCCTGAGAGTATTTGCTAAAGTGTTTATCTCGCCTGCTACATGTGTGGTGATGGGATGTACCTTGTGGGCTATTGTCCAGTTACAGAGTTTTGTTGACTTCCTGCACAGTCAAGAGGAGTGGGTGCCCCGTTGTCTGTTGATATACCACATCGCCATGGTGTTGTCTGTGGCAATTTGAATAGATTTCCCTTTAATGTAAGGGAGAAATCCTCTCATGACAAGCTGAACTCATGAAAAGGAGAGAAAGCAGGGCCAGCCCCAGGCCTGTGCCACATGTGCGGCTGCACATGGACCCATGGCCAGCTGGGGCCCCGTGCTTGCCTGGCTGAGGGGCAAGCTATAGTCAGCTTCACCCCCAATAAGTTCTTCTGCCTCCCCACCCTGGCTCTGGTCCCCATCCCTCACCTGCCTCTACCTGCTAGTAGCGCTGCAGCAGCAGCAGAGGGACACTGGGACACACCAATCGGGCTGGGAGATAAAACTGTTTGTTTACAAACAACGCCTCCCCATGTGAGTGATCAGAAGGTTGTTACCTTGTAAAAAAGGTTCTTCAAGATAGCTCCCAACATTCTCACAACTGGATTGTGCATGCTCACCCTATCCAAATAGACCACATGATGGTTTCCAGCTCCTCTAGTATAAAAAGCGCTCTCCCCCTTAGAACGACAGTTCCTTCCAACCCTTTCTAGTAGTATAAGAAAAAAAATCCATGCGGGGCTGGAAGGGTGGGTGGTGTGAGAATGTTAGGCGCTATCTCAAAGAACCTTGTTTACAAGGTAGAAGCCTTCTGTTCTTCTTCAAGTGGCTCCTCACAGGCCATTTTTATATGGCTCCGCCAGGTGGGGGGTCCATGGGTGCGCTGGTGAGTGGGCAGGAAATGCACACGGCCGCACACGTATCCCCACTCATCCACACCCACGGAGTAACTGCCATTTCCCCCTGGTTGTTCCGTGTGTGGGGACAAGTGGGGGGTGAGTGGGGATGCGTGTTAGGTGGGCGCGCACGCACCCCCACTCACCATGGGCATGTGCAGCATGTTGTTCACATGGGGCTCCCCCACCCATGAATGCATAGAAATCTGTGTGTTCATGGGTGGGAGAGGCCCATGTAAAAAGGGCCACATTCTCCCAACTGTCTTACTTATATTACCTTAGGTAGGAATTTAGGATGTAAAGCAATACCTATTCTATCTTGGAAAATCTGCAAATATGGTTCTGAGCTTAGTAGACTCTGCTGCTGAGCTGGGCTGCTCATTTGGCAGAGGAGGGAGTGCTGATTGATTGCCACCTGACTCCCTTCCTCTCCTCTCCTCCCCTCCAACAGGTATAACTGCAAGGGTTGGGCCCTGGGGGCACCAGCCCTTGGACGACACCCAAAGGGTGTCGGCCATTGGTCGGGCCATTTGTGGGAGCCATGGTGGCCAGGACAGTCGGCAGACCTGATCCCCCGAACTGCGGTAGGCTGGCTATAGGATTGCTCCTTCCCACCCCTACCCTTGCGGAGGTGGGGTCTGGGAAGGGCAGCTTCCGGGATGCTTCCCATGACACCGGGGGCAGCCGGAGGCTGTGCCAGAGGCACATGCTGGGGGCGCAGATCGAAGGGGCACGGTCAGAGGGTTCTGCCCTTTAGCTGTGCCCTTCAGGTGGGCTGGGAGGTTGGGGCGGAGGGATCATTAGTGGGTCTAAAGAATGTGAGTTTTCTCCTGCTAAAGTTAGTGGGAAGGCCTTCCCCCTGCGAGAGTGGGGTGGAGGAGGAAGAGGAACTCCCCTGGTGGGAGCAGGGGAGGGAAGACAGTGGGGTGTGGAGCCGACTGCCTGGTGTGAGCAGGCAGCGGCATGAGTGGTGCCAGTGGAGAAAGTATTGGGATGATGATATATGTAATTAATGTTAAATGGAGTTATGGGATTTTGTGTATATTATGATGTTGTGTGGGTTCCCCTGTGCGGAATTTAAACCCAAGAACTGTATTTTTTGATATTGTAAACCGCCTCGAGACAACATGGGTTGGGAGAGTGCGGGGTATAAATAAACAGTGAAATGAAATGAAAAAATTATGGCTGCTATTTCACTAACTCTTCTTAATGAAGTTATTGCTAACAGGAATACTGTCTTTAAACCTGCACCCCATAACCAGTTCATTTGAATTGCAAGTCACCCTGAGCTGCCTGTGGCAGGAGGGGTGGGGTAGTAAACATTTGAAATAAATAAATAATAATAAATTTGTGCCCCCGCCCCCCATATAATCAATTCACGCTGCCCCGGGGGCACAAATTAAATGGTTATGGGTGGGGGGCAGCATGAATTGATTATGGGGGGGGCAGGGGCACAAATGAACTGGTTATGGGGTGGGGGCAGCATGAACTGATTATGGGGGCAGGACTGAACTGGTGTATATATATATATATATATATATATATATATACACACACACACACACACACACACACACCATGGCATAATGCACTTAATGAGCTAGCTGCATTTTGGGTGTCTTGTGTGTTAATAGCACCTCTGGACCGGTCGCACCATGTGCGTGCACAAGGCACAGGCAGCTCCGGCAGCAAGAAGCAACAGGTCCTGGAAGCCAGGCTGGCTAAGCTCACCCCCTCGTCCAGTAAGGCAGTGGACGCAGTCAGTTTCTCTGTGCCTGCCTCACTGCCCGCCCAGCTGCCCCTGCAGTGGAACCACTCCTGGGGAAGTGGTGGTAGACGCTCAGCTGGGGAGGTGGGGAAGCATTGGGAGGCCATGCTTGTCTATGGCCACTCAGCGGGGTAGAGAATGGGAATCCTTCCTGTCCAGTGGGAGTACATTTTTTGTAAATGTACACATTTGCCTAATTAGGTGGGACCTAATTATGCAAATTAGGCCCCGCACCAAGACTTTGCACATGGCCTCAAACCCTGGAGCCAGCCCTTAGGGAAAGGCCCATAACATGGAATCCCTTTCATACACTTTTAAAGACTGCTTTCTCTGCACCCAACAGCACCTCTCACTGGAGGGGCGCTGTGGGGGCGGGGGGGAGGAGGCCTTTGAAAGTGACAGGCCCTGGTCAGGATCACTGTGGACCTAAGCTCTGAAGCAGTCCCAGCTAGGACCTGTCACTTTCAAAAGCCAGTTGGCACATTCAAGCAGTCTGTCAAGTCTTGTTCAGGCATCAATGGTGCCTGAATGGAGACAAGTCAATTTAGGCACTCCTGATGCTTGCCTGAATCTTCAAGTGCTCGGTTGCAGCTCTAGTCTGGATGTATCAAAATTACCACAACAGTGGACAATAAAAAACTTCATACACAAAGGTTGTTTTTACATGGACGGCGCAACAGCGCCGATGGGTGGAGATGGGTGTGGAGGAGTGGGTAAGCACACCCAGCAAACACCCGGCGGCACCAAGCAGGGAGACAGGTACACGGGCAGCACTGCGGAGGGTTGTGGGAAGGAAAGGGGAGGGGTCGGCAAACACCCAGAGGCCAAAAAACCATCCCGGGAAGCACCCAGCAAACACCCATGCAAGTACACGGACAGCCGGGATCGGGAACACCAGGGAAGTCCCGCCCGGCACAACGATGGCACAACATGACTGACAGAGGGCAAATGAAGCCACGCAATGTGGCCCTGCCCTCAAGCCACCAGGAACCGCACGGGGGTGGGGCAGGAGGGAGATGGGATGACAGCCACTACAAAGGAGCCGGCATCAACCAGCCCCTGCACAGGGCCAAGACTGCCTAGCGCCACAGAGTCACACAAGCACACACACCCAGCAGAGTACCACACACACAGCGGGCAACAGAGGCACAGAGGGACGGGCACATGGGCCATGGGGGACAAGGGGAAGAAAGCACCCACATCACCCAGGGAAATGAGCAGCACCCTCCAAGAGGCAGCCGCCCAAGGGGAGAAGTCAACACAAAGTACAGCACACACATAAGGAGGGAACCACACAGACAGTTTAATAGAACAAGGAACCCCAACGGAAGGCAACAAAAGGGCAGTCCCCAGGGATGGGGAGTGGAACGGGGGGAGATCGAGGGCAGTGGCAGGGCCGGGGCAGATCTAATCAATAGGGCCAGCGATCCCGAGCCCAGCGCCAGCACACAGCCTGTGCATGGTCCAGCCAGTGCAGCCGCTCCAGAACATGCAGGAGGTGGTCCAGGACATCCCCCTGCTCCCAGGTGTGCTCAGCAATCTGGACTTTCACTGCAGGGGACAGAGGAGGGAGACAGCCATCAGAGCAGGCCAACGGCCCCATGGAACCACAGCCCCCACCCCCAAGAGCCACAAAGGGACAGGGCCCAGAAAAATAGCAGCACACACACATATGGCATCATACAGCCTGCCGGCTGCCTGCAGGTTCCAGGCTGCCCACTCAAGCCGCAGGACCAAACCGTCAAGGTGGAGGATCGCCAGCAGCACAACAACAGTAGCTGCAGGAGAGAAGGGACAGGGCGATGGGGAAAGGCCGCACCGAAGGGCCAAGGGCACGTTGGGGGCAGCCCCAGCTCCAGGGGAGCACCCCACATGCGCACAGACGGCACACACACACACACCCAGGAACCCTGCACCATGGAGGATCGGAGGGGCACGGGCCGGGGCAAGCACACCACATACTCACGTTCTGCCGCCCAGCACCCCTGAGGCTGCCACCAGTCCATCACCACAACCAATGACAGACACCACCAACAGGGGGTGATAGCAGAGGGGAGCAGAGGGGCGGGGCAGGACCCGGGTCACACCAATGGCCAGGGGAGCCCCAGGTATACAGCATGCACGCCCAACAGCAATAACACCACGGGCACATGGGCAGGCAGCATCGAACAGCAGGGAAGCCCCCAGGGGAACACACAACAGCATACCACCCCAGAGCCCTGGTGCCCAAAAGCACACACCAGGCCCACCCACACCGCACATCCACACACACGGGGGCAGGTAGACTGCGAAGGGGAGGGGGCAAACAGGAGGATACAGTGCCAGACAAGCAAGGCACAACCAAACATCACAGAACGGACCTTTAATAAGGACAGGGTAACGGGATCCCCCAAACAAGCAGGGGCAAGGCAAGGCAAGGGCAGCAGGCAGGTCCGCCATTGGGCATGTGTACATCTGTGTACAGGTCCACCTGCGGCCAGTGGGCAGGGGCACAACTGAAGCAACAGCAAGATGGAGTGGAGGGCAGCCAGTGGAGGAGCAGGGTCTCAGTGCCCCAGGTCACCGGCAGCAGGGATGCAGAGGACAGCACAGAGGCACAGGCAGCTGGGCCGAAGGGATCAGGTGCTGCCAAGGAACAGCTCAGGGACAGTCCGGCTGATGCTCCCGGAATGGTGGCCCCTGGACAAGACCCTCCCAGGCGAACAGCCCCCGTTGGAAGCCACGAGAGAGCATATGAGCAGCCACAAGGTAGCAGGGAAGGAGGTGATCAGCAGTGGCGGATGCCTCCCACACAGCTGGAAGGTCCCTCACTGAGTGAAGCATAGAGAGCTCCTTATCAGTAGAACACCCGTTCAGGAGGGGTCCACCAACATCGGGGCACAGCAAGCCCAAGTCGTACAGGAGGGCCCATACATCAGAGGGTGGGCGCGGGATGCCACGGGCATGAAGGAGGGAGCCGGTGTACAGGGCAGCAATTGGGGGACCCCTGAACAGCATGGCAAGGCCGTATCCAGGCCGCGCCGCCAACTGGCGAGCGGCCATACACTCCTCAGAGGTCCACAGCAAGACAACAGCGGGCGGGGGCCCCCCAAGGCGGTTGCCAAGGGAGGGTGAAGCCGAGCCCAAGGGCACGCTCCCAGCATGCTGGGGCCCTGATCCAATGGCCCATCGTCCACATGTAAGGTTACAGGAGCCGAAAACCATCCACCACCGACATGGGATCACTCACCAACAGCTGCACGTCAGGACTCAGCCATAGGGCCCCCAACAGCATGTCTGCACTGAGCAACCATGCCTCCCCCTCTCCATCCCTGTTCACGGGCCCACATAAGAAGCAGCCATTGCAGCAGGGTGCCCCACTCTGGTGAAGCAACAGGCGGGAGAAGCAGGGCTGCAGTGACTGGGACGAGCACGGGACACGAGGCACCCCCGCCCACGGGTGACCTTGCATGCCTGAGATACACCAGCCTATGGGGGCCGGGGCTCCGCATTCCACACACCCGACAGATGAGAGACAACACAGGTGAAGACAGACAAGCAAGGCCACGGCTGGGCAGCGTGCCAGGCCAGGCAGCTGAGCCAGGTGCCCCAACCCCACCTAGCACCGATGCAGCATTCCAAGACGGCCCATGGAAGCACCACTCGTACAGATGATGCATATGCAGAAGTACCCTGGGGGGTGCACGGTCCCATCCCCCCCCCCCGGTGACTAGGTGGCCGAAGACACCCGGGGGGCAGTCAGCTGGCCCAGGTAACGGTGGCAGCAGCGCCACACCCCCTGCCCCATACCAATCGGTGGTCAGCCACCACGGGTCTACACAGTACATAAGCGAGCCGGAGTGGGTGGATGGCAAGGTGTGGGACAGAAGTAGCCGGAGTCTGAGAGGCGAGTGGAGACACGTGACACACTGCAGCGGGAACACCGAGGTGGCCCAGGATTACAAGGGGAGCGGGGGCCGGGGGGACAGGCCGTACAGAGGAGGGCTTCAAGGCCAGGCTACCAGGCACTGGGGGTGTCCGGTGGAATTGGAGCAGCGATATGCCTGTACAACATATGTAGAGAAGGGGCCTATGCCTGGGATTCTCTTATGTCACTGTGGTATAAGATCGGTTTGTGATGCAAATTGGCCAACAGAAATGTCAACCAAATATCCTCATTCTGTGCTGGGACCATCCCAACATATTTCCCCCACTTGTTTCTGGGAAGTCAGAAGCATCTGTTTAGGAAAGAGTCAATAGAGATTCTCTTATGTCCTCTGTCTCAGTGCTGCAGGATGTGATTGTGATGATAATTGGCCAGCCTGGATGTGTTTAAACTATGTCTCCTGACTGCTGGGATGCTATCTCAGAAGTCCCAGTTATGTTGCTTATGCCCGCCACAGGGCCGCCCCCTATGCCCACCTCGAAACCACTACCAATTGGTCCTGTAAAGCTAGAAGCTTGCAGTAATGTGTTTGGCCATTGAATGTGTCTGTCAGTCTTTGGGGTTGCTCCACATCCTTCCTCCTACAGTCTCTCTCCCCCTGCCATGCAGGGTGCCTGCCTCTGACTGGCACTGAATATGCTGATATTCATCTGAATAATGATCTTCACAGGGACAACATCAATTGCTTATATAATTGGGTCCCTTTATCAAAATCTCCTGTACATTTGCTGAAATGGCAGGAAAGGTATTTGATACATTCTTGTCAAATATCCTGTAAACAGAATGGAATATCAAAATGTAACAGCTGGAAATGTATTTTCAGGTTAATGTCTTATACCCTTGGGACCCTTTATCCACTCTTTCCTAAAATTGGCAGAAATATTAAGCATATGGAGGGATGTAATATGCACAAGTTTCATGAACACTGGATGCAAGATAAAGAAGTTGTAGCCATGAATGTGTATGGAGCTTTTCTTAAAATCACAACATTCAATTGCTTCTGAAATCAGTTTCCTTTAGCTAATCATTCCGAATTTTGGTACACCTAGTGCCCTCCATTGGGGGTACAATCTCTCTAAATTTCATCAAAAGGTAATAAGAAACAAAAATGTTATCGCCAGAAATATGTTTTTCAGTTTTTTCCTTTTATTTCAAAAACCAAATGTCATTTTCAGTTCTCGATTGCACCAAACTAAAGACCGAACTGAGCCCAACTGAACTGAATACCAAAACCAAACTCAACATTCGACCCAAACCACTGAACAGCCAAACATCCGAACCAGACAAACTGAACACAGCCAAACCGAACAGCCGAAACGAACGTACGAAACGAACGCAGCCAAACCGAATGGTCGAACCCGAACCACGATCTGTTCACCCATCCCTACCAACGACTGGTGGGAGAACATGCTGGCCACATGGACGGACACTGAATGGATGGAGCCCTTCCGGATGCCCCACACCCTCCTGACCCGGTTGTGCGGGCTCCTGAGCCCCCATCTCAGGAATTTGGAGAACAACATGCGCTTCCTGCTGCCACCAGGGATGCGAGTGGCCATGGTGGGGTGGCAGCTGGCCACCCCCAATTCCTGCAGGAGCATGGGGGAGCAGTTCGGGGTGGAGACAGCCACCGTGAACAGGGCCCTCCATGATGTGTGTGACCTTATTGTGGAGCTCCTCCTAGAGCGGGTCATCCATCTCCGCAATCCCGATTAGGTGATATGCAGCTTTGAGGTGCTTGGGTTCTCCCACTGTATTGGGCCATCGACAGCACCCACATCCCCATCATTCGGCCCCACATGCAAAGATCGACTACATGAATAGAAAGCAGTCCTTCTCCATCAACCTGCAGGCCGCGGTGGATCACAGGGGCTTATTCATCGATGCGTACGCTGGCCAGTTGGGCTGGAGCCACGACGCGCGCATACTGCGAGCGTCCCCATTCTACGCATGCATGTTCAACAGGGAGCTTGCTCCCAACATGTACCATGTGATAGAGGGCATCTCCATGGTCCCAGTCGTGATCAGAGACCCCACCTACCCGCTCAGCCCCTGACTCATGTGGGCCTATCCAGTGGCGCGCCACCCAGACCACCGCCTGTTCAATGAGCGCCTGTCGTCCACCCGCAGTGTGGTGGAACGGACCTTCGGCCTCCTTAAGATGCAATGGTGCCTTCTGAACAGGAGCCAATTCGACCTGGACCACACCCCCATCCTCGTCCTGTCTGCATGCATCCTGCACAATGTGTACAAGATGGGCGGCGCAGCCCTGGACAACCCACCACCTGCACAGAGGGACGGCCCTGTGCCCCTGTACCAACATGTCCAGGGTGGGGCCTTCTGGTGCATCTCCGAGGAAAACAGGGACGCCCTCTGCAGATGCATCGTCGCCCAGGTGGCCGATGACAGGGCCGTGACTGACCCTCACCCCTGTCCCTAGCATTGTAGCCACTTTAATAAAGCTGGGTAGCTCCCTTTAAGCACAACTGTGCCTATGTGCCATGTGTGGGCTAAGGGGTTCTGATATTGGGTCCCGTGGGTAGCCACAGCGCATGTGGGCCCCCCTTCGGTGCCTGCCACAGGGTGGCATGCCCACCCTCCGTCCCGCTACCCACAGTGTGCCGGCCCCTAATGGCAGGGTCCCAAGGACCTGGTTCCAGGCACCCCACCTGTCTGCGCACTCGATGGGCCGCCCCCCAGTATAGGTTGGCAGGCCTGGCCCCGTGCACCTCCCTCCCCCTGCTGTTGCCCCTCTGCCACCACCCAACCCCCCTCCCCCGGCCACCTGTACCTGGACAGAGTACGCTCAGCAGAGGTATGCAAAAGAGGAATTTATTTAGGAGTTGTATGTACAACAAGGATGGGGGGTTTAACGTCTGGGGCGTCCGCACCACTGCTTGACTGCACCACCGGGGCTCAGAAACCGGCGAGCCCCTGCTGCCACAGCTTGCAATAGTCACCGGCCTGGGCTCCCTGTCCTCCACAGGCTGCTCCACACTGGCCTCCGCTGCAGGACCCTGCAGGGGAACACAAGCATGGGGTGAGCAGTCTTCATGTGCACCCATTACCATCCCTCATTGGGGCCTGGGCTGCTGGGTATCTCGTGTGTGCCCTGGGGGGCCCCGTTCCCCATGGGGTGTCACGATTGATGTGGGTCTACCCCTCCTGCCTTGTTGTCTTGCGGAGCCCCGTCAATGGTGGTATGGACTGTGCCCATGTCTGTACGGTGTTGCAGGGCTGGTCCACGTGCCATGGCCATTGGTGGTTGCTCCATATCCCGTGTGGTGCAATTTCCCGGTGTGCGGGACATACGGGGTTCACTAATAGGAACCTGCCTTGTGCTGGTCCCCCTCCTCCATGACTGGGCTACCTGTTGTAGCATCCCCACCCCCCATGGGCCTCGGTCATTGCGGCCTTACTGGAGGGAGTTGAGCAGCTGCCATGGGTGGTTGAATGTCCTGGGTGGGGGTGTCACTTGCGGGGCAGGGGTCGGGATTGCAGCTGTGGGGGGACCAGGAGGGGGGCGGGCAGGAAGGGTGGCCCCACCGGCTGTTGGGGGTGTCCTATGTGGGGGAGGGGGACCCTGTGAACCAGGTCTGGGTAGGGATGCTGCTGGGGAAGCCACAGGTGGCCGAGGTGCGGGGCAGGCCACCGGCACCAGTGGGTGGCCGCCATGGTGTTGATCGGCTGTCAACCCTCCATCCGTGGCATGGTGGGGCCTGTCGTGCTGGGGGTCACACCGCAGGGCCTCCATGGCCTCCCCCATGAGGTCCATGAGCTGTGCGGCCTGACCCTCCAGCCTGTCATAGGCGCTGCTCACGTTGGAGGGTGGCAGCCTGGCGCCTGTCCCAGAGGTGCTCGGTGTAGGACCAGGCCATCATGGCATCCAGTCTCTCCCAGTCCCTTTCCCCCTCCCCTCTGATGAGCTCCCTGGCAAACGCGAGTTCTTGGAAGTGCACCTCGACTAACGGTCTCAACTCTTCCAACAGCTCCCTGCTGAGGTCCTCCCTCTGTCGCTGGTTCCTGGCCCTCATTTCCCAGTTCTGCTCCATGCTGCTGGAAGCTGCACCCCTCGCACGTGCTGGACGCTGTTCTGTGAATGGGAGGTTACACTCCGGGTTGGTATGGGGGGCAGTTGGGGGCGGCTGCCCACAGGGGACCCCCTCCCCACCCTGTACCACCGACCACCTCTGCGCCGTGCCCCCCTTTGTCCCCTGGCTGGCGTGGCCTTCTGGGGATGTGAGCCTCACCGGGTATCAGGGGTGCAGGTGGCCCCACCTTGTCTGACTCCTCCTCCACTACCTCCACCTCATGTACCTCCAGGCTTCCTTGGGCTGCAAGGGAACGGGTGGCACTAGTGGTTGCCCGCTCCCGGGCCCGGGACCCTGAGACCCTGTCCAGGCCTCCCCGCACCCCGCCGGCTCCGCTGGGGTGGTTGTACCTGGACCCTGTTCCTCCGCCTCCTGGGGGCCGTCCCGGGTCTCCACTTGCTCCGCACGTGCCCCCCATGGCCATGCACCCTGTGGGCTTTGTGGGCACGTGCGGAGCATGGTGGTACGGCGATCAGATCCCCGGGGTGCCTCCTCCCCCTGTGGGATGGGGCTGTGCCCTCCCACTGCATGGCTGATCTCATTAGGGGGAGTTGGGTGTTGGACCTACACCTGTCTCTGGGAAAGGCACTGCCATGTGTGCGGGAGGCCACAATGTCCCCATCCATGCAGAGGAACTTCTCTAGCTCAGCACGAAACTCGGATGTGCGCGCATGGCCTGGCCAGACTTGAGATTGTTGTCCTGGATATGTTTATATCTGGACCTCAATTCCTTTGCCTGCTGCATGCACTGGGTTACATCCCTGTTGTACCCCTGCCACTGCATCTCCTGGGCGATGGCTTCATAGATCTGTCTGGTCTTATAGCTATGCACCAGGTCATGCTGGACCCTTTCGGACACCCACACGCGGATGAAGTCCCTGATCTCCTGGCTGGACCAGGGCTCCCCCTTTTGGGATCCATGTGTGGGGGGCCCTCCAATATGGCAGCATGGGGTCCACCCAGTGGCTGTGGAGATGGTTGTCACCTGTTGGGAGTAGTGCATTGTGGTTACTCACTGTCCTGTTGCCCCCCTACGACCCCCATTGGCCCTTCCCTCCCCCCCCCCTGGGGTGCCCTTCTGCTCACCTGACTGTCTGGGGGGGGTGTCTCCTCAGCCGTCGGCCTGGTGCTGCGGTGCTCCGTTGTCTGGGTGGACTCCTGGGGGGATGGGGACAGGGGTTATGCAGCTGTGGCTGGGCCCATGTTCCCCCACCCATCGTATCAGGACTGGGGCGCAGTCCGGCCTACCAGGGCTGTGGGTTCCCCCCAGACACTCACCTCACTGTTACTGCTGCTCCTTTGCCCATGCCTTTTGGTGCTGCTGGGCTGTGGGTCCTCAGTCGGGGATGAGGTAGGTGTGCGCCCTTGGCCCTGTGCTGGGATACGAGTACTGTGTTTAGCCATGGTGCGTACCCCTCCCCATTTCCTTCCTGTGTGGGCTCCCTCCTCTTGTTCTTCCTGGGCGGGACCCCCTCCCCCTGTTCTTGCTGGGCGGGACCCTCTCCCCTTGTTCATGCTGGGTGGGACCCGCTCCCCTTTTCCTTCCTGGACAGGCCCCCTCCCCTTGTTCTTGCTGGGCAGGACCCCCTCATCATGTACCTCCATGCCGCCCCCCCTGGGCGCTCCTGGGTCCCTGTGCTCACCTGGCCCCTTCCAGCCCATTGGGCAGCGTTGGCTCCTTTGGTCTTGTTGGTTGCTTTCCTGACGACCACCGTGGGAGCCCACGCGTGTATTTCATGTTCCACCCTCCTTTATGGGCCCTCAGCCGGACGTCCGGCACCCCACCCCACCCCATGGGCGTATCTGCGTGGGGGCACTTGCGTGACCCTTGCACCGGCGCACTGTGGTTCCGCTGGTCCATTCCACGTGGTTGTGGGTGTTTTCTTTTTTACATGGACGCCCGGGTGTTGAACACCCGTCTCCACCCACGGAGGGTGCTGGCTCCCTCCCAGCTGCTCCGTGGGTGTTGGCGGATGGGTCAGGCACGCGCACCCACCCAACCACTCGTGGCCTTTTACACGGATGCTCTCCCACCCATCCAATGGGTGTTTCTGGGTGTTCGTGGGTGGGTGCCGTCTGTGTAGCAGTGGCCATAATCACAATGACGCATGCAATGCTGCAAACAGAAGGAGGTGGGGGAAGGAGGTACATTCTAATGGACCTAGTAAATCTTTACCATATACATAAATTCAGGGAATAAATTATTTTTTTTCTAGGAGTCAAAAATCAAAGTCCATATCAAGCACAATGGCCCATTGGGGCAGTGTGGTTAAGGCACATGAATTTCTTTCTGCCTAAGGTATATAAGGAAGTGATGTGGCCAGCACCACAGCCAGCCACTTTTGACTTCTCCACCACAATAGATCAATGGAGATGGCTATCAGGTATGTAAACAAGCAGGATTCAGAACCACAACCTACAGGAATGTCACTCAGCATCTGAAGCATTACTATACTATTGCTTGCATCCTGCTCTTGGAATTCTGCATAGATTGTGATATTGATTGCACTGACACTTCTCTCGCTTTCACTAGCTCCTCAGCCCCATAGATTACTCATTTATGCTCCTCCTGTAACTTCTCAACTTCGGGTGGCAACGTGTCAAAAAGAAAACCAAAAACAGTGCCTTTAAAAGCACTACAATAAGGGTCTCCAACTCTCTCAAAATAATAATACTTCAATGCTTGAAGCAATTATTGTCAATTGTTTTTAAAATTCTTCAGTGTATGAAAAGGATATCATGTTGTGGGCCTTTTCATGAATAAAAGTCATAAACAGAGCAAGCTGGGGGATGGTGTTTTTTGTTTTTTTTTGCAAATTAAAAAAATGGAAATCAAGAAAGCAAGTTTGGAATCAGCTCTGACATATCCACAAGCAAGTTGTTCAGAAGGATATGCTATTAGACATATGATAGGTTTAGAGAGAATAAACTCCAGAGTTATTTTAAAAATATGAAAGATGGATTCCTTATTAATTCAAAGCTAGTCTGATTTCCAAACCAGCTGAAGGGAAAAGGAAAAAAAAGAGAGAGGGAGAGAGAATCTGCGAAAGACCATAAATTGGAAACTGAAAACAACCTTTTTCAACCACCATTTCCCCAAAAGAGCTGACATCCTGGCTTTATTTCTACCATACTTGGTGGGCCAGGGCAGAGGCCCTGCATGCAAGCTGCTGCTCATTTAAGAAGAAGCTTTTACTGGCACGGTGACAGTGCTAGTGGGGCTACAGGTGCTGCCAGAAGCAGGGGATAGCAGCTGTGTGAGTGGGCATGGCAGGAGCCAGCCCAGAGTACAAAGTTGAGCCAGAGCTCAGAATGGGATTGGGAAAGGGGGTGGGGGGGGGGGGGGGAGACTGGGTGTTTTCGCTCAGACAGCACCCACACTTCTACCTTGCTTCATCCCTGGTTAAAGGCAGTCCACCAGATGTGCAGGTGGAGCACAGGTGGGGCAGGTTGTCCCTGCTCTGTAGGGATGTGCGAACAGAATCGAGTTTGGAAATTGGGTTCGGTTCGAAAATCGAGTTCGGTTCGAAAGTTCGGTTCAGTCGACCAAACTATTCGAGTTCAGTCGAATTCTGAACTTCCGAACCAAGTTGGTACATTCAAAACCAGGTTTTTTGGCCTTCCGAACTGGTTCGAATTCAACCAAACAGTTTGGGCGAATTCGAGTTTGGTTCGAAAGTTCGGTTCAGTCGACCAAACTATTCAAGTTCAGTCCGAACTCCGAACTTTTGAACCGCGTTCGCACATCCCTACTGCTCTGGGGCAGCCCCGCCAGCAGTGCTACAGAACACCCAGGAGCACTGTAGGCAGAGCAGGCAGCCCAAATCTGGATGGCAGGGCTGCTGTCCATCTGCTTGGTGGATGGCCACTGCAGCTCCCCTCTTGGGGCAGAGGTTATTTATTAAAATGTATATGTGGCCCTTCCCAAAGGCTTAGGGTGATTTATAGATCATGAAAACATGAAAATAACCCCACACACACACACACACACTACAACCCCCCCCCCCAACAAACACACCCAATACCATCTCACACACACACACCATCCCAATCCCCTATCCTCGGCCACTAAATGCCTTTCCAAATAAAAAGGTCTTAGACCGCCTCCAGAAAACACCCAGGATTGGGCTCAAATGAACCTCTGGGGGAAGGGAATTCCAAAGCATTGGAGCAACAACTGAGAACGCCTTCCTGAACAGGGCTAACAGACAGTACCCAGACGGAGGCACACCCAGATTGCAGGGGTTGCAATGGAAGGACAGGTGGTCTTTCAGATATATGAGTTGCCCCAGGCTACGGCATAGAGTTGCAGGCAATTTAACTGCAACTTTATGGTGTGTGGGAAGAGGGTGCCATGTAGGTGGACTGTGGGCTGCAGCGCCCGCCAGGCTATTTAAACCCAACTCAGGCTGAGCTGCAAGACGGTAGACACAGGGGTGCACCCCCACATCTGTGTGACAACACCCATTGACAGAGGCAGGAGCTGAGCTCTGTCTCTGGGCTTAATCAGCCAGAGGGTGGTGCCTGGTTTAACAGCTCAGAGGGTGTTGTCTGGACTAACTGGGTTTCAGAGAAGTGTGCCTGGCCCAGAAAGGTTGAGAAAGTGTGAGCATAGGTCAGAAGGTGTTGCCAATGCCTAGCTCAAAAGACTGTATGAGAACTGTTTAAGATAAATGAGATAAATTCCCTACTGAGAGTGCTTGTGGGCCCTAATCTTGTTAAGACTCATTTCAAGCTCGTCTCATCAACTGTCTCTCTGACATCTCTACCTGGATGTCTCAACGTCAACTCAAACTCAACATGGCTAAAACTGAACTCCTTATCTTCCCCCCTCATCCTTCCTCTCCTTCCTCACTGTCAATAACTATTGATGGAGTCACCATCCTGCCTGTCCCCCAAGCCCGTAGCCTAGGCTTCATCTTTGACTCAGCCCTTTCTTTTAAACCCTACATTGACTCTGTTGCTAAATCCTGTCGCTTCTCCCTCCATAACATTGCTAAGATTCGCCCTTTTCTCTCTGTCTCGTCTGCCAAAACTCTTGTTCATGCTCTGGTCATCTCTCGCCTCGATTACTGTAACCTCCTTCTCACTGGCCTTCCCCGGTCTCACCTTTCTCCCCTCATCTCTGTCCAAAACTCTGCTGCCAGGGTCATCTACCTCGCCAGTCGCTTCGACCATGTGCAGCCCCTCCTCTCTTCGCTTCACTGGCTTCCCCTTCCTGAACGAATCCTGCACAAGCTCCTAGTCTTCACCTATAAAGCTCTTCACAACCTTGCTCCCCCCTACCTCTCTGCACTTATCGCCCTCCATACTCCAGCCCGTGCACTTCGCTCCTCCTCTGTCCCTTCTCTCACCCTTCCACGCCTTCCCTGCTCCCCTAAGCGCCTTCGTCCCTTCTCACTTGCTGCCCCCCATGCCTGGAACTCCCTCCCTGTCCACATCCGCCTTGCCCCCTCCCTTCATACCTTCAAATCTCTCCTTAAAACTCACCTCTTTCGCTCTGCTCTGTCTGACTCTTTATCCTGCTGAGCCACTATTCCTATACCTACGATCGGTTTACCCTTATCCTTGCAACATGGACCTGCCTGCTGTCATTCTCATCGTAACCAAGCCAAGTACGTGCACTTGAGACCTCGCATCTTCATGAATGTTAGACCCCTTGTCTCTCCCTCTGTTCCCCTTCCTAAGTCTCTCCCCCAGCTCCTGTCTCTCAGATTGTAAGCCCTAGGGGCAGGGACCGTGTCTATTTTATTACTTTGTAAAGTGCCAGGTACACTGCTGGCGCTATATAAATGTTTGTTAATAATAATAATAATAATGCCCAACAAGCCCATCCCTGCCACACTTGGTGAACATTATAAAACAGCTTAAAGGTTAAAGGTTTTTGTGAACACTTAGCTCTAGAAGCTATCAGGAGTCTCCCAAATCTCTCCAGGACAAATCTTCTCAATACTTGTACCACAGCACCTCACTACTGCTGCATTTCTGTAGTACTTACCCAGCTTAATAAAAACAAGACTAGGGAGAGAAGGGGATGGAGGTGCGCTATAATAATTAACGTTGTAAACAAATGATGTGTGGACAAGTAGACAAACACATCCCCCCCCCCCCCCCAGCCAGTTTCAAAGATGATTGGGTCTTTCCCCAAGAAGCATCTGTCTGTCACTACCAAGCACTTTGCATTTCTAGGATTAACAGAGATCATACAGCAGCTAGTTTATGGCACTTGTTTTAAAACAATTCAATTGTGTATATAGTTCTGACAATCTACAGTTGCTATTGTCATCATTGTTCTGGCTTTATCGTAAGCGACAATGGAATTAATGATGAAGAAGAAATGTAGGATCAGCCAGTTCCTACATGTCTCGTTGTTTCCATACAATCGCCTCCTTGTGTACATATTCAAAAATAAAACAAAAAAATGTTGATAGTTTTGAGCATTCAAACCTGACACCTTCACAGGCATCCAACTAGATGTTCATAAAAAGCTGGTGTATTACTGGTGGGAAAATAATCTCCCCTGCACAAATTAAAAACCCTTACAGACAGATCTGTGCAGACAGGTAAGGAACACAATATGAGCCTTTTGAATTGTAAACAGAAGGCGACTACATGTCAGATTGTTAGTCTGTATTATGTCAGCAAACTGTTTGCTCTTAGTAAAGTCTAGGCTAGCCTGTGTCAAGTAATCACCTCAGTCGCATTAGTTTTCAAACATACATAAAATCGGACATGTGCAGAAGCAGAAATACATACCTCCTAACAGTTCCTATTTAGGGGGACAATCCCCATTTGGCACTTTCAGGCGGCGCACACAAAAAGACCAGAATTCAAGCCTTGGACATCTCTTTCCTGGTTGACTCCCAGGAAAAGCACTTGAGAGAATAATGGGGAGGTGATGGAATGACAAGAAGCTTCACTGAAATGAGAAGCAGGAGAGTTTCCATCCTTCTTTGTGCACTTGGAATGTTGGGAGGGGTGTTTGTGCGTGTGTGTGGGTATGTGAGGGGACAGAAATCATTCTCTGAGGGGTGGAGCTTATTGGCCAAAGTGGTGGGGAGTGTCTTGGTTGCTTGAAATGTTGGGAGTAGAGCTCTAACTGGATATCCAGCAAGTCAGGCACCCCTTTGAATCTAAAGTGCCCAACTTACCCCGGGCACCAACTGGTACCCAAATGTGATCCAACGGGCTACTCACCTCACCACTGGGCTGCTGCTCCTCTGGTCCAGTGGCTGCTGCTTGCTGCTGCCTCAACCTCCCCAGCCCACGCGCTGCTTAGCTTAACTGCAGACTTGTTCAAAATGGGTGTGTGCACAGGATCCAGGCACACCCCTGATAACAGAGGACCCATTACAAGGGTGCATGCAGGAGGGAAGAGGCCTCCTCACTCCCTCCCCACTTACAAAAAGATGAGCAGGTGGAAGTCCCCAGCTCAACTGAGCAGTGTGCAGGCAGGGGAGAAACTATGCTATTTTATCTGAACCTAAGTTTGCAAAAGATTGGATAATCAGTTACAGTTTTAAGCTAATTTCTCCCTATAATCTTAAAGCAGAATTAAAGAAATAAATGGACCTACTTCTGTAAAGTGGATGAATTTTATTTATTTGAAAGTTTGACCTTTGCAAGAATATCTGAAATGGGGGAGTCCTCCCATTGCTTTTACCTTGGGTTACTTAAATCCAAATATGAAAACATTCAAGCGACATGTCTTAATTTTGCAGACTTAAAAATTTCTGCTAAAAGTTTACATTTCAGTGTCCTTGAAATCACTTTGATGATGTAAGGAGAGAAGTAACCAGCTGCTGCTCCACAGATGCTGAGAAAGCTTGGAACAAATGATACTGATTGTAATGATATGTTGCACGAGCTACAACAGTCAAGAGCTTCTGTACAAGACAGTTTTCCTGTTAAAAATAAGGTCAAGCGCAAACTCTTCCTGTTGTTCTGTCTAGCATGGCTGTCATAATGCTAATCTTTTAACATGGCACCCAGGTTTCCAATTAAAAGCAAAAAGAAATTGAAAGAAAGGCAGTTACAAAGGAACAATATGACTTTCTGTGTTAATGTGGATGACATAATGCGTTCAGCTTGCTGGTAGGAAATATAAACTATAATTAGATGTCTTCCAAATAGAGGATTTCTTTATTTTATATTAAAGTTTAGCTATCCTACTTTTTCTCAATTTTTGCTGAATTAAGACAAGATTGTAATGACCACCAAAAATCTTACTTTTGAAACAAAGCTGACTTCCTCTCATGGCAAATTCTACGCAAGCTGGTAAGGCCTAATCCTATAAGGTGCTGGGAAGAAATGTTAAGTTGGGGTCCTGCAGGGAATCACCTCTGAGTGCAGTGTTGTTCAATATCTTCATTAATGATTGAGATGAAAGTGTGGAAAGTGCCCTTACCAAAATTACAGACGATGCAAAACTGGGGGGATAATTGCAAGTTCCTAGAGGCTAGGATTAAAATTGAAAGTGATCTTCATAAACTGGAGATCTCGGGTCAAAATAAAAGAATGAAATTAAACTAAGATAAATGTAAAGTATTACTCCTGGGAAAGAACAACCAACGTCCAAGTATAAGATGGGAGATTACTAGATAAGCAGCAGTGCTGCTGAGAAGGATTTGGGGGTTATGTGGATCACAAACTGAATGAGTCAACAGTGTGGTGCTGTTCCAAAAAAGCCAATGTATTTCTTGCTGCCTAGGGTTACAAGATTCTATTAAGGGTGAACGGACATGCAACATTGCTAGAATCCGATGTCTGTGGGGTCCTGGAAGCGGTACAATGAGCCCAGTCCCCCAGATCGTTGTTGCATGTGAGTGAGGCAATTATAGTTCCAGCTGCATTCTGAACTCAGATCTGACAATTAGATCTGATCTAATAATCAGATCAGAGTTTAAAGTGGGACTGGAACTCGGATTGCCTCATTCACACACAACAGCGATCCATGGTTCATTATACAGCTTCCGGGGCCCCACAGACATCAGCTTCTAGCAGCGTTAGACTCCCCCTGATGGCTGTGGAGTCAAGGGGTTGCCGTGTCTGCTGATACCTGTCTGTTGTGGGCTGCCTCATCTACAGAGATGCAAAACAGCTGTGTTTTGTCTTTCAGGTCAGTCATTTGAAGGTAGGGGTCTGAGATGCTAGAGTTGAGGGAGCATCTCAACCTCTCCTAGGGATGAGCAAACAGATTGCCGTTCAGGTTCGGCTGTTCGGTTCGGCTGCGTTCGGTTCGGCTGCGTTCGGTTAGTTCGCCGAGTTCGGGTTCGGCTGTTTGGTTCGGTCGTCAGAACAGGCCGTTCGGTTAGGCCGTTCGGCTGTTCGGTTCGGCCGTTTGGGAAATGTTGTTATGGGTGTTTTTTTCTTTTTTATATGGTTTTTTGGTTTTTTATTGGGTTTTATATGGTTTTCTTTTGTTTTTTATTTGGTTTTTTGGTTTTTATATGGGGTTTTTTAATTTATTTTTTTAATCTAATATATTATTATTATTATTATTATTAACAAACATTTATATAGCGCCAGCAGTGTACCTGGCACTTTACAAAGTAATAAAATAGACACGGTCCCTGCCCCTAGGGCTTACAATCTGAGAGACAGGAGCTGGGGGAGAGAC
>QEPC01009586.1:467219-489978 GCA_003113815.1 Sphenodon punctatus
GCGGCTCATCTTCTTACGGGGACGGGTCGCCGGGAGCACATTACACCGGTGCTCCGAGCGCTGCACTGGCTGCTGATAGTGTGCCGGGCCAAGTTCAAGGTCCTAGTGATGATCTATAAAGCCCTATACAGCCTTGGCCCCTCTTACCTTAGGGACCGCCTCGCCCTTCGCGCCCCGGAACGGCTCCTGCAGTCTGCCGGGGGTGCCCTCCTAGAGGTCCCCCGTGTTAAGCGGGGGGCCACGATGGAGCGAGCATTCTCGGTGGTAGGGCCGCGGCTGTAGAACTCCCTTCCAGAGGAAGCTCGCCTGGCCCCAAGCCTTTTGACATTTCGGCGGAACTGTAAGACCTGGCTGTTTGCCCAGGCCTTTGGGAGGGAGGGTGGGGGGGGTGATTTTAATCCCCCGCCCATGTATTTATTTATTACTGTCTTTTAGCCCTGTTTTATTGATGCATTTTATATTTATATTTTAACTGTTTTAATTGTTTTTACTATTGTTGTCAGCCGCCCTGAGCTGCATTGCAGGAGGGGGCGGGATAAAAATCTATAAAATAAAAAAATAAAAAATAAATAAATAACCACCACTGCTGGTACAGTCCCATTCATCTGGTGGGTACCATGTGTAGTCAGACCCTGGAATCTTCTTGACAGAACTGCACATGCTCCAGCCTCTCCAATCTCAACATGGTTCTACATGTGGTCAGAGTTAGGCTATAAAAGGAGGGGGGACAAAGCTTCTAGTCACCTCTGTTCCTTCTAAGCGTACTGGAATGCAGACATGTAGAAACTGTTCTCAGGCCTCCAGCGTTAAGGATTTGGCCTTTGGGCTTTCACTACCTAGAAGTTTTTAGTATAGATTTTAGACAGTATTTAGTTAGGTTTTGATATGCATTTTAGCTTTTTCTACTTTTAGTCATAGCCAGTACAAGAGCTTCAGTAGCCACAGCTGCCTCTCGTGCAAGAATAGTGCAGGCATCTCTATGCAGGAGCCTCCAACCACATCACTTCATGCCCAGCAGCCTTCTTTTGCTTTGATAATTGGGTCACTCAGGTGCTCTTTTCACCAATTCCATCTGGTGAGGAGACTGTGATCTTTTCTTTCAGATTCAGATCTGGCCACTGTCATCCATGCCTTCATCACCTCGAGACTAGCTTACTGCAACACGCTCTACATGGGGCTGCCCTTGATGACTGTTTGGAAGCTGCAGCTGGTGCAGAATGCGGCAGCTCGCCTCCTTTCGGGGGTGAGGTGCCAGGAGCACATTCCATTGGTGCTCCATAGTCTGTACTGGCTTCCTATTGCTTTCCAGCCTCAATTCAAGGTGTTGGTTTTGACCTTTAAAGTCCTAAATAATCTGGGCCCCACATATCTGAGAGATTTGAGCAAGGACTGGTCCCATGATTTTGGTTTAATTTTATGGTGAAAACTACATAACTATATATTTTATCTGTTTAATATGGATTATTTAACATGGAGTTATAACTTATGATATAGCTATGCATTTGTCTGGCATTGTTAAGATGTGCTTGCCTATTTTATTTTATTTTGTCGATAGGTTTATATATTTATTGGTTGTTGTTGTTATATTGTTTTTATGATGGCCTTTGGCTATGTAAATAAAGTTTATATATATCTGAGAGATCGCCTGTCCTTACATGCTTCATTTTGGCTCCTGCAATTGGCTGGCAGCACCTCCCTCTGGGTGCTGCCTGTTAGTCTTGTTCACACGATGAGGGCTAGCAGAGGGTATTCTCAGTTTCTGCCCCAATGTTATGGGACTTCTTTCCCATGGAGGTTTGTCTGAGACCGAGCGTCTTCCGCAGGTGGTGTAAGATCTTTTTGTTTGCAAAGGCATTTGTTGGGCAGATTTAAATAAATAATTATTTTTTTTAATTAAATAAAAAGAGTGGTGATAAGGGCCTGCCTCCCTGGCTGAAGTCTCTGTAATGACCCTTTCACTGTTGGTGCCAAAG
Organism: Sphenodon punctatus; assembly: GCA_003113815.1. Lineage (NCBI taxonomy): Eukaryota > Metazoa > Chordata > Lepidosauria > Sphenodontia > Sphenodontidae > Sphenodon > Sphenodon punctatus. The sequence goes on from QEPC01009586.1 coordinate 469,193, forward strand.
AGTGATGCTTATGGGACATCCTTAACTGGAATTTGGGCCTTGTGCTCTGTGAAATATCTGGCCTAAAGTCAAGTAGTCTCATCCTGATATTTAGTCTACAATCCTAAGTTCACTCCCACCAGCAGAGATGAATGGACTTCACTAGCCCCAATGACTTCAAAGAGGCTCTGCTGGCACAATGACATGCAGGATCTCTCCCAGAAAAAGGTTTTTCTAATGTGATGATTAGTTTCTACCTGGGCAGTAAACTGCAAATTATTTCTGTTGGCAATGAAAGTTTAAATTATAAGCAAGTGAAGAATAAAATGACAATATGTATGGAAGAACACATTTTATTATTTCTTGACTACCATAATTGAGCTTGCAGTTTTAAGGAGGTAATAAAAGATAATGCCCCTGCTCCCAGAAATTTTACAATCTGAGATACTAACTCTGATTTTGAATTGGAATATTTATTGTATGTGTCACTGAATACATAAAAAAGGAGCATGTACACAAACGGCATTGGTAGAGATAGTCATAACTGAATTACCTTACGTGATCTTATAGCTTTTGAGTGCAAGTTATGAGTTTTACTGCTGTTTGACATCCCTCTCCCCACTGTGGGGAGGCTGTTTTCCCACTTTTGTTTTTGCCCCTTTTTGTTGTTATTATTATTATTATTAGCATTTATATAGCACCAGTGATGTACCTGGCACTTTACCAAAAACAAGATAGACACAGTCCCTGCCTGAGAGCTTATTATGTATTTTATATATTTGATATTTTATATTTTACACTGTAAGCCGTTCCGGGCTGCCTTTGGTAGGAGGGGTGGGATACTACGTTTTTTGAATAAATAAACAATATAAACAAACAAACAAACCAAAACAAACTATGATCCTCAATTCATATCACATAAAAAATTAAAATTCCTTTTGGAAGTAATTTTATTCTACTTTAAAAGGCATATCAGGTTTCTGTATATACACTGCTTTTTGCTATAGTCCTGTTTAATAGTTTTATCGATCAAGTCATAGACCAGCAAAAAAAAATATATTAACCAGTGAGCAAACACACATGAATGATAAACAGTGAATGCTCACAGCAATTGTGACAATATATATTGAATGAAAAATGTATGTGCTGAAATTTGTCCCCAAACTACCTGGTGAATATTTTCAGATAGCAACTAGAGTCCTAGCAATCAAATCAGGTTGCAAATTATCCTGTACAAGGGAAAAAAACAATATTTGTCAGGTACACTGGGGCCGATCCACGAGCTGCACGTGCACAATCCAGACAGACAGGGGTGTGTTCTTGACAGTCATGATGTTGCTTTTGAATGCCCTCCCAGTCAAGGTTCACCTCAACCCAAATTTCCTCACCTTCCAACACAGCTGTAAGACCTGGATCTTTGTCATGTATTTCCAGTTATAAGCCTAAATATTTTGGCTATCTGTGTTTAAATGTATTAACTTTGTGTTATATGTTAACTTTCTATTTTAATGTATTTGAATTGTGTTTCACAACATTGATTTTTAGAATTAGCTTCTGTGATTATGGTGGCTCAAGCTGCAGACATCAGCCACATTCCTTTGAGTTTCTTTCCAAGCTCCCCAAATGGAATTTTGACTGTTGCCAAGGAAACAGCCAGATGGATGAGCCATAAAGAGGCCCCTTCTAACTAGACCTAACTCCCTGTGGTCTAGCTAAGTTTTCTCAGATCACAGATGTCTGGAATGTTATCTCTAGGTGTCTAAATTTTTTTTTTTTTTTAAATGACAGATAGCACTATTCAGAAGAATCTCCAGACTAAGAAGGAGGATTTGTTACTTTATTCCAGCTAACATATCTATTAATTTATATTGAAATAACTATAGGATCTGGTTATTTTCTCTACAAAGCTTCTATTCATTTTAAAGCTTGAAGAAAGTCAAACTTTTATTGGTTTCTTTAAGAGAGCCAATTAGAATCCAGTGTATCTCCTTACTGACTGACGTATAGAGGATGTCATTTATGACAGCCTAAGGATAGAAACTCCCCTTGTAAGCAAGCCTTTAAAGAGGGAGAGACAGAGAAATGATCCTTAGATTGAAACTCCAAATATCATTGGATTTCCTTCTCATTTAACATCTTTATGGCAAAGGGATGGATCTGGATTGTATGTATGAACTCTTGATATCTTTGAACCAATGAATTGTGCATATGTTAAGCTTTTACAAGCTTTTTTTAAAGATAGAAATGTTTTAAGATCATGTAACTTTGATTGGCTATCATACCATTCAATGTAAGATACTGATAGACTATTTATATTTAAGTAAACTTTGCATATATTTTTATAATCCAAAAGTCTCATGTTCCCTTATTTATAAATATATTGTCTATTACAATACTTTCTTTGCTAGCCGGACTTCAAAGTAAGTGTAAAACTCAATTTGTATATTTAGGAGAAAAAGGTTCAATCCAGTATGTCTAGTTCAGCTGGGAAACCTAGCCTTTTCCCCTATTTATAAAAAGAGTGACAGAAATGTGACATCTTCCCCCAGGTGTTTGACAGAGAGGAGGGTGGGATGGGTTAAGGGAGTTTTCCTGTGCATGGATACTATGTTTTATGCTGCTACTATTATTATTGTAGTTTTATTCTTGTATGTATGTTTGTATTTTTATTGTATTTATATATTGCTGCTTAATTTGGTTGTGAGCCTGTGATGTATCCCATATAAAAAGCATATATTTTATTGGCCTTCTGTGTTTCAATATATTGAACAACAAAATTGGCCTTTGAATGGTCAATTTCAAATGAACTCTCTCTAGAATGTCCTTTTAGTTGTAATCTGGGAGAAGAGATACAATCAGTCTGTCTCTCTTAACAAATCAACATTCACTGTTGACCCATCTCAAGGGATGTCACTCCCAAGCAGGGCAGGAAGAGGCCATGTTTGTCTGGATCTCAGTCATTGTTAAATCCTATCTCAGATGATAGCCGCCTGTTTAGTATGTATCAACAGGCTTTTTACTATGTACTTTGAGAAAACTCTCATTGTCAGCTGTCTTGACCTGATGTTATCTAAACTGACTTCTAAGCATTTTTTCTCCATAAAGCGGGAGAGGAAAGATGGATTTTTCAGAAAGTTCCTTCCTTGGAGTTTTCTCACCTTCATATGGCAGTATGGGACACAGGACTGGGTGACTATGAAAGTATATTCTTTTCATGCATTGAGCCAACAACAACAACAACAATACTTAAAGCATATGTTGTATTTTATAGATGTTAAGAACTTTGAACCTGTAACAAAACTGTTCCTTGAACAGAAAATGTCTTTTTAAATCATGTGTTTTTAACTGACACTGTTTTTCTTTTGTACCATGTTGTTTTTATTTGAACTAAAGTAAACTATGCTTTATATATTTATAACATTCTTTGTCTCATGGCCTCATTTATAAATAATATTGTCTTTACAATACTTTGCTGAGCTGGTTAGGCTTTTAAGCACAGGGTAAACTGAGTTTCCACATATTGGAAAAGAGTGCCCTATATCCAGACCAGATTATGTCAGGCCTGGACCACTAAGCACATTTTCCCTTTGAGGAAACTGAGACACAATGCGACAATTGGCACCCAACGTGGGGCTTGAGACATAAGAATATATAATTAAGTACACTGGGGTGTTCACCAGACCGTTAACTACTTTTGTCCTCATGACATATTCAATACAGCAGGGTGCCCTATGCAGCCCTGCAACATGCATAAGAAATGTTCAAGTGTGGTTAAAGTGTGGTTAAACTGGAGTTAGCATCATGTCTGAAAACACCCTTTGATAAATCAAAGGATTTAGGGGAAATAAGTGAGGTTTTAATAAGAGAGGACACTTTCAGGCCTCTAAAGACTTTGATCAATCATCTTCCTCACAGAAAGCTTCAGAAACTCCCTCTATGACACAAGATGGCAGAGAACAAGCAAACCCAGGCAGCCTTGAGTTCCCAATGGTCTCTGTAAAAATAGCAAATAAGAGTTTTACAGCTCTAATAGACATGGGAGCCACTCAATCTTGTATTCAATCAAAATGTTTGCCACATGTATATACAACTAAAGGGCAACGTATACTTGAATCTTATTTTTAAGAAGACAATATAGTACCTCTTGTAAAATTACCTGTTCAGATAGCAGGACAATGTTTGGAAATTGAATTTGCAACATGTGATTTTACAAAACATGATGTTGTCATTTCTCATGAAAGGGTTAAGGATTTGTTCCCAATAGGTTCAGTAAATATCATTCAGAACCAGGAAGACCAAGACTGCAGACAGGCTAAGAGTCAATTGATTAAAATTAGGAAAACGTGGATTAGACTCCATCTGAGAGAAGAATTATTTCTGGGAATTATTTATTTCAAAAAGGAGGGAGTATCAGAAATTGCTAAGAACTAAGAGAACTGCCAAGGTATCTCAACTATGGGTATATCTCCAGATTGCAGCAAGACTACAGGACTTGGCTGGTTTTTGAAGACTTATTCAAAACTGGCATCGTAGGGGCGAGCCCTCTGGTTCCCCGCGTATTGAGGAGGACCAATAGACTTCTTTCTACTCAGAACTGTTCTGTGACCCTTGTCAAACAAATTCTACCTCCATCAATTATGCAGTCTCTTGTGACTCTATTGATGGTCCTGCACTCCAACCTCTGCCAACCATTGAAGTAAGGGAAGTTTTTGAAAGTATCAGCAGATTAAAATCAGGCAAAGCAGCAGGTGCAGATGGTATCCCCCCAGAATTATTTAAAGAATACAACAACTGGTGGTCCCCAGTCCTAGCGAGATACTTTACCGCTATTAACCAGACTAAAAGTATACCTCAGACCTGAACATTAGCAGTGATTATCCCGATATTCAAAAAGGGCAACCCAAGGCACCCAGCCTGTAATAGCTCCATCAGTCTGTTATCAATCACCAGCAAATTGTATACTCGTGGCCTTTTGCTAGCCCTAGAAGATTGGGTACATGCACAAATCTCTTAGCTGAAGAACAGTCGGGCTTTTGCCAGGGCAGATCTACAATAGACAACTGTTTTGTCCTAGCCCATATTATAGACAAATATGTCAATGTAAGAAGGGGGAAACTTTATCTTGCATTCATTGATTTATCAAAGGCATTCAATTCTGTGCCCAGGAGGATCCTGTGGAACAAGTTGGTAAAGATGGGCATTCATTCTGTTTTATTTGAGGCATTAGTTAAACTTCATGAAAATACTATAGCAGTTGTCAAAATTGGTCCTAACGGAAGTATAACCAGCTCATTTCCTTTGCAATTGGGAGTTAGACAAGGATGCCTATTGGCTTTGATTCTTTTTAAATCTTTTTATCAATGATTTAGTTCGGCTGGTTGGCATTGCAAATCATACGCCACCCATAATAGAGAACAGACCACTATCTATTCTTTCATATGCGGATAATGTTATACTAATGTCCCACACAAAACAGGGCCTCCAAAAATGCTTGGATGCTGTAAATAGTTTTTGTTTGGAAAATCAGTTGTCAGTTAACCTTAACAAATCCAGTATAATGTGTTACGGGACTACCCGCCCAAATTATTGCTGGAAGTTGGGGACCCAGGAAACAACACTGTATTCACATTATACTTATCTTGGCCTTGTGTTTGCATGCTCTTGGTCTTGAAGAGCCAACACCGAGGCGTTAAGGGCAAAGGCAATGCAGACGCTTGTCAGCATTTTGCGTCTGGACCATTCCTCCCCAGCCGCAACAATTGAACACATCATTGATATTTTTACAGCAAAGGTTATCCCTCAATTGCTATATGGAGCTGAAATAATGGACACGGGTTTTTCAAATAGTTTGGAGCTGCCACAAAATCATTTTTTACACTGTATTCTTAATGCCCCTAGAGCAACACCCATCCAAATGCTGTGAGCTGAAACAGGTTCCCTGAAGATTGCAGTCCAATCTAATTTAAGAGCGCTGTTCTTCTGGCAGAAATTGGTGAGGGGAAATTGCTCCTGCCTAGCATCCCAATGTTACCGTGAACAAAGATCCCATAAAGGCAGTATATATAATACAGATGGTTGGCTTGGATTAGAAAGCTTGTGGCAGAATTTACCTTGTTACCTGCAGAAAATGAGTCCATGGAGACTCAATTGGATAGAGCAGAAATTAAGTACCAAGTCAAACGTTGTGCAGTTGAAAGAGAAATGGATGCAATCAGATCCAATAGGATAACTCCATTATACTCTTTAGTCAAACAGTATGTCTCCTTGGAACATTGGGTGATTTCAGATGTGACGGGGCACCTATTGGCCCCGTCATGGAATCACCTTTTGATTCCCCACCGGAATCAGAACGACCCGTCAACAGATGTGCTGGCTGATTCTGGTGGGGAATGTGGGGAGGGGACGGGGCCGCACGGCGCAACATGTGGCTGCACAGTCCTGCCCCCCCATGCTCCCTAGGCCACCCGCCCTGTGGGAGACGGGCGCACACAGCGGCCGATCCGGCTGCTGCCCCCGATCCAGCCACTGCGCCCGATTCCGTCCCAGGGTCTGGACCACGGCCTGGAATCGGCGGTGGTAACAGACATTACCAGCCGCCGATTCCGGGCCGTGGTTCAATTAACCACGCTTTCGGAGATGGTGCCCAAACCATGGTGAACATCTGGCAGTGAGCAAACACACATTACGCGACCATCCGCCACCACAGGGGATTGTCTGTGGTTGACCGTAATTGCGTAACTTCTGAAATCACCCATTATCTACTGCAGATGCGTGATCCACGATTGAGGAGACAAATCACTTTACTGCATTTCAATTTGTTTGACATTGTTGTAGTTAGAGGCAGAAGAGAATCTTTCATATTTTTCTAGAACATGCCCTTGTGATAACCATACAGTGGAGACATTGTCACATGTTATATTCAATTGTCCAACTTATGGTGACCTTAGAGGGGCATGGATTGACCCACTATTTGTAAATTCCATCTTATCCACTGAGGAGAAAATGACAAATCTGACAAGTGCTTTAGACTTACAGTTAACTAAAGCTGTTGTATTTTTTCTCTTGTTGGTAGAAAGAAGGAAGAGATACAATCAGGGAAACTGACAGACAATTAGGTAATATATACATACCCGCAATTAGACTTGGGTAGTGTAGGTAGTCAACCAGTTGATAGGCACCCTTTATGTAGAGTAAGCTCTGATGTTACATTTGTTTGTAGCTTTGCTCTTCCCAAGGAGCTCAAAAATCACGTCGGAATGGTTCTAATTAGTATCCAGGAGGATCACTATTTCTTATGTGAGAAGTATGATTGTACTTGTTTTTATTATTATTTATTTAAATTATATTACATTTGATGTTTTGGTATTTATTTGTTACATTGTTATAGCACAATTGCTGGATACAATAAACTATACTACTAAAGAGAAGTTGCATTAGCTGATTGTACTAAAAATGAAAAAACAAAATTGAGAGATATTTTTTACTCTCTGAAACCAATCAAATTGGCCACCGGAAAATAAAGCTTCGTGATTTGTCTGTCAAAACAAAGCCAAAACCTCAAAAGCAATATCCTATTAATAAAGCTGCAATTAATGATATTCAAAAGGTTATTAATGATTTAATTGCACAAGGAGCATTGATTAGACAATATAGCTCCATGAAAACTCCAGTATACCCAGTGCCTAAACCTAATGGGAAATGGCGCATGGTGTTAGACTACCACGCCCTAAACAGGGTTTCACCCTCTTTCAATGTGCAAAACCTGCTCATGTCTGGTATGTTAAGAAATTTGGAAAGACACAAATACAAAACTACATTGGATTTATCTAATGGATTTTGGGAACATCCAATTAGAGAACAAGATATGTATTTGACTGATTTTACATGGCAAGGAACACCGTACTGCTGGACATGCCTTCCTCGGGGCTATTTAAATAGTCCAGCTTTGTTTTCAGCTGATGTCATAGAGCTTTTGAAAAATATTCCAGGGGTGCATTCATACATGGATGACATCTACTTTACAAATAAAGATCTAGATAAACATTTAGCTAAATTAAAGCAAATTGTCACTGTTTTGGGAGAGGCAGGATGTATTATTAATCTGAAAAAATCACAGATTTGTAGGAGCAAAGTAAAAAATTTTGGATTTCAATTAACTGACTCTGGCACAGGGCTGACTCAGAAATTCAAAGAAAAACTGTTGACATTGCAATTTCCTAAAACTTTAAAGGAATTGCAGTCAGTTTTAGGTTTTTTAAATGTTGCTAGAATTTTGGTCCCTGACTATGCTCAGAGAACCAAACCTCTTTATAATCTAATTCCATTAGCAAGCAAAAGGAATTTTTGGACTTTGGAATCACATTGGATAATCTGATAACCTTAATCAATCAGGCTGCTGAACTTAACACAAGGAACAACACAGCTTCCCTAGAAATCCTAGTTTGAGCCACACAGAAAGGAGGCTTTGCTTCATATTTCAATTATGGAGAATCTAAACCTCTGCAGTACATATAATGTTTTTTCAAATGGAGAACAGAAATGTTTGCCTATTGAAAGAGTCTTGTGTATGTGCAACATTACAATTTTAAAAGGTAAAGCTCTTGCACAAGGCCAAAAGAGGATAGTAAAAACTCCTATTGCCTCCTTAAGGCAGGTTAAAAAGGGCTCTATACCAAATGCAAAGACTCTTCACAGCAGATGGGTACAATGGATGTCGCATTTTGAAAATCCACAAATAGAGTTTGAACATGTGGAACCAAGCAATGATCTAGAGAATCTACCAGCTTTTTCTATTGAACCTGTATCTTCTAAAAATCTTACCCCAGATAAACCTCTCCATTAATATCAAAAGGTTATTTAAATAATACTGCACAGTATGCCGAATGATGGTAGTACATAAGGCAATAGAAATCTCTCCTTCTGATGCACCTGTTCTCATTTGCACTGATTCCTTCTATATAGCTAGAGGAATAAATGAAGAATTGTCNCCGATCCAGCCACTGCGCCCGATTCCGTCCCAGGGTCTGGACCACGGCCTGGAATCGGCGGTGGTAACAGACATTACCAGCCGCCGATTCCGGGCCGTGGTTCAATTAACCACGCTTTCGGAGATGGTGCCCAAACCATGGTGAACATCTGGCAGTGAGCAAACACACATTACGCGACCATCCGCCACCACAGGGGATTGTCTGTGGTTGACCGTAATTGCGTAACTTCTGAAATCACCCATTATCTACTGCAGATGCGTGATCCACGATTGAGGAGACAAATCACTTTACTGCATTTCAATTTGTTTGACATTGTTGTAGTTAGAGGCAGAAGAGAATCTTTCATATTTTTCTAGAACATGCCCTTGTGATAACCATACAGTGGAGACATTGTCACATGTTATATTCAATTGTCCAACTTATGGGGACCTTAGAGGGGCATGGATTGACCCACTATTTGTAAATTCCATCTTATCCACTGAGGAGAAAATGACAAATCTGACAAGTGCTTTAGACTTACAGTTAACTAAAGCTGTTGTATTTTTTCTCTTGTTGGTAGAAAGAAGGAAGAGATACAATCAGGGAAACTGACAGACAATTAGGTAATATATACATACCCGCAATTAGACTTGGGTAGTGTAGGTAGTCAACCAGTTGATAGGCACCCTTTATGTAGAGTAAGCTCTGATGTTACATTTGTTTGTAGCTTTGCTCTTCCCAAGGAGCTCAAAAATCACGTCGGAATGGTTCTAATTAGTATCCAGGAGGATCACTATTTCTTATGTGAGAAGTATGATTGTACTTGTTTTTATTATTATTTATTTAAATTATATTACATTTGATGTTTTGGTATTTATTTGTTACATTGTTATAGCACAATTGCTGGATACAATAAACTATACTACTAAAGAGCAGTTGCATTAGCTGATTGTACTAAAAATGAAAAAACAAAATTGAGAGATATTTTTTACTCTCTGAAACCAATCAAATTGGCCACCGGAAAATAAAGCTTCGTGATTTGTCTGTCAAAACAAAGCCAAAACCTCAAAAGCAATATCCTATTAATAAAGCTGCAATTAATGATATTCAAAAGGTTATTAATGATTTAATTGCACAAGGAGCATTGATTAGACAATATAGCTCCATGAAAACTCCAGTATACCCAGTGCCTAAACCTAATGGGAAATGGCGCATGGTGTTAGACTACCACGCCCTAAACAGGGTTTCACCCTCTTTCAATGTGCAAAACCTGCTCATGTCTGGTATGTTAAGAAATTTGGAAAGACACAAATACAAAACTACATTGGATTTATCTAATGGATTTTGGGAACATCCAATTAGAGAACAAGATATGTATTTGACTGATTTTACATGGCAAGGAACACCGTACTGCTGGACATGCCTTCCTCGGGGCTATTTAAATAGTCCAGCGTTGTTTTCAGCTGATGTCATAGAGCTTTTGAAAAATATTCCAGGGGTGCATTCATACATGGATGACATCTACTTTACAAATAAAGATCTAGATAAACATTTAGCTAAATTAAAGCAAATTGTCACTGTTTTGGGAGAGGCAGGATGTATTATTAATCTGAAAAAATCACAGATTTGTAGGAGCAAAGTAAAAAATTTTGGATTTCAATTAACTGACTCTGGCACAGGGCTGACTCAGAAATTCAAAGAAAAACTGTTGACATTGCAACTTCCTAAAACTTTAAAGGAATTGCAGTCAGTTTTAGGTTTTTTAAATGTTGCTAGAATTTTGGTCCCTGACTATGCTCAGAGAACCAAACCTCTTTATAATCTAATTCCATTAGCAAGCAAAAGGAATTTTTGGACTTTGGAATCACATTGGATAATCTGATAACCTTAATCAATCAGGCTGCTGAACTTAACACAAGGAACAACACAGCTTCCCTAGAAATCCTAGTTTGAGCCACACAGAAAGGAGGCTTTGCTTCATATTTCAATTATGGAGAATCTAAACCTCTGCAGTACATATAATGTTTTTTCAAATGGAGAACAGAAATGTTTGCCTATTGAAAGAGTCTTGTGTATGTGCAACATTACAATTTTAAAAGGTAAAGCTCTTGCACAAGGCCAAAAGAGGATAGTAAAAACTCCTATTGCCTCCTTAAGGCAGGTTAAAAAGGGCTCTATACCAAATGCAAAGACTCTTCACAGCAGATGGGTACAATGGATGTCGCATTTTGAAAATCCACAAATAGAGTTTGAACATGTGGAACCAAGCAATGATCTAGAGAATCTACCAGCTTTTTCTATTGAACCTGTATCTTCTAAAAATCTTACCCCAGATAAACCTCTCCATTAATATCAAAAGGTTATTTAAATAATACTGCACAGTATGCCGAATGATGGCAGTACATAAGGCAATAGAAATCTCTCCTTCTGATGCACCTGTTCTCATTTGCACTGATTCCTTCTATATAGCTAGAGGAATAAATGAAGAATTGTCCATCTGGAGATCTAATGGTTTTCTAGATAATAAAGGAAAACCTTTGAAATATGCCCATAGATGGCAAAAACTAGCAACACTTTGGGATGAAAAACCATTGATTATTTTAATGCATGTGCCAGGCCATTCCAAATATGGTCTCAAGTTTTTAAAAAATGCTTGGACGGGGATTTGGCTCAATGCATCAACCCAGATTCTATTAACCCTAAGGGTTACCCTTCTGCCTATGATTATGCCCTAAAAGATGGGAAGTGTATTGTAACATTCACTAACAGAGAGAAACGTGTAATACCCCCTTGTTGACACAAGACTTAAATTAACATAAGAGGCTCACAATAGTCTTGGGCATGTTCAATAGTCTTGGGCATGAAGGCAAAATGAAGAAGGATGCAAGCTTGGCTCTGTCACGAGCTTCTGAATAGAGTGAAGCTATTCACCTAGTCAAAGCAGCTGGAATTTTTAGGGATGGGCGAACAGAACAGAGCTCGGAAATTCGGTTTGGTTTGAAATTTAAGTTCAGAAATTTGGTTCTGTTCGAAATTCGAGTTCAGTTCGGTCGACCGAACAGACCAAGTTCGATCGAATTACGAACTTCCGAACCAAGTTCGGCCATTCAAAACCAGGTTTTTTGGTGTGTGTTGCCACTAGGGATGGGCGAACAGAACAGAGTTCGGAAATTCGGTTCGGTTCGGTTTGAAATTCGAGTTTGGTTCAGAAGTTCAGTTCGGTCGACCGAACAGAGAGCATTCAGTCCGAACTTCCGAACCGCGTTCACCCATCCCTAGAAATTTTATGCAGAAAGATGATCGAACACAAGTCAAATTATGATGGTACATTTCACGAGGGATGTGCTGAAGAGTCCATTCCATCAGCACTTCTTCAGTTAGTTTGCATGATTGAACATGGTACAGACATCAAATCTCAGCTTAGACATGGTGCATCAAAATCTGATCTAGCCATGGCACAGCTGTTGCAATATAACTGCTTCACCGGAGCAACAGCTCACAGGTACTCCAAACATCGGGAGTTCCCATTTGCTGTCTATATGGGAATATTTGTGTTTGCAAAGACTAGGAAAAGGCTAACAGCGTGGGCCTTAGCCCAGGTAGCTCCCTCAGGATGAAGCCCCTAAACAGCTAGGTCCACACCAGGGGGCTAGCAGAAGTGTTTTTATTTACAGTGCACTGGGCCTTCACCAGTTATATACAAGTTTACAATTTATAGACAGCTCAACAATACTCTATGGGTTCTCCAGAGGCTTCCTTCAAGTACCCCAACTCAATCCTTGGCCTCTCAGCGCTTGTCACAGCCACACTTACAACTCCATGTCTTCAACTGGTTCTCCGTTGCTCAGCCTGGGGTACATACTGCTCAGCCATGGGCTCTCCTCTTGCTCAGAGTTATGTGTAGGATTCTTCCCAACAAGCCTTTACAATAGCTTGCTTAGTGGCCAGCCACAGTTGACAACTCCAGTCGGGGCAAATTCAGAGCTCTTCTACTTAGCTCTACCCAGTTCCGCCTTTGCTTCTCTTGGACTCCTGCCTGCCTGACTCTCATCAGGATTCATCAACTCTCCTTCTGACTGAGCCAGCCAGAGGCTATTTATACCTGGGCTGGCTTAACCACGTCCAAGTCATGTGAGCCTCTGCAGCTCAGAACTGGTTTCCTTAAAGGACCAGTATCCTTCAATACCTCTGTTCTGTTACAAAGACGTATTGTAGAACTGCTTCATGACAATGGAAATCAGTATTTGATATGACAGAGTTCTAGAAGTATCTGCACAACTTGGAGAAGCTGTAGCAATGAAGTATGTGGAAGATGGGGTAGTATGACCACCAGTATTGAGAAAGCGGTTATTCACAACATCGACCATGGACAATATAGATCATAACCCTACTGCAACTACAGCGAGCTCATCTTTTCATGACACCAGTATTTCCATCTTCCAGCATCCAAACTCTGAAAATAGAGATGAGGTGTGTGAAACACTCAAACTCAAGTTAGATGACAAGGTGAAGGACGTTTCAGAGCTCCATGAATCATTCCTCAATATTAAGACTGGCTTACTTCACAAAGAAGAATCCAACTCCTCCTAGAGCTGCAGCAGTTCCAAGTCCATCTGTATTACCAGGCCCATGCCTCTTATATCCGCCTTATCACCATATCCACCTTATTGTCCTTGAAAGAACTTGGTCTTCAGATCATATGGGATTCCTTTGGTAAAGGTGGAAAGTACGGATGGATTCCAGTGCATGACATCGCTGCTGCAATAGGACCTGAGAAAGTAAGAGTGCTACCCTTCTTCTATGCTTTCAGTGGTTGCAATGTTGTCTTTTCATTCCATGGCAAAGGGAAGAAGTCTGTGTAGCAAACATAGAATGTGTGTGATGAGGCGTTGTGTGTGTTCGCAAAACTCAGTCAGTACCCAGAGATAACTGAAAATGAAGACTTCAGCATCTTGGAGAGGTTTCTAGTCATGATGTATGACAGGTCCAGTACAGCTGTACAGGTCAATGATGCAAAGCTAGAACTGTTTGCCCGGCAGCAGAAATCATGTGTTGACATTCCACCAACACGGGATACCCTGTTACTGTACTCTTAGCGTGCTACAGAGGCAAGCAGAAATAAGATGGGGCCAGTCAACAGTATGCCAGTCAGACATAACAAGTCTTGCTGATTGGGGATGGACAAAGCAAAATTCATGTTGGCAAATCAAATGGACATTGTACTACCATTTGGACTGGTCAGTTATGGTACATTTTGGTTAAAATGGCCACCATCTTGGGGAAAAAATAACCATCTTGGATTTTCATGTGGTTAATGTCTTTTTCTTAAAACTTAGCTTATTTTGAACATTCATGCAGATTTTGATGGTTGCATCATCATTTGAACAATAGTTCCTATTATCTGCCCCACTACAGAACAAAAAATGTTAATGCAAACCAAGATTCAGTTGGATAGAGTGCATGCTTAAATGTTGCTTAAATCCCTTCTGAAAACCTACCTCTTCTTTGGTATCTCATCCCCACAGATTGCTCATTGATGTTCCCTTTACTATCCTTTAATTCGAGGCCCCTTCTCTCCCGTAATTAAGCTAAACCCGTGCACATGCGACTTTTACAGGCACATGTAAGAAGCATTTTAATGACTTTTTGCTTTCTAAGTGAGAGGTCACATGATAGCACTGTCCTCGTTAAAATATGATAATTATATACCCATCAAAGACTCTGGCAAACCCTAGTTTAAGCAAATTATTACTAGCTTAACATACATCTCACTTCTGGAAGAGGAAAATATTTAGATTTACGGTCATTATTTTATGAACAGTTTAAATGTTACTTATTATCGTTATTATATTTTACAGTAATGCCTAGAAGCATGGACCAAGTATTGTATAAACATATAGGATGAGGCCACACAAGACAGGGAGGGGAGGCTACCATCCCTTGGGTAGCCTTACCCCCTCTCTGGGTAGCCGGGCCATCGATGCAGTGCATCATGTGACCAGCACAGCAGCAGCCGGACGTTCCCCTCACCATGGGGCAGGACAAACAGCTGGCTGCTATGCGACATGTCCTCAGAAAAATTCCAAGGGCGCATCACAGAGTAGCCTTACCACAACTAGAGTAAGGCTGCCAAAGGCAGCATGGCCATATCACAGCCAGGGGTCATATCTCCATCAGGCTGGGGGAGGAAGACAGGGCAGGGCCAGGTACCCACTCATGTGGCCAGTGCCACAGCTCATCCTGGCTGTGGTGGGAGCTATAAGAGCAGCCTGACTTCCTTGTGTGGGGGGCATGCATGTGCCCAGCTCCCTGCACGGTGATTTCCTGCCATGGAACTGCATGGGGATCAGGCCCTCACCACTTGTGTGGCCTCCCCCATGATAAAATTACCATCTTTGACACAGAAGGTTTACAAGCCAAGTAAAATATAGGAACCAACATGCAGGCATAACAGACAGGTGGGTGAGCACAAGAAAACAGTAACAGAGTACTGGCCCAAATGATAGTCTATGGTCTCTGCTCACTAGCATATTTTTTTTATAGACATCATGGGAAAGGAGAGTTTTAAGAAAAACTTTCAAGGAAGACAATTCCTTCGCTTTCATGTAATACCCAAAAGGAATCAGTCAATACTGAGAGCCTGTTCCCACAAGCTTACTAAATTCAGGATTTTTTGCTCCAGAAGTGTCTCTTCAGTAACTACCTCTCTACGACTGTTCTCACAAGCAGGGAAAACTTCTCCTCTTCCCTATTCTTCCTCCTTGGGGAATTCCCAGCCTGGGGTGGCCAGCAGTTAGTGAGACAGAGACACTTTGTGGTGGACACGCAATAAGCAAGTATTGAGGTTTTGCTTGGAGATCAGAAGAATGCACAAAGAAATGTAAACAAGGGACATTGTTCTGAATAGTAAGAGCCACACATGAACAGCCCAAGAGCCACATGCAGCTCCAAGCCACAGCTTATTCCTGTTCTAGGTTGTAGGCTTGTCAACATGACAAATGTGCAGCCTCTAAAGATAAACAGTCTAGTCTCGAGGTGACGAATGCATGGATGACAGTGGCGAGGTTGGAGTCAGAGACATATGAGCGCCAGATGTAATTGGCGAAAGGTGCCTCTGGCCACAGCCAACACCTGGAAGTCCAGACGTAGCTGTGACATAGATGGAACCAATGGAGGGTGGATATCCCCAATAATGGGGGCAACCTCCTCCCCCAATTGCCAACCTCCTCCCACTCCCTCATATATATATATATATATATATATATATATATATATATATATATATATATATATATATGCACACACACACACACACTCCGTCCACATCATTTATGTTTGCACACGCACTACTCTGATATTTGTGCTAAAAAAATAAAATTATTCGCTGCTTTAACTACAAAAGATAACTTCCTATCACTCTACAGCCATTTCCCCCTTATTTTAGCCCGTTTGTGATTGTCACTCTGGTGTTGTTCTCAGAAGAACCTTGTGGAAATCACAACTCTAGTTACATGATTGACTTCAAAATCTTTTTTTACTGCTATAAAGCACTAACTGCCTTTTAACAAGTCTGGTCTCTGTAAATGAACACAGGAAGTGAAATTCTGAGTTAAACTTTAAGAGTAAGAAATGTTAAATAAGCATCTTTTGATAACACAAAGCTGATTTTTCATGAAGTGCAGCAATTCTCTTTGCAGAAGTACAGTAGGTTAATGACTGTGTTTTACTTAAAGTGTAACAGTTTAGTTAATTATTTCTAATGAGAAAGTATTCAAGGAAATTCAAATCAAATATGTTATATTAAGCAAGACATTGGAAAAACACTGCAAAAAAACCACCTTGTCGAGTATCATCAATACTGCATGTAGCTATTTATCTTTTGAACTCATAAGTCAATGGTAAACAACATTCTGGATGTTCCAGAAATACAATAACTGCCCATTTAACTAACAAAGAAGCAACAACTGGAGGAAAATAGCAACCACAATTAGGGATGCTCCTCTAATTTGAAACAAGGTTTGTTTTGAGGTCATCTATGATATAGCATTGTATGCCATTTACTGGAATGATATGAAATAGCAATTGGGAATACTTTCTGTTTTTGTGTGAATCTTAGAGTGTATATATATGTTCAATAGGTATAATTCAGAAGCAAGGCATTTCATTTTCTTTGTACCATATTGTTCTAAAGGATAAAAAAGCTATGCTACATGGATTAAAAATTTCTGTTTCCATTTATGGTGAATGACTCTGTAGGATTAGGTACCTATACAGGGATTGTTTCTCTACTAAATGTCACCACAGGCTGGAAAGAAAATATAGTAAAATCTTTGTCATCAGTAAGTCACGAAGGTATCATGGGAACTTTTCCCATTATCAAAAATTCACACACCACATTTGCAGAGGTATTCTATTACTGTGTAAAATATATATGAATGATACACTTTATAAAGCCACCAATTTCTTGATAAATGTGTGTGTAATGACAAGTAAATCATGCATGCCAATGTCTAGACATGGCTGTTATAAAATATTAGTAATGATTAAAATACAATTTTAGCAGAAGCCAGCAATGTTGCACGAGAGAACAATCAAGTGCACTATTTAAAGTTAAAAATAGTTGCTGTGAATGTGAAACTCAAAATTTTATTCATTAACCTAGGTAGCTAAAGGGAAAATAAATTTTGAAACAATCATTAGAAAAGGTCAAATGGAAAACCAACTCGCTCCAAGCCAACAAGTTAATAAGATCACATTCTTATTAAATATATGTCTCAGCGCACCTGTGTATCCTGAAGGAAACATATCTTTAATGTGTGGATTTTCTGGCTAACAGAGCTGTAAATGAGGCAGCAAGTTGTGTGTCCTTTTTTGGAATGGGAGACGTTAATTATAGATACGACAAGCCTCCATGATGGGTATATCGCAGTTTAGGAAAGTACTAGCGGGGTTTGTAGAAAGGAGGCTACATTAGAGTGCCAACAGGAATGCAGACACTCTAATTTATGTATCTTAAGGAAAACTCCACCCATTTTGCTTAGCCTAGCAGCCTTTCAGCTCATAAAGCAAAAAACTGCTGCTCATTATTAGTAAGACTGAAAAAATTATTCAAACACATTTTAAAATTATGATTGGCATTTTTGAATCCACTCAGAGGCAACCGTCTTGCTGGAAGATATGACATCATTTGTGATGCTGATGATATAGAAACCCTATCTGGAAACTGGTTGACATTTGATCTAGTCCTAACATAGCAATAAAGAGATATTTCAATAGCTAGTATTTCTTTAAACCATTTGTTTTGTAAATAGTGGCGTTAATTTAATTACTGCTGATCTAATATAATAAAACTCACTGCTACCTATGGGGTGAAAATAGGGCTGTCCCACCTCCCCTTCAACTCTGCCCCGAATCCAAGGCAGGAATGACAACATGGGGTACCAAAAATTTCAAGCAGCTGAAGAGGGGCAAGCCCCACCCTGTTGCCCTATAAGCCCTGCCCCCTCATGCGCTCACACACACACATGCCTACGTATCCCAACATTCCAAATGCATAAGAGCACGAGAAGCTCTTTTGCTTCTTATTCCACTTACCTTCTCGTTGTTCTGTTATCTCTCCATTGTCCTCTCTAGTGCTTTTCCTGAGAGGAGACCAGGAAAGAGGTTCCTGTGGCTTGAATGCTGGTCTTTTTGTCTCACTTTCCTGAAAGAATGACTTTGATGTCCTGAAAGAAGGAAAGTAAGATTCAGCTCCATGAGAGAGCTGGTCCCTCCTAAAAAGAGACTGTTGAGGTAGCAATGGGTGGTGGACACACCTCAAAGATCCCTTTTGCTATCCACTTCCCCTACCCTGTCCACCAGAGAAGTAGAATAGCTTCATACTATGTGCAGACAAATCCTTGCTCCTCCAACAATAGTCTTCACCATCCCTTTGCACCCCCAAACTATTTATTTGAGCATCATCCCTGGTTTAGGGGTAAGTCCTTTTCTTAATTTTGGCCCTCTCAGACCTTAGTGGTGACAGTGTGGCTGTGTCATCAGAAGCCTAAATTAGAGAAGAAATTGCCCCGTGTACTACTCTGCTCCCTTTTGGCTAGATGAGTAGGCAAAGCCATCACCATTTTAATGGGTCAGGTCTTTGAAATAGGGCTGAAACTCAATTTTGCAATTCTTGCTTTTCTCAACAAGAATCGGAGTTCTTGGCTCATTCTTGCAAATGAGAACGAACCAAGAAGCCTGGATTCTTGCTGAGAAAAGTCAGAATCTCACAAATAGCCCACGCTCAAAAAATGCCCCAGGAAGGGCCTTTTACAAACCCTGGCTAAGTTTGCAAAAGGCCCTGCACACCATGAACTCACCCGAACTGCTTCCCCACTGGGTCTCTGTCCTTGCTTAGCTTCTCTGCACGAGGATGTGAGGTTGTGGGGGGGAGAGAGTGAGGTCACACACAAATCACTTTGCATGCACAAAATGACCACCAGCGGCATTGTGCACATGCATAGAACGGCTGCCCCTTTCCAAAATGGCAGCACCATTTTGTAAAAGGGTTTCACATGCACAGAAAGGCTCCAGCGGCCATTTGCACATGCACAGTGATTTTTAAAAATTATTTATTTATTTAGATTTATATGCCGCTCTTTCCCAAAGGCTCAGAGCAGCTCACAAATAATAAAAACATTCCATAATCAAAAAACCTCCAGTTTACAAGAAGAGTTACAGCTCTTGCAAATCCAACCATGCACTAAAAAGCATGGGAATTGCAAGTTAAGGCTCCATCCATGCGCTCTGTGGTTCTGGGCGGGTTTTGGGGTAAGATCAGCCACCGCAAACATCACTGCAGGATTAGTTAGCTCTGTTGTTTAGCCATCTCAGCATCCCTGGCCCCCAAGCTGAGGCGCCTGCTGTGCTAGATCAGATCAGAATGACCTTCAGCTCTCTCCCTTCCACAGGCCTTGCCTTTCCCCACCAGATCAGCTCTAAGCATGTCTGACCAGTAACTCACACTGCCCCCTGGAAGGTGCAGTTCCCTCTCTTTCCCCAGCACTGATAGGCTCTAGCAAGCAGTGCCTGCTGGGAGTTGTAGTCAACAGTATTCAACACTGTTTGCTTTAAAACAGTTTCTGCATTACACATAGAGTGTTCGCAAGCACTCCAAACTCAGGATGGTCTCCATAGACTAACACTGAATTTTCAAGATGTCATAACTTAAAAACTACTAACCAGATCTACAAAAAATAAACCAAAAGGCACACCCCACCAGTCTCCTTAAATTTTCTAAAAGGTTTACACCTCCTCCCAACCATCACAAAACCCCTTTACCCTGCCGAGATCGAGATGGTCTAACTTTTGAAAAAACAGGCTTCCAAAGTGCAGTTTCCAAACTGTGATGTCTCAGCTGTTATCTAACCAATTCAGCTGGAATTTGGATAGTATGAACCGCTTTCTCCAGTAATCCTTCACCACAAATGTCACGATCCTAACTTTAATCATGTCAATTGTATAGCAAATAGAATGTTGGGGCTTTATAATGGAGGGTGTAACACACCTTAACTATTAAAGCGCCTCCGTGCTCTAATAATTAAAACTAATACAAAAAACCTTACCCTCCCACATACCACTTCCCCATTTCCCATACCCAAACCCCACAACCCTCCCAATCCCCTGTCCCCACCTCCCAAATGCCTTTTCAAACAAAAATGTTTTACACTGCCACCAGAAGATACCTAGGCCCGTACTCAAATGAACCTCCAGAGGAAAGGAGTTTCATAGCAATGGAGCAGCAATCGAGAACGCCTCCATCTGAGCTCTTGTATGAACAAGGCTAATGGATGGTACCCACTG
>QEPC01009589.1:0-44395 GCA_003113815.1 Sphenodon punctatus
GGGCCCGGATGGAACCGTCTTTCGATGTCGAGACTGAAATTTTTCCCGATAGTGTCATGCTGTTAGGCAAGGCTAAACAAGTGCCAGGGTGCATTTTTTTTCTAATTTGGAGTGGGACCAGGCTTTTCCCTTTTTTTCAGGAAAACTGTGACCCCAGGGTCATGGCCCGGAAAGAACCCCGTTCAGATGTCGCAATAGAAAATATTCCCAGTAGTGTCATGTTGTTAGACAAGGTCCAACAAGTGAAATGGTGCATTTCGTTTCTCTCTTGGAGAGTGACCGAATTTGCCATATTCCCAGGAAAACTGTGAAACCGGGGTCATGGCCAGGAAGGAACTCCTTCGGATGTCGTGACATCAAATCTTACCGGTAGTGTCATGTTGTTAGGCAAGGCACAAGTGAAATGGTACATTTTTTTCCCTCTCTTGGAAATTGACCAAATTTTGCAATATTCCCAGGAAAATTGTGACCATATTCCCAGGAAAACTGGTCATGGCCCGGAAGGAACCCTCTTCGGATGTCGCGACAGAAAATCTTCCCGGTAGCGTCATGTTGTTAGGCAAGGTCCAACAAGTGAAACGGTACATTTTTTTCCTCTCTTGCAGAGTGACAGCATTTTGTCATATTCCAAGGAAAACTGTGACCCTGGGGACATGGCCCGGAAATAACCCCCTTCAGATGTCGAGACAGACAATCTTCCTGGTAGTGTCATATTGTTAGGCAAGGTACAACTAGTGAAATGGTGCATTTCGTTTCTCTCTTGGAGAGTGACCGAATTTGCCATATTTCCAGGAAAACTGTGAAACCGGGGTCATGGCCCAGAAGAAACCCCGTTCGAATGTTGGGAAAGAAAATCTTCCCGGTAGTATCATGTTGTTAGGCAAGGTCCAACAAGTAAAATGGTGCATTTTTTTCCTCTCTTGGAGAGTGACCGAATTTTGCCATATTCCGAGGAAAACTGTGACCCCGGGGTCATGGCCAGGAAGGAACCCCCTTCGGATGTCATGACAGAAAATCTTCCCAGTAGTGTCATGTTGTTGGACAAGGTCCAACAAATGAAATGGTGCATTTCGTTCCTCTCTTGGAGAGTGACCGAATTTTGCCTTTTTCCCAGGAAAACTGTGACCCCGCCGGGGTCATGGCCCGGAAGGAACCCCCTTCCAATGTCGAGAGAGAAAATCTTTCTGGTAGTGTCATGTTGTTAGGCAAGGTCCAACTAGTGAAATGGTGCATTTCTTTTCTCTCTTGGAGAGTGACCGAATTTTGCCATTATCCCAGGAAAACTGTGACCGCGGCGTCATGGTCCGGAACCCCCTTTGGATGTTGAGACAGAAAATGTTCCCGGTAGTGTCATGTTGTTAGGCAAGGTGCAAGAAGTGCCACGACACATTTTGTTTCTCTCTTGGAGAGTGACCGAATTTTGCCATCTTGGCAGGAAAACTGTGACCCCGAGGTCATGGCCTGTAACCCTATTCGGATGTTGCGACAGAAAAGCTTCCTCGTAGTGTTATGAGAGTCACCATTTTCCTGCCTTATCTTGCCAGTGGAAAAAATTTGGTCAGTCTCCAAGAGGGGAACGGAGTGCACAGTGTCACTTGTATGGCCTTCCTTAATACATTGACAGTATTGGGAAGATTTTCTATCTCCACATCCAAAGGGGGTTCCAGGCCATGAACTAGGAGTCATGGTTTTCCTGCCCGCTCCCCCCCCCCCTTGTGAAGTTCTTTTGCTCTGTAATGGTGGAATGGATAATGTCAGACATTCATTTATTATTTATTCACATTTCTAGCTAGCATGCCCTTCTCTAAAGATTCATGATGGCTCCAAGAGCCAAGTGATGGCTCCAAGAGCCATCACCCCTTTCCAATGTTACCGCCACACACCGTTTGCTTTGGAACATCATGACATTAGGATGCTCCAAGGGAGCACAGCCATATTAGGAAAGAGGCAAGAGATCCTGTTTGCCTTGCCCCACCTTCCAATAAGGCCCCAACCCAGATAAACTGGAGGAATAATAAAGGGCCTCAGCTGGAGATGTTGCATCAAAATCCAGAGACTCTGGGTCAAGCCATAAGGGTGGTAACCTGGTCTAAGAAGTGCTGCCTCCCTAGTCCACAGTACAGTCCCTGAGCTGGCTGCGAGGAGTCACTGCGGGCTTATGGAAGCTCTCTTGCTTCCCTGCTTAACAGCTGGCCATTGGGGAGCCAGGAGCACTGCTGCAGTGCATCTCTTCAAAAATGGTTCTTGCCACCCTACTAAAGTCTCTGCCCATAGGGTTCTACTACCGTGGTCACCATTCAAGGTAGGCCCGTTATCTCAGTGGAAGCCTGTCAAGGCAGAGAAATAGAAGGCTTTGTACCAGTGGGCTTTGTAGCCTTCCGCATTTTATGGAGGGCGGGGTGGGGGCACACAAGTTAAAATGTAAGTGCAAATGTTCTGATTGGGAGGCAAGCAAGTTAAGATCATCTGTCAGCCGTTACTTCCCTCACCAACATACTAGCAAATCGCTTCTCTCCATGCCAATCGATTTGCACTCACAGTCTGAGTTCTCACTGTCCGGAGACGGCGAGACCTCACACCTCCAGATAAGAAGACTTTTCTCATCAACACCTTGACCAGTCCCTTCCACATCAGCTTTTGTACTAGCACCTTTCCTTTCCTCTTCCACAACCGTGTCTGACTTTGAGGCCTCTGCATGTAACCACAGCAACGGCTGCTGATGGCTGAAGTGACTGGACACAACCTTTCCACAACTGCAGGTGTGAGTCCACTAGTTGCACACAGAAACTCAGTGGCTAGCTGTGCAATCATACACATGCCTTTTTGTCCTTGTTGCCACAACAGCAATGTGCTCTGTAATGTGACTGACAATGATGTGGTCTGTGGTTAAGTTTTAGGCACAGAGAGCACTCAAAAGGCCAAGAATGGAGAAGAGAGGAGACTAGAGCCAGCATTCTGACTAGAGTTTGCAGAGCCACAGGAAGAAGAGTTTCTCTCTCATGTTGGGTTGTCACCTATGTATATATTTTCCAGACCACTTATGAAACATATATGTTGTAGGACCTGCATTGGTGCCATCACCCTAGGCACATAGGTGACAGCCATAGGCACCAATGCAGGCCCTGCAACATGTAGGTTTCGTAAGTGGCCTGGAAAAATATACATCAGTGGCAACCCTATTGTTACCTCCCTCTGGGAGGAAATCCTGAAGAGGCAGAGCCATATCAGATGGGGTGGGACCAAGAGGCTGTCATGCCCCACAAATGCATGTATACCTCAGCGTTGTGTATTGTGACATCACGGCGCTTCATAGGCACAGGTTCATGTAGTATAGGGGTGGGAAAGTCCATATGGCCTGCCCCCTTTCTGACATGGCCTCTCCAGAAGCCCTGATTTCTCAGGTTACCAAAGACACCCCAGCTGACCCAGAGAAATCAAAACCTGGAACCAAAAACTGTCATCTGTGGGTAAAACCCAAAGGCATATGGCACCCCTACTTTCACAGAATGGTAGGGACCTTCCTTGTCCTGTTCTCAGACACAGCCTTAAGCTGCTAGTTTGAATATGAACACAGCCCAGTAGTTGTGGGGTGCTCAGTTCTGGGATTTTGTTTTAGGCCCATCTTCAGCCTTGGGGGACCTTGACCCTTCACACCAAGTCACTCTTAGTCTGGACTCCCCTCAGATCTCCCTGACCATAGGTGTAATTTTGGACTAAAAGTTGGTGGGGATATTGACCCTCATAAGCTCCCCTATCTCTAGAGTTGTGGGGGGAGGAAATCCCCCCCCCCCGGTGCTTGGCAGCTGTGGGGGACTGGATGAGGGCGAGCCATCTGAGGCTGAATCCTGACAAGATGGAGGTGATGTTGGTGGGGAGGCCTGAGGGGGTGGTGGCTCCCATTATTGGCAGGGTCTGCCCCCCTCTGGCCGCTCAGGTTCATAGTCTGGGGGTGCGCCTTGACCCACAGCTTCGCCTGGATGGCCAGGTGGAGGCTGTGGCAAAGGGAACATTTCACCAATTCCATCTGGTGCAACGGCTGCGGCCATATGTCTTGGACTCGGATCTGGCCACCATCATCCATGCTTTCGTTACCTCGCGACTGGACTACTGCAACGTGCTCTACATGGGGCTGCCCTTGACAATGGTCCGGAGGTTGCAGCTAGTGCGGAATGTGGCGGCCCGCCTCCTGACAGGGACGGGCCGCCGTGAGCACATTACACCTGTGCTCCGTACTCTGCACTGGTTGCCTATTGTCTTCTGCACCCAATTCAAGGTGCTGGTTATGACCTATAAAGCCCTAAATGGTTTGGGTTCTGTTTACCTGCGAGACTGCCTCAGACCTCGGGGTTTTTTGCGACCCTTGCGGTCGGCCGGGGGCACCCACCTCGAAGTCCCCCAGGTACACCGGGTGGCGACGGCAGAAAGGGCATTCTCAGTGGCCGCACCTCGGCTGTGGAACTCCCTCCCGCTGGAGGCCCATTTGTCCCCGAACCTCCCCTCTTTCCGTAGATGTTGTAAAACCTGGCTGTTCCGCTGGGCCTTCGGGGAGAGGGGAGGGTAGGTGGGGTGGGAGGGTTTTATTGTTTTATTGCTTGAATCCACTATGTCTGTTTTATATTTTTATGCTTTGTAGTAATTTGGATGCTTTTATTATTGTTATTTTATTATTGTGTTGTACACTGCCCAGAGCTGCCATTGTGCAGGAGGGAGTGGGCTACAAATGCTTGTATAAATAATATAATATAATATAATATAATATAATATAATATAATATAATATAATATAATATAATATAATATAATATAATAATTACTCCCATTTCCCTGATTAACCAGGGGCAGGCCTGAGAGCTCATGATATGTTGTGTAAGAACCAGGATGTCAATTTTAATGCCCCAGCCAGCCTTTAGCTACAACCATTGTGTTCTGCCTCACACCTAAAATGCCATGTCGTTCTTCACTTCCTCTTGCCAAAACCAGAGGCATAGCAAGGAATTCGGCTCTGAAGTTAGGAGATCCACCCCTTGACCTACTGTCTCCTTCACTTCCATGATGTCCATCTACACAGTCCCTTGCCATCACTGTGGGGAATCTAACACCTCACTGCGGTAGCTAGGAAACCTCTGTTCCAGCTGCTGGAACTAGAGGTAAGGAGATATTTCCCAATCAGAAAACTGAAAGGGAGAGATCTTCCCTAGGGTTGTAATGAGCAATTAAATTCTTACTTGTGAGTAATTTCACCATCTCAGGAAATGGGATTGATTTCCCACCCATTTCACAATACTGATACCATTTTTCAATTCTCAAAATACCGAGATACCATCACAATTTACCAACTTTCAGTTTACTGAGTACCATGTACTGTTACTGTTCATTTAGACTTAGACTTTTAATTTATACCCTGCTCTTTCTCCGCCGTTTCGGGCAGACTCAAGGCGGTTAACAACATCCATATCAATATCAATATACAATATATACATATACATCCATATCAATATAAAACTGCATTGTCGTGGGTACCATTTTATTTCCAGGTTTCTATCTTAGTTGTTTGCCACATTTATGAGCCAAATTCCAATCACTATGTGAATAGCCCACTCCTTAACCTCTCCCCTGCATGCCCAAACATAGTTTTAAAAACAGTGCCTCAGTTCCAGTGCCTCCAGTCAGAATTGTTGTTGTTCCTTTTGCTTTGACCAATCTGCAACTGGATTGCAGATTTGTAAAGGAATCTGTGTTCTAGGCAATAAGTGACACGAAAGTACAAGGGAGAATGGAGTGCAGAGAAGACAGAAGAAAGAAATACAATATTGAGTCGGTGTTACCTCTCGGGATTTGAAACGGACAACAAAGTCGTAAACAACAATGCATTAAATGGAATTCCAGTAAGCCCGTTATTGGTAAATGAGGAAATAAAATTATTATTTATTATTATTAACAAACATTTATATAGCGCCAGCAGTGTACCTGGCACTTTACAAAGTAATAAAATAGACACGGTCCCTGGCCCTAGGGCTTACAATCTGAGAGACAGGAGCTGGGGGAGAGACTTAGGAAGGGGAACAGAGGGAGCGACAAGGGGTCTAACATTCATGAAGATGCGAGGTCTCAAGTGCACGTACTTGGCTTGGTTACAATGAGAATGACAGCAGGCAGGTCCATGTGGCAAGGATGAGGCAAGGTCCACGTGGCAAGAAATGTTGCTAGAGACACTGACAAATGCCGATAGTGTCTCAGTTCGACAGACGGTATCATGAACTGTGATTTTGACAGGAACTCCTGTTTTGGTGAAATCTCATTTCAAACCCAGTCTCCCCGCAATCTCACTACACCAACCCTAATTGACATTGGTGATACAAAATGGCTGCTGAAGAGAATTCTTCAGGAGTTTGGGGATGGCCAGGAGAAAAGGCACGATATGTGTGCCAAGTTATTAGAGTTGTAATCCTGGCATGGATGCCCAGTTTTTCTTACAAGGCTTGAACTCTGATAAGGATAATACCACCTCTCATAAGGGTAATAAGTTTAACCGGCAGAAAATATGCAGATTAGACTCTGCAATTAGAAACACAAACTTGCATTCTTCTTGCCCCTGGCTATTTTTCATTAATATTCTTGGGGTGGGGGGGTGGGGTTGTTTGTTTGACAGGCAGAGTGCAGGAACAGGGAAGCAAGTGGTGAGGGGGACAAATCAAAACCTGTATTTTTAAAAATGTAAAACAAAAAGAAGCTTAGTAAAAGATCTAACTTAGAACTAAAGTGAACCTGGGAATATGGATTAGCATGATCATTCCCATATTTGGATACACAACTGAATAGTCAAATAAATAGTCAATTTGCTGCTGGTTAAACTTATTATCCTTATCAGAGGCGGTATTATCCTTAGTAGAGTTCAAGCCCTGTAAGTATTCACGTATTCATTTTCCCATCATCTTTGCTTTAATACTTTGGTCACTGTGGCGTTTTGGTTTCAGTATTTCATTCACTTTGTTCTGGTGCTTGGCAACAGTACCAAAACGAAGTGGCAAAACGCAATATCCACATGCCAAAATAACCAACATGCCAAATGAAGTAAACAAAATAACAAAGGCAGCTGTAACCGAAATACCCAAATATTCAAACTCAATATCCGAATCCAGAAGCATATAGTACTTTGTATTCAGGTTTGTCAAAATATTTTGCAGCAGTCAGGTTAATCAAATTTAGGATTCCCTTCAGGTATTCATTCCAGCCCTAGCCTAGCTCTCCGAGCCAGTCTCTGAATAACGAGGCTTGAGTGGGGGTGTGGGCTTGCCAATGGGTCATGCTATCACTGTCCACAGCTGGATTTCTTCCTCTAAAACACTGTTGGAGACAAGATACAGGAGTAGATGGACCACTATACTGGAAATCTGCAACCCAAAACCTTCAGGAATTACGAGTGAGGCTCACCGAGATTCTGAGACTGGCTCGAAAATACTGATACTACTTTTGAAAGGCTTCCCCTCCCTTTTTTCATTTGTGTTTTGAGTTTTGATCTGCTAGGGCCATTTCCAAGCGTCACTGCACAGCCACGAAGGCTAAAAAACTCTTATTTTATTTAAATACACAAAATGTTTTGGTGGGAAATGAGAACTGCTACACATACACATGCATCAAATTCACAAAAGCCAAGAGATGAATGTTTTATGGTTAGCATTCCTCTTCTTCACTCACATGAACTCACCTGCAGCTACAAGACAGACACCATCGATGATGCTCCACAGCCTTAACTCTGCCCCCTCAGGTCTCTCTTCTTCTCTGTTTCCCAAGCAACCAGTATCTGATGCAATTGGCTGCATACATTTTTTGTAGTGAAACTTTGTAAAGGTGGTAGTGAGGGAAAGTTGGTACTTTACAGGTAATTTGTTAGAAAGCTGTAAAGATATTCAACAGCATGACTGTGCAGGTAAGCTTTAGGCCTACCATGTTAGAGTTCCCTGTAACTTCTGTTGACACTTTCATCCAAGGGCAGTTTCACATAGACACCCTAACACGGATAAAATGGGTTTTACATTTTATTATACATGTTGCAGGGCTGCTCTATGGGTGCCCTGCAACATGTATAATAAAATGTAAAACCCATTTTACCAGTGGTAGAGTGTCTGTGTGAAACTGCCCCAAGCTGCTAACTCTTTCAACTTGTTTGAGACTCATTGCTTCATCTTTCCAAACTGGGGGACATTCCTCCCCAAGGCTTCACGCGTGCTGCTTGCCGTAGAGATTCCCATTCTTATGTAGTAGTTCCCAAGCTGCAGGTTGGGACCTCAATTGGGGGCTCACCATCTGCACAGAGGATCCCAATCCCAATACAGGAAAACGGAAAGAAGCAAAATGAGATTTAACAAGGATAAATGCAAAACATTACACAGAAGAATGGAAAAAAAAACCCACAGATGCACAAGTATAAGTTGGGGGACAGCTGGCCAGGCAGTCGCACGGCTGAGAATGATCTGGGAGCTATGGTGGATCACAAACGGAACATGAGTTGATAATGGGGCACTGTTACAAAAAAGGCAAATGTCATTTTAGGCTGCATTAAGAGGGGCATCATATCGAAGAAGTAGCGGTGCCACTTTACACAGCACTGATGAGACGTCACTTGGAATAATGTGTCCAGCCTTGGGCACCACATTTCCAGAAGGATGTTGTCTAATTAATTAATTAATTAATTAAATTTATGTATGTTGGTGTACGTATTCTGTCCTGCCCATCCCACAGACTGCAGGCTCAGGGCAGGTTACAATTGGAAAGGATTCAGAGAAGAGCAACTGAGATGATAAGGGCCAAGGGACTAGGATGCAAGTCATATGAGGAAAGGCTGAAGGAACTGGGTATGTTTAGCCTAGAGAAAAGAAGACCAAGGGGACATGATAGCTATTTTCAAATATCTAAAAGGTTGCTGCCACCAAAAAAAGATGTTCCCCACTGCAATAGGAGATAGAATAAGAGGGAATGGGCTGCAAGGTAGATTGCAGTTAATTATTGGGGGGGGGGGGAGGGAATTCTTATCTGTAAGAACATTGGCACAAAGGCCTCTTGAGAGGATGCCCCCACCCTGTCCCCTCAGCTGATGGGAGTATGAGTCTCTCACAGAGCATGGGATGGATAGATAAAATGGCTTCTTTTCTTCTCAGAGGGGTGGGGTGGGGGGGAGGAGGCGAAGCCTCTACGGCATAATGTGTTTGGCCGCGGCAGCCAAGTCCTTGTTTCCTTTTCACCAAAAAAGCTCAAAACACGCTAACTGGCTCCGAGAGCAGCCGTCTTTGTGACTTGGCTTATATGTAAACAGCATTTCTAAGTGTTGATACAATCCAGGCTGTCACTGAGGCAGAAGTATGCTGGGCATTCCTGGGTCATCACAGCCCCACGCCTGCACTCAGAGCCTGCACTAAGGCATAGGCTCTAGATACTGGGTCAAAAGAGTATCAGACTGGGACCATACTGGTGAGGTGACGCCCTTCCTGGGAGCTGATGGAGGCTGTTCAAAGACTTCCTCCTAGAAGAGTATGGGACAGGCCCATGTACAGCAGAGGAGGCAGTGGGCCTGGTATCGCTAGATGACTGAGGTCTCCATAAAACTCAGATTAACTGGAGTATCTAAGATGCCCTTGGGGATATGCCCCTGAGTAGGGCTGCCACCTTTCCAGACGCTTTCACCTGGAAAGGCATTGGGAGTGGGAAGGGGGAGGGAAGGCAAAGTGTCTCTCTCATGATGCCATGACACTTGAAGGTGGTGGGTCCACATCAGAAAGGGGGTGGAGCAAAGGGTCTCTCCCACCCCTTTCCAATGTGGCCATGCTCCTCCTTTATGTTTTCATTTGTACCCCACCCCTCTCGTCGAAACGACTCAGACTTGGACTGTTCCAATATCATGACGCTCCACATGGGCTGGGACCATGTCGAAAAAGGGGTGGGCGTCACCCATCCCCTTAGAACACAGGAGTGTGGCCACCTCCATATCGCCTATGGATGGGGGGGGGGGGGAATGTGCCCCCCCCCAATGTTCAGAAGTCCTATAGAACTCAACAGAACCCCTGACCAGCCCCCCACCCATCAACAGTTACCAGTCACCTATGGCCACCTAGGGGAGGGGAAGGTGGCAGTTCGATCATTTTGAGTCTGTTCCTTCCCCGGAGATGGAGTGCTGGGCAGCCATTTTGGCAGCCCCCCTACTGCTAAAGCTATTGCTCAGCATCCCAGAAGGAAGCCATTTGGAATTGAAAGGCCACACTCTTTCTTCTAATTCAACATTTTAATTTGAACAATTACAGGGAGGGGACCTTCCCCTCCCGGGTCCAGCTTCGGTTCCGTTTAAAACGGAGGGCGGCCTGCCGCTCAGGTCCCGCTTGGCTAAACTCTCTATTGTCCCGTGAGATGCCCTGGCTGCACGGCTCAAGCTGGGGGTAACTCCCATGTGATCTAAGGCACTGGAGGAGGAGCTACTCTGGATCGCCTTATCCTTGAGTCTTGGTATGTCCCCTCTCCCACTGGGCTGCTGGTCAAATCACTGCTCCTTGCTAGATTTACCTGCCAGCCACATCCCTTAAGGGGGATGCCCTTCATCTATTTCTTAAACTAATGAACTTTACTCACAACTAGCTGAACCCCTGCAAGAGGGTGACAGGTTACCACGCCACACTCCACAAACAATAACCGATTGAATTTAATGCCACTGTGAGGAAGGCAAAAAAA
This sequence comes from Sphenodon punctatus, assembly GCA_003113815.1. NCBI lineage: Eukaryota > Metazoa > Chordata > Lepidosauria > Sphenodontia > Sphenodontidae > Sphenodon > Sphenodon punctatus. Next base: position 10,713 of record QEPC01009589.1, read on the forward strand.
TGCTGGGTGCCGACCAATTTGCTCCCAGCAGAAAAAATTCCTTTCCGGCTCCCTGTACAGACAACCAGCAATGCCCACAGTGCCATGCCATAAGGGTGGGTGGGTGCATCTTTCGTACCCGGCTCCGCACCCAAACTGGCTTCAGAGCCAGGAGCTGCCTTAAAATGGCACCGGGGAACTCGCCTCCCGCGAGATCCCTTTCGCACCCTTGATTATCGTGCCCCTGAATGCAACCCGTGGGGGAAGAGAAGTGTCCTCTTTCCTCTAATGTTGGGGGCAAGACAAAGGCCCCCTGTCTCACAGCCCCTCCCTCTCCTCCCCCCCCCCTGCTCTGGCAGGGGAGGGGGAGGCGAAGGCATTTGTTAGGGTCTACAGCCTGGAAGCACTGACATGGCTGGCTGTGTACAAGCTGTGGTTAGGGACAGATGCTTGTCTTGATGTCCGAGTTTCAAACCTTTCAGGGTTTAGGGTTGTTTGCGGCAGAGAGTGGTTAAAACGTTCAACTACATTCCTGAAGGTCATGGGTTCAAGTTCTGTTTGTTCTGGGCAGTTAGCTCCAGCTACTTCATAGGGCGGGAAAAAGTCAAAGGTTACCAGAGCTCTCCTTTGTGTACCATGGGCCACAGAAATCGGTGTGCCTTGACCAAAATGGTTTGACATTTGGCTTTAGGACAGTGCCACCTTGTGACAAAGCTCAGAAATGACAACTTCAGCTCTGGGCATTTTTAGACAAGACGCAGGCCCACAAGATTGCTGCTGAATATGTAAATTAGCTGCTTGTGAAAATGCTTCTTCTGTGAGCTATCTGCAAAAACTCCTGGATTAGTAAAACCTCGATATGCAAGGTTTTACTCTAATACACAATTTCATTATCCCATTAATCTCCCCCAGCTGCCCTGACAAAACAGCTGATGGGCGAAGGGGGTCCAGAGCAGTGTGCGCTCTCCCCACCTGCCCTGACAAACATGTCAGGGTAGCCAGGGAGAGTGTGCCCTCCAGGCCCCCTTCTCCCATCACCTGTTTGTTGGGGCAGCTGGGGAGAGTGTGTGCTGCTCCAGCCCTCCACCCCCATTGTCAGGCAAGCAGGCTGCTTGTTTAATAGCACACCCCCTATCTCGTGTGTCGGGGGGGATCACAGGAGTATCTTGAACCTGCGAATCCCCCCTGCTCTATTAAAAATGCCCTAAGTGAGGAAACCAGCCCCATGATAAAAGTATCTGTTAAATGATACCCTCTAAGCAGGGCAGAGATTCAGCTGGGATTCTGTAACATTAAAGCACAAAACTGGCAGTCCCTCCTTAAAACAGCACTTCCTGCATCAGAAACATGGAGCAACACTTTCAGTGTCTCAGACTAGACCACAACAAGCTGTCTCCCTGCCCCGGTCCTAAATTGTCAGCTTGAGACGTCATCCAGCTACATGAAATGGGATACACTTGCAAAGCAAAATCAAGAGCCGTGTTCCTTCCCTTCCCAGACTTATTGCCTATTCCCCATCACAGAACAGGGATAACTGGGTGTCCCTTTTTTTAAGGGGCCGTCCCTTATTTCAGAACCCTACAGTGCTATAGAATATAATGGACGTCCTTTATTCTGAACATCACAGCTCCATGAAACCGAATGGATGTCCCTTATTGCAGTATCCCTCAGCTCTGTTGTGTCCCTTAGTTTTGAAATGTTAGGCCGCAGTCACACCTGCAGCGGTGGTGGCGGCAGACCAAAGATGCAGCAGCGGGGAGGACCCCGATGACGGAAGTATTGCTGGTGCGAATGGGGTTCTGCTGCGGCTTCCCTCGCATCAGGGCAGGATTTTGTGCTTTGACATGTACAAGGGAAGCCGCGGTAGAAGCCCAACCGCACGGGAGCTACTTCCGGCATCAGGCTCCTTCCTACTGCTGCATCTTCCCTCGCTGCTGCTGCACCGCGTCAGGTGTGAATGTAGCCTTATTCTGACAAATCCTGCTTACACATTTCTAGTCCATGGTTTTGGGTATCCAATAAGCTATGCATTTTAGTTCCCAGGACCACCTTTTAAAGGTGTTGTCTTTCAGGATGAGGATTGAAAGATCAGAAATGGAGTGGTTGCTCGAGGAGAAAAGATCCAATGTCCCCGTCCATCATCAATTTTGGGGTGTGTGCATTCATTTACATAAGGATTGCGTGGTTCACCAACATAGTTTCCATTGGGGGCATTTCCATTTAGTGCATTGAAAATGAAATACACGCACAGTTACCACCTCTTGGGGTTACAGCTGAAGGGATCAGAAACAGGGAGCAACACAGTGCAAGCTTTTGGGCCACACGGGGCTCTTCCTCAGGTATGTAAGAAGTCAGAACTACAGACTGAGCAAAAGGAAGACAGTAGTTACTAGTTGGCACATCTTGTACATGGCAACCAACCTTACACCTTCTAGACTACAAACGTGAAGTGTCATTTACCTGCTATTTTGACTTCCTCAACAGTCAAGAGACCTTGGAAGGAAGTCTCCCTTCCCCGTTCCCCAGATATATTTCAGAATTCCCCGTTCTACAGGGTATTAAACCCTTTGGATGAATGAGTATCATGGCGCATTAATTTTTTCTGCAGCATAAGAGTTGGGTATGGTCACTTACAGGCCATGGTAGAAGACAATAGCCCTGTCTGGAGGATCTTTCAATCTAACACAAACAAGATGATAGCCTGCTGGAGTCTGGGTTTGGTCTCTGCAGCCCCCACTCCCATGTTTAGTGTGTCCAACTTAATAAATGGGCAGCCCCCTGTGTGTATTTCATGTGCTTGTCTACTGACAGCACCAGTGAGAGCGAGAGCAGAGAGAGGGGCAGGAAGTGGTTGCACCTCAGATGGTCTAGGTTTTCCGCCCACAACTCTATAGTGCTGGTGGACTGGTGTGTGTGGAGGCGCTGCACGCAACTTAATTGGCAGGATGCAGACATGTGGGCACACGTTAGCCCACATTCACTCACACAGCAGGCTTCACATTCTCCGAGACCCTGCCATGAATGGGGGCTGTGGGTCCAGTGAGCGGAGACCATGTGGCTGGTGGGGGCGAGCACCTAATAAAACAGGCAGTTGGACGGTGGACACCCACCTGGTTTGGGCTAATGTGGACCAACACCTCGATTGTTAACACTCTAAGATAATGGGAGATTTCAGATGGACTGTTCCAGGGGGGCCACCCTGGGGTCTGCTCTGGCTGCGGTGGGTTTACACGGAGGTGGCCACCATTGCAGACCACAGTCTGCCTGCGTAGCACCCCGTTTCCCACACGATAGAACTGCGGGCAGATCACCAGCTGCTCTAGGCTGCTGCCCACAGCTCTATGGTTGTTGCCAGGACTACTCCTGGCCTGAAGCAGCGCTGCAGCAGCCCGTCTGTAAGTAGATGGACAGCTGCTCCGCCCCGGCTGCTGTTTTGAGTTTTGGTGGCCCGCATCCACCTCCGGGATGTGCCAGAGCATCGCAAGCGGAGCAGGCAGCACCTACTCAGCTCCTACTCTGCCTCATCCTAGGGTGGGTGGCCTTTACACAGATGGGCCACCCGGGGGTGGGGCGGAGCAGAAGCAGAGCAGGTGTCCATCTAAAAACGCCCAATGTGCAGCTAAACCAGGGGGAATGGATGGAACCCAGACTCAGCTGAATCTGAATAGATGAGTTCTGGTGTTTTGTGATTCTAGATTTTTCATGTTCTCTCTCTCTCTCTCTCTCTCTCTCACACACACACGCACGCACACACTCCTTGGTTTAAGAGCAGGAAGATGCTGAAAGAGGATGGATCTCAGGAGAAGAAGTAGGTGGCTGTGGATAATGGGAGAGGTGGGTGTTGAGAGATCAGAAGAGGAATAGAGATGTGAGTGGGAAGCAGAGGTTTGAAGTGTTCCATATTGTAACGTCTGATGCCAAGTGCTTACTCCAGGGATGGGGAACCTCTGGTCTGTGGGCTAAATCTGGCCCACAGCTATTTGCCAATTCCTGGTTCCTGGTTCTGGTCCTGGTTCTGGTTCTGGTTCTCAAGTACTGAAAGACTGAGCTCAGGGGAAGGGAACAGAGATGAGGGCAAAGGAATGGATCCATTGCATAGACCCATGATCTGGACTCTCCCTTTACTTTCCTCATCCTGTACATACCATTTAGCCACCCCTGCCCCCAATTCCTATCCAGCCAATAGAGCTTGTATACTCATTTTTAAAGTGGCCCACGAACAGGAAAAAGTACTCCATCCCTGGCTTCATCTTTTATTTCAGACATGGGCCGGCTAAGAGACAAGAGACCCTGAAAACCAGACAGGAAGGTCACTCAGTAAACAGGCTGAAGAAGCAGAGGGAGGACTCCTGCTTTTTTAACTTTAAACGCACACAATATTTTAATTAAAGGAACCACTGTGCTCCCTTCAGCTGAAATCAAAGTGCGGCAGAGAGAAATGTTGAGCCAAGGGACAACCAGGATGTTGATATGGTGGTTGATGCCGCGTAGAGGAAGAAGAGGGAAAGCCCCACCCCTTGAAGCCCCACCACCCATCCAGGCACCTCCCTGCCTCCTTCCAACAGCTCTGCCCACCCCAACCCCCTTAGACCAGGGTCGCAAAAGACCACTGCTGGGCCAGTCAGCGCAGAGGGGCGTCGGAGCCCAATCAGCCCATCAGTGCTACTCCTTCACTTCTCCTCCTAGTTGGGCCAGCCAGCTGCAGGGCGGGGAAGGAGGAGGCTGGCCTGGGGCAGGAGCAGAGGAGTGCTCCCCTTCACTCCTGAATGGGGTGCTCTCATGCTCCTGGCCGGGATACTTCTCCCCTGCCTTGCAGCTCCCTAACGTGGCTACAAGCGCAGGGCACTGGGATCCAACTTCTCCCGCCTGATGCTATTGTGCTCCCCCCAACCCACCCTGCTGGGCACCTATGGGGGTGGAGGCCATGAGCCCCGAGCCCCTTCAGTTGCACCCCTGCACCTCTCTGCCTCCAGATCATTCTCTTCTTTAAAAGATGTCTTGAAAGTTGTGGATTAAAGGAGGACAAGCATACATGTACAACACAACGCCTGCTGAGATAAACGTGGGGCCCACTATATCCTTGTAGCTAGCTGGGGGGCCCCCTGTTTCCCATTCCCATTTCATAAGTTTTGAAATCGATTTCTGGAGGCCAGGCTGGTATTTTATTTACACACATGTTCCTTTGCAATGATTATTTTACTCATTCTACTTTAGTGTATTTTAGGGAAGAAATTCCTTGTAGTTTTTGCCCCCACCCCCCTCCTGAGCTTGGAGGCCAGTTGTAGCCCATTCTCCCCCACTCATCAAGTTTGGGTACCCAAGATGCTGTTTCAGTATCGTGGGAAACTCACTGTGTTCACCGCAGCCACTCGGCACTTTAAAGTAGCCATTAAGCTTTTCAGGAGTGGAAAGCAGGTATCCTCCTACCACTGATTCTAACTGAATCACGCACCATTTTTAGATGGGACGTGCCCACATGGTGCACCCATCCCCCACGGCCCCGGGCGTCCGTATGAAGGTGGTATGGGTGGAGGCGCACTCCCGCGACCCAGGCTTTTCCCGGTTGCTCTATGTGGGGGCATGGGTGTGTGGGTGCGCACACCCATCCCCCCCCCCATGTGAATGCTTCCCCCACTCACCAGAAGTGCACTGACACATCACCCAGTGTATATGGACCCGGCCAGGAAGCGGGTCCATCTAAAAACAGCCATAATCTTATAGAATTGGGAGGACCCTCAAAGGACATCTACTCTAACATCCCCCGCCCCCTTAGATGCAGGATAATTGTGTATGTTAGCATTGATCATTCGGCTAAACATAGACGTTTTGGTGACTTTAAAGCTGTTGTGTATGATGACGTTGTGATGACAACTCCATTACTTGTTGACCTTTCCCTGACTTTTCATTTCATTTCCCTCCCAGGTGTTCTAGTGTGAAATTCACTAAAAATGACAACAAAAATAAACACTAGTAATTTACCCCAGCCCTTTGAGTATGTCAATAATGCAAATAATAGTGAACAAAGGAAAACCAGTTGGCATCACTTATTTAGACTTTCAAACGGCCTTTGAAAATATCCCCCACAAGAGGCGCCTGAGATAACTAATCATTCATGGGGTGAAGGAGAAGTATTGGCTTTTAGGTTAAAAGCCAGCTGGAGACAGGAAGCCAAGAGTAGGAATAAATAATGGTCAATTTTCATCATGGTGAAAGGTTAACAGCAGGCGCCTCGAAGCTCGATAGTAGGCCCAGTTCAGTTTAATTAATGGTCTGGGGGGAAAGCAGGGTGGGAGGTAGCCAGATTTGCTGACTGAGCAAAAGTATTTAGCATGTTCAAGTTCAGAAAGACTATGAGGAACTTCAGAGGGGCTTGATTAACTTCAGTGAATGGGCACCTAACGGCAGACGAAGTTCCGTGTTGATAAATAGACAGCAATGTACCCTAGTGGGAAAATAACCCGATGAGTTATTCAAACACATAGGGATGGAGAACCCCTGGCCCAAAAGCCAAATCTGGCCCTTGGCTGGTTTTTATCTGGTCCCTTTCTAATTTCTGGCTCTGGCCCTTGCAGGGCCCAAGCATCATTTCTCTGGGCCCGGTACAAACTTCTGATACAGCCACCACAATCCTATCCGATACACACAATCTTTTGAGTCATGAAAGAAAAATTTCTATTTTATTTCTGAAAAGCTCAGTGTTCAATGTTGCGTGTTGTTCTGCTCTAACGCTGTTTCCGATTGGCTCCAGGAAATCTCACAAGCTCTTTCAAGATCTGAAATAAGTTTGCACAAACATCCTCAAGCATCTACAATTTAGCCTCAGGTTTTTTTTCTTGCAGCCTGGCCCCCCCTGGGCTCCTGGGCCCCGGTAAAGTACACCCATTTCCACACACACAACCCCATGCTTGGGCCCTGGGCCCTTGGATTCAACCCCTACCCTGAAGCCCTAAAAGAGCAAGCTCAGGAGAAGGGAGCAGAGATGGGATTCTGTCACTTGCTTATGTTTAAAGATGGGTCCCATGCCAAATATCCATGATCTGGACCTTCTGCTTTCCCCCCTCTTTCCTAAGTGCATCCCATAAGAAACCCCACCCCACTCCTACCCAGTGTGTGGCGCTTGTACTCAGTCATTTTCAAAGTGACATGTAGAAGGGAAAAGGTCCCGCACCCTGATCTCGACTAAGAGCAATACCTCAGGGTAGGCAACTGGTGGTTCTTTGGTCCACACCGACCTTTGCTCGGTGTGCATAAGAGCTAGCAGGATGCTTGGATGAATAAATAACGGGATGGGAAGGAATGTGGACATGGACAATATTGTAATGCCACTCCAGAAATAGACGGTCTCTTCTAGATTACTGTGTCCGTTGGTGCCCACACATACTGAAAAATGATAGGGTGGATTAGAAGAGATTTCAGAGAAGGGTAACAAGCACACTTAATGGAGAGCGACTGAAAGGACTGGGTTTGTTTTCTTTTGAAAAGGGATGACTAAGGTGTGATATGAGCAAAATCTATGAAATAATGAAAGGACCAGAAGAAGCAGATTGGGAGCTTCTGGGTTCAATGTTCCCTAACACAAGAAAGAGAGTTCAGTGAAAGAGGAAGGTGGCAAATTTGAAACTGCTTGAGGGAAATATATGAAATTAGCCTATGGAACTCTCTGCCACAGGATGTGGTTGAGGCCAAGGAGTTAGAAGAATGCCCTGGTGTAATTAATTACCAAGAGTGCTAGCAAGCCACAGCTCATTTTCCGCATTAGAATCTTGTGAAAAGAGGTTACAGGTTATAGATGCTTGTTAGTAGCAACATTTCAGTGCCCTGGGGCCCATGTTGCTCCTAAGCAGCTGTTGCCGTTATGGGGAGTGTCTTTTTTTTCTGATACTAAACAAGCTACAGTACATAGATACCATATATTTTTTTTTCAAATGAGAGCAGATGTAAGATTTCTCAGGATCCCTGAATGGAAGCTGGCTTGTATTGACACACCCCTCCCACCTGCGCCCGCCTTCCCTGCCAGTGAACGAGCTGTTGCCACCCATTGTGCCTTAGGCAACGCAGGGCTGATGGGTGTTTCCCCTGGGTTGATATCTTCCCTAACTGCTATTCTGTCTCTCTGTGCACATCTAAGGGAGCTCTCTGCTCATGTGCCTGCCCCACTCATTTCATGGATGGTCCCTTATGTCCGTCCTTCTCAAATGTTGCCCTTAAGTAGTGGTTGTGATGCTGTTATTGAGTGAACAATTCATGGTAAAGGAAATGTTGCTTTTAAGCAGCTTTTGTTCTTACAAGATGTTGCTGCAAATGAGCAAGCATTTACTGTATTTGACAAGACCATTTCCCCACGAAACCGTCATGGCTGGCATTAATTATGCGTTAGCTTTTAATCTGTGATGCAAGAGCACTGAATTAACTGGTCCATTATTTTGTCCAGGAGTGATGTCTGGCTAGCCTAATCCCTTCAGAGAAGAAATGATTTTCTGGTAGCTGGACCGTCCTGTTATTTAATCCCCCTCCTACCCAAAGGCCTCCCAGGTTACTCAAAGATGGTTCAGTACATTACATGAGCCACACAAGACTTGTGGTCTGCCTGGGGGCCCAGTTTGGAGTGGCTGTTCCAGAAAACTCCAGAGCAACTTCCCCAGGTTTTGGTCAATACAGAGACAATGGGTAAAAGCATACGGTTTGGCCCAGCTGGGCCAGGGTCACAGTGGACTGTTTGCGACCTGCCAGATGTGGGCCCGGTTCTTACCCCAGCTGGGTGGGAGCCAAGCAGAAAATGGGGACCCAGTATGAGCCGGGCCCACAGTTCTTGCCCAGCTCCTGGCTGGCCGGGGCAGAGTGGGTGAGCTGGGTGGGATGGTGTGTTCCCGGTCTGGCTCCTACCAGTGTCCAGGGGTTCTCATGGCTGTCCGTCATGGCGGGAGGCCAGGGAGATGTCGAGAATGCGGCCAAGTGGCCGCACATCACTCCCCATCCCCCACCCAACACCCAGTGTAACATGGGAAACTGGTCCCACACAGCTGCTGCAGTTGGTCGGGGCTGCTGGCGGAAAAGGAAGGATCAGTCTTGATCTTTGGTCAGCAGCAATCCCTCCCAGTCCACCTGTAGCAAGCCCCAGTCTCTTCCTGACTGAGGCTGTTCCCAGTAGATCAGGACCACACTGCCCACAGCAGTTCTGGGTGGCAAGAACCAGGAGCTGCTACTAGAAGAGATATGGGTGCTCTTAGATCTCTCCAGAACCCTCCCCATGCCCTTGTTATGGACATGGAACACATATGGATACACCCTCAGTGGGCCCAGGTCATTTTTTCAGGACCATAATTCCATTGCCAATTTGGGGAGCATCTCCCCACTGCCTTTCCAAGATCTACACTCAGCATCTGCTCCTCCTCTCCCCAGATGTTTGCCATTGGTGGTGTCATCTCAGAAATCTCACCCTAGGGCTTTCCACTGTTGTCACCCCTGCCTCCCTCAGCCAGAGCCATGGAAGCTTCCTGCCAGGAAGGAAATCAAAGGCGGAAACCAGGAATAACTATTTTGCTGTCTTCTCCAAATCTGCGTCCTGTCTGCTACCATGAGTGAACAAGACAGCTGTAACATGTCTTGGCGTGGGGAGGGGCTGGACTGGATGCCCCTTGAGGGCCATTCCAACCCTACAATGCTATGATCCTTGAGTCTACTCACTGAGCCTTCATATGTAAGGCTGGGCGAGGTGACATTGCAACTAAATTGAAATGTCATTGGAATGATCGGTGAGTTCTAAAACGCAAGTATGATGTTTTGTACTTAATCGAAGTATCAGCTAGCTATAGTCCTAGAGGCAACATAGTTCTGCTGCTATCCTTTATTGGACCAGCTTCAGAGCGTGCAGGCTTTCAGGCTACATAGGGCCCCTCCTCAGGCAAATAAAAAGCCAGAACTATGTCCTGTGTGACCAGCAAACTTGCATACTTCTCACCAATAGAAGCTGGCCCAATAAAAGATTCAAACAGGCTCCTAGCTGGCAGAGGCAGGAAAGGAGGCCAGGGAGCCCTTCATCCCTGGTGCAGGCACCAGAAAATCTCTCTCAGTAGAAGTTGGGGGTTCAAGAAATGTGGTCTTTCATACCTTCCTGCATTGCACCACTGCAAAGGGCACAGCTCCCCACTAACGTCTGCATTAGGCCTGCCCCCTGGCTGGGGCACTATCAGGGGTTGAAAGCATATCCGGCTTGTGCTTTCGGCACAGAGCATGCTGGCCTTGGGACACCCACATGCCCGCCAGGTAGCAGACAACACCAGCCTTTGTCCCTTCTGTCAACATCCTCGTCAGCACCTTGGGGAAGTTCTTTGTGCAGCCAATCCCACCTCCCAGGCAGGCAGCAGACAGGCAAGGCCGAGATTAGGGGCTGGTGCTTTCCTTTTTAAAGCGCCTGGCTCATCCTGTTCCCTTCACACTACGGCAGAGGGAGGTGTCTCCTGATCCCTGGCTTGCCCGCTGTCATGGAGTGGGCTCCAAAACTGGTAGGTTCTTGGTCTCCTCTCCTGACACTTTGTGTTTTTCTAGTTGCTTTCTGTTTATTGATGGCCAGGCAGGGTTTGTTTGCTTTGGAAATATAAACTCTGCCTGAGTTAGTTATTATTACTCACCACGCCTGGCATGGACAGGACGAAACAGCCCCCGGGAGGGAAAAGGACGCCTGAGGAATGAAGTGCTTGCCTTTGCAGAGAAGGAGGCAATTAGATAGCTCCCATGTAAGGGAACAGCTACTTCCAAGGGAGTGTTGCTTATAATGGAGCCAAAAGCACTCTGGACACATAAGAATCATCATCTCCCCTACTGGAGACAGGCAGCTACCACTGGGGTGGCACACAGCCACCGTTTAACACAGCCACTCACACTGGTTAGGCAGGACTTGCCCTAGGCACTTCCTGGCTCTCCACATGCTCTCACTGCCTGCTTGTATGGGGAATGGGGAGGATGACCCCTTGAAACACTGGGTCCCAGCCTAACTTGCCTTGCTATACAGCTGAGCCTGACCTTAGGACAGGAATGAAGAGGATTCTTGGATCCAGCTGCATTAATGAAAGCAGCAGGGGCTTTTCCTGCAGAGGTACACAGTCAGTGGGGAGTTTGCCTGGTCCTCCTTAGCAGGTGGAGCAGTCTCCTGAAGTGAGAACTTTTTTGGGTGGGGGTGGGGGGGAAGCCTTCCCTTATGATCCCAGAGAGCATGGAGTTATACCTGGATGAGAGTAGGTCAGGGACGGGTCTTTCAGGCAGGGGTAGGTGGGGAGGAAAGGCTAGTGGACAAAAGGTCAGGAATCCGTGTATATTTGGCAGATGATGACTGTGCCATTGAAAAGCCTCAACATCTTGGTAGCTCCAGGAGAGCCTGATGGAGAGGGCTTAGAACATTGCCTGTCCGACCCTCTCATGCCAGAAGGTGCAACCAAGAAAGAGTGCCTCTGTCTCCCTAGGATGAGCCGGTTCCTGAGAGGAAGGAAGCTGTCAGTCTCTGAGTGCTACTCTCCTGCTATCTGATAGTGGGCACAAAGCACTTTTGACGCCCCCCATGGGGCCCCTGAGTGCTTTATTATCAAGACATGCACACACTGAGAATGGAAATGCAGCCAGCTCTGGGCTAGCTAGGTGTGGACAGGCAAAGAGTTCACTCAGACAATGCAGACTGTGTTTCAGGGGCATACCAACCTGAAATGCAGGAGTGTCCAAAAAAACAAATGTAGGGAGGAGGCAGACGTACTCCGCCTCAATGGACTGTGCTGGGTATGGCGCTGGAAGTGCCCAATTGCTTCATTTGCCTGAGGCCTTGCACCCCAGGCCCCAGCTCCTGGTCGAAGCTGGCAGCATACAAGCTGTCCTGCCATGGGAGTAACCTCTGCCCCATCTTCCCTCTCAGCTGCTCCTCTGTGCTCTCAGCATGGCCTTGGCACTGGCTGCTGCCACCCAGCCAAAGGAGCATAGCAAAGGTAATAAAGGAAAGAGGCGGTGGCCTCCTAAAGACAAGGAGCAGCTCTCAGGGGCCCAGGCATCCTCACCCGACCCAGTCCTGGGGGAGACCTCGGGAGCCTCAGGGGTCTATACCCTGGTGGAGGACTATGAGCGCAGCATCCAGGAGATGGTGAGCCAGCTGAGGAACAGCTCCGAGCCGCCCGACAACAAGTGCCAGGTCAACCTGAGACTCTGGATGTCCAACAAGAGGAGCCTGTCTCCTTGGACCTACAGGTGAGATGGGCAATAAAATATACATTGGGGGGAAGCAGTGCTCCCAGGGCTGTGGCAAGGGAGAGCGTGGAACTCCATTGGCATCCAGAGCGTCAGCCCTGGAACTAGTGACAAAGACTCATTTGAGCTCCCATAGCAAGTGCTGCTGCTGCTGCCGTCCCCTATGAAAAGATTGTGGCTTTCAATCTTCGTTTGGTGGTGGTGGTGGAGCCAGGCCCCGCAGACTGCAGGGTGTGCTGCGTGTTTTAATTCCGCTAGCCTCCCAACAGTCCCTACTTAGAAGGCACTGGCCCTCTTTGGGTGCTGATTCCCAAACGTCCCTCTTTCAGGAGAGACCCAAAAAAAGACCAATATTCAGGCCTCAGGCACCTATCTCTGGTTGCCTCGCAGGAAAAACACTTGAGAAGCCAATGGGGAAGAGAGACCAGAAACTAACTAAGATAAGCAGGAAAGCTTCTGTGCCTCTTTATACCCAAGGAGGAATGCTGGGAGGTGTATGCGTGTGCAGGCACGTGTAACGGTGTGAGAGTGGAGCTTATTCACTGAGGGGTGGCGTTCGTCGGCCAAAGAGACAGGCTTTGTCCCCCTTCGGCTACTAGAAATGTCAGAAGGTAGGCTTGCGGAGCTCAGAGGGTAGAGGCACGGTTTAAGATGCCAGAGTCCCCATTTCATTTCCTGCTAGCGATGAGTCATTGCTGATGACCCAGGGTCATTCTTGCTACACTATCGTCTAGCTTCACACGGGAGTAGGGTTTGTGGTGGGTGGACATGGACACGACTGTGTTCCCAAGCAAAATGATGGGATGCAGGCATTGCCCCACAAACAAGTATTTTGCAGCATTTGTGCTCATTTCTCCATATGCCTGGGTGCAGCCCTGGGCCAGCCCATTTGCTTGACTACAGTTACTGTAGCATGAATGTCCATTGCCCCATGTGCAGTACGATGTGAGGGGGCTGCAGTATGAGCACAAACACAAATTGAGTGTTTCCCCAGGGGCAGAGAAGAGCAACCTGGCTCCAGCTAGTGTTAGTTTTCTGGAAGGACTCAGGCTTTTAAAGAAGCCAAAGTACAGCTCAAGAGAAGGAGCCGTTAGAGGAGTGGGGAAGAGTGAGCAGCCTGCATGCGTGCTCCTGGAGTGGACTCGACTGAGCTGTGGCTCCTTTAAGAGCTAGAGGCTATGCTCGCTTTGGCTCTGTGGCAGCGACCAGGGCTGTGAGAGATTGGCAGACACTTCAGCCAGGAGGTTTTTCTACCAGCCAGGTAAAGGAGGGTTAGAGGAGACCTGCTGTGTGAGAGAGGGAGGGGGGGGGAAGTATGGGGAGAGGGGCAGGAAGTGAAGGGCTGCATGGGAGTGAGGGTGTGTATGGGATAAGCAGCAGAAGGATGCTAGGGTGTATGGAGGGGAGAGACAAGGGGAGTTGAGAGGATGCAAGGGAAAATGAGTGGTCCAGCTCTGCACAAAAAGACAGACTCTCCCTTCCTACCTAGAAGTCCACCAAGTACATTCTGGGCTCTCTAGCAATTGGAGGACCAGAAACTCTATGGAACTTACTTCTCTCTAGGTCAGTGCGTGCTCAGTCACACACACATGCCCCTTGGCCAGCGCTTCTGCCTCTGCTTCTGCCTCCCACTTCTAAATGCTGCTCCATCGAGGCTTCCTCCATCAGCCTCTTTCTCCCTCTTGTCCCCCAGCATAAATCATGATTCGGCACGGATCCCTGCTGATATTCCAGAGGCACGCTGCCTCTGCGCAGGCTGCATCAACCCCTTCACCATGCAGGAGGATCGCACCATGGTCAGCATCCCCATCTATAGCAAGGTCCCTGTGCACCGCCTGCTGTGCAACCCGTCCAAGCCAGGCAGAAAGAAGAAGAGATGCCACAAGGAGCACAAAATGGTCATGGAGACCATTGCCGTGGGCTGCACCTGCATCTTCTGAGGACATTGCCCAGGGCATACAACGCTGCTCGGCCTAACCCCATCCCTGCTGCACTGAGCCCCGAGGGCCAGCTCTTACCTAACCAGCCTCCTCCTCTTGCTGCTTCCATTTGGAAAGGGCCCGTGTCAGTTCCTGGGACCCAGCCTCTCCCCGGTCAGGGTGAAAGCAATAGATAGTCAGGGCAAAGCAGGGAGCAGGCAGCTACTTAGAGCAGAGACAGTCTCCCTCCTTCCCCTCAGATAGCCTGGCAGGGCCAGATGCCCAGGCACGGCAGCATGCAACTGCCTAGATGCCTTGCTCTTTGGGGACTTGCTGTACCCCACGCTCACACTCCAGCACCCCTTAGTGGCTGTGCAGACACCTCACCTGCCAACTTATGGGCCAACACACAGCTTCGAACCCCCCCCTAACTGCAGCTTTGCCTGCCCCCATCTAGCTCCTTACCATGTCTGCCTGCCTGCTTAGGAGACGAACAGGGGAGAACATGGGGGACAGGCAGCAGTTTGCGAACAGGGGAGGCAGGTTAGAGACGGGAAGTGGCGGCCCATAGGGCTCCTGAGCCAAGCAGGGCTTGGGAGCCAGTGTCTCTCCTGCAGACGGTGCTTCTGTCACCCACTCCCAGGACTGCCAAGGGGGAACAACTGGCAGGAGAGAGATTTTAAGCATATTGTGATCCCTACCCCCCAAATCAACAGAATATGCTCTAAATTATTAAAATGTATTTGCTCTGTTCTTTGGGCTGTGTTTTCTGCTCTAGGGAATGAAAGGGGAAGTGGGGGCGGCGGCTGCCTCTGCTTTCTGATTTATTTCCTCTAAACCCCTATGACCCTGCCTGTTTGTCATCCCCCCTTTTGTTAATTTGTCCCTCTAACTTTTTCTCTGGGCCCTCCTCCCCTCCCCCAGTCTCTCATTCCTCCTCCCCTTGCCCTTTTGTCAGTCTCTATCCTGTCTTTGCCCACTTCTTTTTAAGGCACCTCCTTGATTTCCAGCATGAGATTTCCAACAGGGGGACAGTCCGCACTAACTGAATCTAGTGTGGACTAGTTTGTCCGTCTAAATGCTGTCAATGGCACTTATTAGTGCAGACTAAGAGATAAGTACTTATTCTTTTATAAGAACTATAAGTAGTTCTTATAAAACCCCAACCACTTGGTTTTATAAAAACCATACTTAAAGTAGTCCGCACTAACGTCTTGTTTGGTAGGTTACATTATTTTCTGAGTCATTAGTCCACACTACATTGTCCATCTAAGGCTGCTTTTAAACGAGGTGCTTAGAAGCGCCTCGGGAGCTCCGCATTCAAGAGAAAGCCATGCGGGGAGTGTTTACATGCTCCCCGCGCTACCAGAAGTGACGCGTCACCCATTTTTTTCAGCGGCTGGAGACGCGGCGCTTTCAAGAGGCACGTTCTGCAAACCTGAAAATTGAGGTTTGCAGAACGCGCCTCTTGAATGTTCTCTCTCTCCAGCTGCCGCTGCTGAAAACAACAGGCAACACGTCACTTCCGGTAGCGTGGGGAGCGTGTAAAAACTCCCCGGGTGACTTTCTCTTGAATGCAGGGCTCCTGAGGCGCGTCTAAGCATGTTTAGAAGTGACCTAAAAGGCATCGCTATGTTGGTGCAGACCAACAAACACCATACTTATTTCAAACTAGTGTGCATTACTTTGGCTATCTGAAAATGCCCCTAGTCCTGATATTTAGGTCAGACTTGTCACTAAGTCCAAGAGGCCGTTGAGCCCAGCTGGATAGCTCTCTTGGGTAGCACTATGGGAGAGGAGGCAATGAAGCACTAGCAGACCGCACTGCCTGCAGTCACTTCAGACAGACAAGCTGACGGGAAGATATTATTCACAATAGCCCCTCAGCTGCCCTGTTGTGCTGTGATATGCCCCCGAGTCATGAGATTGGCCATATAGCCATCAGCAATGACAGGCCAGGAAGGTAGAGATTGAACTTTGTCCTCTGCTGAGCCAGGACAGACTCTTATAGGTTCAATGTGTCCTGACTAGAGACACATTGAACCACATCCAGAAATTTTTGAAGGCATGTGGGAGGCAGGGGAGGTTCCAGTTTTTTTGAAAGGATTGAAATATCCAGTAGCTACTTACTTATTGAAACTAAACTTTGCTTCTTAAAGAATAAAATTAATTAAATGATTATGTTTAATTTAGTTAGCAAGCACATAGAAAGCACCGCTGGGTTTATTTATTAAACAAGTGTAAATTATTCACTTTTAAATTATGGCTAAACAACTAATATTAATCTTAGAGTTCAAAGCTACACACTAAGGTACTTAAGTGTATTTTCTGTCTGTTGCCATCTTTCTAAAACAGGAGAAAAAATAGGATGAAAACGGAAAGCATCAATATTGTTGACTTGTAAACAAAAAGGAAGATTATATCCATATGGCTCAGAAACTGGAGAGAAATAGAGACCTGATGTTATCATGCAGACATAGGTTTTCTGGAGGACAAGCTCAAAAAAAATGAACTTGCTTATATATATTCCTGTAGGGCATGTATTCCTTAGGACATGCTGGTGCTCTGCAGTCTTGGCTTCTGAGAATCTGAGGAGCAGCTGTGATTCAGCTATTGAGACCTAGGTGCAATGAACTAAGGCCACTTGCGCACAAGACAGGAGGGGGGTAGGGGAACTCCCATGTGCAGAAATCACGACAGGGGGATCACGTGAAGTCCCGCTCATGTGTGCGGGGGTTTTGATGTGATTAGCCGTTTCTGCCGTGATTTCAGTGATGGGCGTCAGGACTAGTTTTTCAGCCCCGTCTGAAATCTAGGCAGATAGGGGCTAACGATGCCAAAAACCTGTGCACACAAGTGGGAGTTCATGTGATCCCCCTGTTGTGACTTCTGCTCACGGCAGTCCCCACTCCACCCGTCTCGTGTGCAAGCGGCCTAAAACGCAGTGCAGCCACACATGAACTCCCTGAGAGACGCATGTGGCTATAGGCCTACGGAATAGAAGAACAGTAATCACCTAACTGTTTTGGAATATAGTAGCTTCACTTGAAATACTTATTCGAAATTAGAAAACACTGTGAAGCACTAACACGCAGCAGCAATATCATGTAAACATTATTCTAGAAATTCTTTCACTGATTATTCTGATAAGAATATATTTCCCATAACTTTCTTTTCAACGTTTCCCAAAGTTTCCAATGTCACCTTTCCCAGTGTTGGGATCATTTTTTGGGAAAAATCCTATTTTTTGCCTCAACTCTTTTGGTGCCCCCCACTCCCTGCATCTCTAGTCCTGACCTCTTTTGAGTCTAGCTTTTTGCAGCTGAATCCAGCACACTCAGACTAGCTGTATGATAGCACAAGAGCTCTACAGGCTGCAAGACAGGTGGTGTATTCAGTTAGCGGATAGTTATCAATTCAGTTTCAGTTTGTAAGTTTGTCCCCTAGAGGCTCCTGTAACCTACGCTACAGGGGAGATGGGGAAGAGGAAGAGGGACAGGGGAGAAGTGCGGGGGGAGAGGAGCAGGACTGCCAGTTCAGGCTGCTGCCCCATTGAGCCCATTGTCTGCTGGACAGAATCAGAGTTGGGACATTGTGTCCAGCCCCCTGCTTGGATGCAGAATGATTACAGATACAACATCCTCGACATGGTTGTCCAGCCTCAGTGATGCAGAGCCTACAGCCTCCCTAGGAAGCTTGTTCCATTTCCAAACAGCTCATACCGTTAGGATGTTTTTTCCGGCTATCTAACCAAAATCTAATTTCCTGTAATTTGAGACCATTATTCCTAACCCTGCCCTCTGTAGCAATGGAGAATAATTCCTTGCCATCTTCTTGGTGACAACCCTTTAGATATCTGAAGACTATTATGTCTCCCCTTCTCCTTCTTTAGGCTAAACATACCCCATTCTTTCAACCTTTCCTCATAAGACTTGCATTCCAGGCCCTTTGTCGTTTTCATTACCCTCCTCTGAACTTGCTTCAATTTGTCCATTTCTGTTTTAAATAAGGAGCCCAAAATACTCCAGGTAAGGTCTGACCATGACCAGTGCTGAACGGAGTGAAATTATTACTTTCAGTAACAGTCAAGAGGGCTGGAGCTTGCTGTCTCCAAAGCTTGCCCTGTTGAGCACCAGGGACTCTGGAACATGGCAGGGGAACAGGAGACCCTACCCCAGCTCTGATCCCTCCCCTGGCAGGTGAGGCCATTAGTTTAGGGGGAGGTCGTGGGATGGTGCCCGATAAACCCCAGGCTCCTTGGAAGACGCCCAAAGCTATCAGAAAGGGGCCTTATCAGGTCTCTCTCAGCTCTGTGGGCTCCATTGTCTGCAAGGCCTCAGCAGGCAATAGCTGATAGCAGGGTCCGGGTAGCAGCAGGAAGCCTGGATGGCTGCCAACGTGCTGAGCATTTTGACTGCTCCCCAAGGCCAGGTGGCTGGCAGCAGCAGGGGAGAATGAGCAGGTGTATGTTGGGCAAATCACCCCACGGGGAGAGAGACAAGGAAAGCTCTGGTTCTTCCCCAAAGAGCAGGGAGGCGAGAGAAACCTCCCCTTTGGTCTGGGGAAGAATGCAGCTGGGATGGAGGACAGGATCACAGTGTCAACTTCCCACCCAGTCCTGGTTTGGATGCAGAGCAAAGCAGCATAGGAAAAAGGGAGAGTTCCCTGGAGGGTCACAAGAGCCAGGGCTGAATCTACAATGTCCAGAACCTGGGCTGATTGAGAGACTGATTCCCAACTCCCCTTGCTTGAAGCCCAAGATCTTTCCCTTGCCCTCTTCCCTCACGGTAATGGACAGAGGTCCCTCTCTCAGCAGCACACAGGCCCTATGTCCTCTCAGTCAGGATGGGAGCTTTACTAGGGTAGATTTTGGCCAGTTGAAGAGATGACATTTAAAGACAAAGGACAGAAAGGTCTGGTTGAAGTGTCAAGGGGAGGTTCCACAAGCTGGGCACTACCCAGCTGCTGCCATACTGTCCTGCCTGTCACACACACACACACACACACACCGTGCTTCATCCAGAGCAGCTGGGAAGGAGCAGCCCAATTCTTTCCATTTCATGGGGTGGAGGACTGAGGCACAGGGAGGAGGAAAATGACTGGATCAGTGTGGCAGGAGGCCAGGAACAGAACCAGGAATTCCTGCCACACAGCACCAGCCCTAATGAAGGAGACAGGCCTCACCGGAGATGAGATGATGGTGATTAATTACCCCAACACTCCCCCCTTGCTAGGAAAGAGCAGACAATCACCAATTTGGGAGCTTTATTAGAGAAGGCAAAAAGCAACCCAGTCAACCTCTGTTGCCTTGGCTCTGCTGAAAGGTCAGGGCACATCAGGGGTTCACAGGAGACAGTCTGTATTTAAGAGCAGCTTTTGCAGCAGGACAATAAAATGCACCCTGTTCTGGATGGACTTCACTCCTCAGCTGAAGCCAGTCATCCCTGCTCCCTTTCATTCACTCCTCCACCTAGTCCCCAGAATCACAGCTGGGAGAAAGGCCCAGCCCTCCTCCAAAGGACCAAGGAGGGTGGGGGGTAGGGGGGGGGTATCCTGCTTTGCTTGTTGCAATTAAATGGAGAGGCCCTTGTCCTTTACCCCCCTCCCAAGTTATCCCTCCAGCAGGCCTGGATCCAGGCAAGTGCAGACTGTGACCGCACAGGGCCCCCGATGTGTTGCGGGGAGGGGACGAGACGGAGGGGCAGAGCCCATAGGGGCCTCCAGCAGACGGACTCCATAAATAAACTTGAAATGACAATAGGAGTGTTAGATATGCGGAGATAAAATACAGGCCCACAAAGCCTCAATTACAGGTAGCCCTGGCCTGTGGCCCTTTCGGGAGTAAACTAGAAATACCAAATGCGTAACACACATAAGCCTGCAATGCAGGGAGCTCAACCCCCTTCAGGGGGACAGGTTTAATGAAACATTGAAAGTTAGTTACAGCCACGCTTTCCTTTTTCTAAGGGGCAAGTCACTGCGTGTCTAGGAAGGAGCCACAGAACTGTTTCACACGGGGCCCCAATTTCCCTGGATCCAGGCAAGTGCAGATTGTGCGACAGAGCCCCCAGGTGTTGGGGGAACCCTCAGGGATTCCTGATACTTGGGAGTCCATGAATAAACTTGAAATGACGACATGAGCGTGATGGGACTGGGGGCCATGCTGCCCCTCCCATCACAACGAGCGCAAGAAGGACTGACAGAAAATATGCGCCCACAGAGCCTCAAATACAGGGAGACCCAGCCTGTGGCAATCCGGGGACACCCCCCCGCCCCCAATACGCAACCCATGAGTAAACGAGAAATCATGTATGTGTAACATGGGGCCATTGAGTCCAGGCCCCTGAAGGGGAGGTTAACTTATCAAAAAAATAATTCCAGTAACATTTCCCTTTTTCTTATTGGGTGAATCAGTGTGTGTCCATCAAATTGGCCTACATTAGGAGCGGAGCTGCAACACTATTTCGCATAGAGCCCCAACTTTCCTGGATCTGGCACTGCCCTCCTATCACAGCTTTTCAGATGTCCTGGCTTGACTCCAGTAGTGGGAGGCCATCTTTGGGGACCATACAGCCAGCAAAGGGAGCAGTCATAACTCTCCGGGTACCGGGGCCAAGGATCTGTAGCTGGGAACCCCACCTATTGCTCCAGCTGGGGAAGTTTCCATCCAGTTAACAGTCATTGCTCTTAGTCTGGTATCTAGCCAGCTGTTTCTGCTTCTCCAGGGCAGGGAGAGAAGCCTCCCCAAGGGACCAACCGGTGTTCAATCTCCTCCCTTGTCATGTACAGGGGTTAGATGGCCTTGGCTTGGCAGTGAAGCAGCAAGACTTGGAGGTGTCATGGACAGGGCTGGGACTGTACTCTTTCATGTCTACAGGAAGCAAGTGACAGGGGAGGGAGACAAGCTGAAACTGAAGCTGTCAGTAAGCACTCGTGCTCGACCTGACTCTATGTAGGGGGGATCTGGCCAAGCTTAGGGAGGAGGCAAGAGGACAGTGCTGTTTGGGATGGCAGGAGAACAACAGAGGAACAGGAAGCACTCATGCCAGAGCCGCTCCTCTTTCACTTACCTGCTGAGACTCGTATGCTAGATGTGTCCTTAGACATAACATCGAGTGTCTGAATGTGTGTTTTGACCTTGATACGAACACTGGTTTGGGCCTGTGTTCACCATTTGGTGCTGCTTAGTCACACAGCCCATCTTGAGGCAAATTGGCATTTTGCTCGCCACCCGATCTCAGCACGCAAGCGCTGCCGCCTCATTCCTGTGTTGTCAGGATATCGCCACGCGATATCATTAGACACAACGTTGCCCACGTGTTCAGCCGGCACACACAAACTGTCCTTGCGATCCAATGGTGTTCACAGCGCGTGTTCAATGGGTGGCCAAATTGGTGTTGGGATTCTTATGGTGCTTACACAAAATAGCCAAACATGTGCTTGGGGGTTTGACAACCAATCTTTGTTATGTCTAAAGATGCCCTAGGCCTTGCAAGGCAGACAACTGTAGGCAGCTAAAGCTGGGAGCCTGAGGTCACTGACAAGGAAGGGAGCTCAGGCCAGCCAGTGGTCTAAGATGCATCAAGGAGTCAGCTCCATAGGTGGTTTTTATCAAAGGGTGCAATACTGAGAGGTGCGCCCCACCACTATGCAGGGTCAGGATCTGCATGAGACATTGGGCATTTTTACACACACCTTAAAGTTCCAGATTTTTCAATCTTCTGGGTTTACAAGTCCACAAGTAAGTTCCAGATTCATTTTTCACACACTGCCCTGCGGCAGTTCCTGGATGCATTCTTCACACAAACACTGCCCTGAGGCAGCCTAAAGTAGCCGCAGCTGTAGACATGACAGGCTGCCATGGAAACCAAGTGACCACAGCTGCCTGGAGCAAAGCAGTTTACCAGGAGAACCTTTTACACACCAAAAGTTGTGGGAGAAGTTCTACGCAGAAGTTCAAAGAGCCGGATGTTTAAGATCTGGGTGAGTGATATAGACACACAGAAAGTTCAGGATATAACAGCTAACATGCAGGAGAAGTGTGTGTGTAAGAACACCCAGTGTGAAACCTTGCCCCTGAAAGAGATGCAAGAGGCCATGCCCAGATCCTGGCAGGAAATGGAGTGCAGAATTGCTTTCAAACCTCACAGTACTGGTCGTCAAGGCTAAGATCCAGCCCTTGACTTCAGATCCAAGATGGATTCTGGTTTTAGTTCATTGTTAAGCTTAGGTTCCTCAGTGCACCTTCAGTGCAGTGAAAGTCTTGGTATTGGTGCCAGGGGCACTGGTTAGCATTTGCCCTCAGTTACTCACTCTGGCAGAGTACAAAGGGACAACAGGGCAAAGATGTACAAGGAGCTTGCTAGTCCCATCCACAAATCCAGTGGTCACACCCTTCAATAAATTCTTTTGTATCGAATAAATACAGGGAGCCTCACAGCTCCGTCTTCACCTTGTGCATCAAGTCCTTCTGGTCTATTTTCTCCAGGTCCTGGTACCATCGGTTGTAAGCCAGAAGGGCCACGTTTTTGGCTGCCACAGCAGCCATTTCCATGGAGCTGGCCACCCACTCCATGCCACTGAGGTAGAAGAGGTTGTCGTGGAGGATGATGGGGGGTAGGGTCTTGGCAGAATCGTACTGAGGGTACCCCTCCCACTCAGTCACCTGAACCGAGTAGTAGGAGCGGAACAGGGTCTTCAGCTGCTGCTTATCCAGAGGTCGCTGGGAGAGGACTCGCCAGACAGCGGCCTCCTGAGGCTGCTTCCGCCGGAAGGTGCCAGAGATGTTGACTGGGCAGATATTGTCCATGGCACTGAAGAAGAGGTCAGGGCTGTCCGTAGTGAGGAGGCTGGCAAAGGGGAAGAGCTTGGGGTCAGGAAAGCCAAAGTAGGAGGAGTTGAGGTAACCATGGACGACAGAGGTCACAGTGGGGTGGAAGGCGCCTGGGAACTCAGCGATGGTTGGGTCAAAGTTCTCAAAGGTGATGTTGCTTCCGTTTTGGTACAGGGGTGCAGCAATGACCACCATGTCATAGAAGCCTGAACCCTGGCCTTCCTCATCCTCGTAGCGCACCTGGTAGAGGGGTTTCCCTTCTGAAAGGGGACACAGCAGAGACAGACAGTGGTTCAGAACAGACAGTAGCCCTCACAGTGGCCAGATTCATTGGGGTTAGGAAAGGCAAGGGGTTGAAGACTTAAGTGAGAACCAAACATGGTCCTGGGCAAATACTCCAAAACCTGAGTGCTCTAGAATCTCATATAGAGGGAACATCGAATTTAGTGAGGCCTGGAATCTGGATTCATTCAGAAGGCTCAGTGTGACCTCTAGTGTCAGAGCTCTGCAGTGCAGCCTCTCATTTCCCATCTCTCCCTTCCCTGATCCATGGGGCCTGGGCCAGGTCAAGCAACAAAGCTCATTTGAGAGGCCAGGGTCAGAAGAAAAAGGCAGAAGAGAAGTGGGAGGCCATGCCAAAGAGACTCTGGGTTTCACCTGGAGACTCCAGGTTTTGACCCAGAGAGGTGGCAACCCTACAGACAGGCTATCAGGGCATTGCACTAGCTGAGCCAAAAACACACAGGAAGAGAGAAGGGCCAGCCCAGCTAGTGGAGGCAAAGGGAAAGGGCTCTTAGGCAGCTCTGATTCAGCCAGTGGTTTTGCAGTCCTCACTGAGTTTCTGTTTTTCTTTCCCCTTACCCACTCGGTCCTGCTCTGCAGCTCCCCTCCTGGGCTGTCCCAACCACAATGGCCAATCCTGCCTGACAACCCAGCCCTTTCCCTGAGCCAGACTCTGATGCTCTGTTTGCCATGTGCACAGATGGGCCCAGCAACTATTGCCATTGCCAGCTAGTCGCCAGGAGACGGCATTAATAAACCCAGAGCATTCACTCACTGCACCTGAGGATCCCAAACAGTGGATTAGGATCTGAAGTGGGGTTGTGCTACCTGCAGATGGGATCACGATCTCAAATGATATTTGCTATGCTCTGCATGTCTTAGTTGCTCTCTGGGGCTGAAGTCTCAAGCCATTTAGGAATCGCTGCTCTACACCCAGAGCTCCAAGCATCATGATCACCTGCTCACGGTGCTGCTGAAACTCCTTCCTGTGGGATGAATGCCCAGGACGCAACCACCCAAGCACCCCGTTTCCCCCATGCCAATCCCAGCACCACAGGGACTTACCTGGCTCACTTGAGCTGTGCAGAGAAACGGCCGTCACCCTGGCCTGGATCACGTTGGCTTTCGTTAGCTTCAGTAAACCCCCGCACACCAGCTTGTTGCCTCCTTCCACAGCCCACATGTTACCCTGAGCCCCTGCCAACGACATTGCCCCTGGGGAAGGGAACAGAGACAGGATAGGCTCCAATGGCTGAAGGGACACAGCTTTCCCCCCCTCCCTCCTTCCAGGATTTTTGCTGGGGGGGACAGGGCGGCTGCATCCTGACCCACAGAAGCCCCTTCCCCTTGGCATTCCCCCCACCTTGCCCTGCCTCTCCCAAGCACAGGCAGTGACCAGGGTTACTAACTAGAGAGGACAGGGCAAAGGAGCTCTTGTGCCCCTTTCCAATGCAACTCTGCCTTCTCTATGGCATGGTGATGCTCTACAGGGGGTGGAGCCACATTGGAAAGGGGGTGGGGAAAGTCCTTAGGACCCACCCCCTTTCTGGTGTGGCTGCCCTCTGCGGTCCCCAGAACCTGTGCTTTCTCCAGAGAAATAGGGTCTTCCCTCATAGTCAGACCCTGGAAAGTGGCAATCCTAGCAGTGACAGGGCCTTGTCTCCTTACCTTTGCTGCTGCTATCAGAGAGACTTGTTCCACTAGGAGGGGACCCTCCATCAGTGTTTCCTCTGCTCCAACTCTTAACCCTGCCTTAATTTTGGACCACTCCCCCTCACCTTGCTGGCACTGACACTTTGACTTGCTCTCCCTCCCTGCTGCCAGTGACTGCCACATGCCGGACAGGGAAAAGAGAGTGTGACAGGACAGCGCCTCCTACTAGTTCCCTTGGGCTTCCACCCAGAGATGGAAGGGCCATGTTCGTGGGGGCAGGACAAAGTAGATGTCATGCCCCTTTCTGACATAACCCCTCCCCACCCCTTTCGGAGTACGTGACACTGCATAGAAACGAGGCCAGGTCAAAAAGGGGGCGGGAAACTTCCTATGGCCCCTCCCTTTGTGGCCTCACAACCTGCTGCCATTCGAGCCCTGATATCGCTGGGTTTCTGGTGCCTCCAGAGCCCGGTTCAAAACCTGGAGAGGTGGCAACCCTGACTTGTGATGCTAGGAGCTGGGTTTCAGGGAGTGTGCGTGGCCAAGGCTCTCTTCTGGACTCCGAGGGGGCTCAGAGGGCCCTGACTGACTGGAGCGAGGGGAAGGACACCGCGGTGGGCAGCGCTGCCGTAGCTTGCTGGGCCTCACCAGCGAACGCAGGCACCAGCACTGACTGGCCGTAGCTGGAGCGCAAGACTGCCACAATGACGTCGTCAATGAAGCGCTGTGTGACGCCCACCTCCAACAGGGACTCGGCCACAGAGCGCTGGGTCATGTTGATGAAGGCGTCCCCGCCCAGCGAGTGCAGGAGCTCCTCCAGGCGGGAGAAGGCATAGCCGTGCGCCTGGTACTTGTAGATCCTGCCGGAGGTGAGGACAAAGAGGGAGTAAGCCAGGAGCAGCAACAGGCCTCCAATGTGGCCTCTGACAGCTCTGCTCCCAAGCAACACCACCGCCCCCCGGAGGATTGGAGGGTGGGAGAAAGGCAGCCCTGTCTCCCTCCCGGCTGCATTCCCACCACACACCTCATGAACTTCTCCATCACCTCCTCCACCCACATCTGGAGGCGCAGGAAGCCGATGCCGTAGTGCCACCAGAGCCGGAACAGGTTCAGCAGGTACCAGTCGGTCTCTTCCAGGACAAAGTGTTCCCCACTGAAGATGGCGCTCTTCCCTGCCACTTCTCGACGGTGCCTTAGGCCTGCAGGGGGCAACAGAGAGCGAGAGAGACTGAGAAGCTGCTTCCTCTCCCCTGAGAGCTTGGTGAGCCAGAGTGCTGCCCCTCCCGCGCCCTCAACACACACACACACACGCTCTGCTTCCTCCATTCTGTCAGTAGTTGAGGAGGGGGAATCCCGCCCCCCCCCACACACACACACAGTATCCCTGCATTTGGGATAAGCATAGGGACCCAAATTGAGATCTGGATTTTACCACTGGCTTTTTATTTTTATTTTATTTTATTAAAGTTTTTATCCCACCCCTCTTGCCCATAGGGCAGCTTGGGGCAGCAAACAACAAATTAAAACAATCAACTTGTTTTAACAATTGACTTTTCAACTTGTTACAAGCTAAACAAATATCCCAGTCCAGACACCCTTGAAATCCCGGGCTCAAAGATCAGTCTATAACCCGCACTGTGAAGAATTGGGCTCTGCCATGGGTGCCAGAGATGCCCCCTGCTAAAGAGATCACCATTGCCTAGGAACAAGCAGTATGACACTCCCCCACTTCCCGCAAGCCATGGAGAGCTGAGTCCCCGATACAGCAAGGGTAAGAAAGTCCCCTAAATACACTCAGCCCACGAATGCCCGAGCACTCCAGACACAGAGGCTGCAGCATGGATTGCACCTTAATCCTACCCACAGGTTTCACGGCCATTCCAGCCATCAGTTTCAAGTGTCTCTGCCAGTGCCCCACAAAGCAGAGTCCCACCCGCTGTCCCCACAGCTGCTCCATCCCCAAGCAGCTCTGCCCACAATCCCCACTGTTCTCCCACGCCTGAGGCTAGGATTGTCACTTCTCTCTGAAAGAAAACCTGAAGGGAGCAGGACCACATAGGAGAGGGTGGGGCAAAAGGGCTCTTACATGCCCCCCCCCCCCTTTCTGGCATAATCTCCCCTTTTCTAAGCAGCGTGACATCCCGGTGCCCCGTAGGGGTGGAGCCGTCAGAAAGGGGATTGGGGAAAAGTCCCTATACCACTCCCACCCGTGACATGGTCACCACCTGCCACCCCTGGAAGCCACAATTTGCTGGATTAGCCACAGGCACCCATAGCTAATTCAGAGAAATGGTGGTTTCTCCTGGAGCCCAGAGACTCAAGAGTCTTTTGGGTGAAAGCTGTAGAGAGGACAACCCTAGCTGAGGGGCCTTCTCGTAATAGAGGAGGGGCAGGATTCAGGCACAGGGAATAAAATGGGGAGTCGCTGTGGGACAGCTGAGCCCACATGGAGCTCTTTCACATCCAGGCTGAGGAGCACGGCTTGTGGGAGGTTCTGCCTAGATGGATCCTGCTACAGGTTAATGAGAGGACAGTGGAAACTACCCTTCTGGCTCCTCCTGTCAGATGGCGGCAGTGCTGAAACCCTCTGGTCTACCAAGTCCACACTCACCCAGCAGTTTGACAAAGTCCTGCATGTGCAGGTTGAGGGAGTGGATGGAGGCCCCGCCACACTCGTACTGCTGCTTGTTGACCGTAACCATGGCCAGCCGGCCCCCGACGCTGTCCTTCTCATACACGTCCAGCTGCACCTGCGGCCCAAAGTGCTGCTGCAAGAAGTGGGCCACGGCCGAGCCACCAATCCCGGCTCCCACCACAGCTGCCAGCAGAGAGAGCAGAGATACAAGCACATCAGCCACTGCCATGACCCACGCAGCCTCCCCTGCCCACCTGACTCCCTAAGGCTACACCTCTCAACCCCCAAACTCTGTCCACGGCACTCCAAATGAGAGCGCACACACTTTGGAATGAGGGGCATCATTTGCATAAATTGGCACATACTGATTTATGTACGTTTATGCAAACTGAAAGCTCAAACGCTCCCAAGTACCCTCTCCTCTAAGGGCAACAAGGAACCGTTACCAAGGAAGCACATCACACCCCTCTGCGAACCACAGGCGCAGCTAGGTTGAAATGGACCCTGGTGAAAATGGAATGGGCTGCCCGGAGGCACTTTGCAAGTCTTCGGCAGGTGATAGTCACCCATTAGTCTATGCACACATTCCCAGGAGTGTGGACCCCCTAGGCTCTTGGGGCCCTGTGCAGTTGCAGCACCTGCCCTAATTATAGCAGGAATTAAGAACTTTTTGCCTCCCAGAGGCTGCTCTGAAA
The DNA here is from genome assembly GCA_003113815.1 of Sphenodon punctatus. Classification (NCBI taxonomy): domain Eukaryota; kingdom Metazoa; phylum Chordata; class Lepidosauria; order Sphenodontia; family Sphenodontidae; genus Sphenodon; species Sphenodon punctatus. Next base: position 38,931 of record QEPC01009589.1, read on the forward strand.
ATCAGGACAAGCTCTGAGGGCCACATAGAACGGGGGTAGGGTGCTTAAGGGGTGCATTCAGGAAGCAGAGGGTTCAGGTCATGGATCTGTGCCCACGCCTTGTGTGTTCATGCTCTCATCTCTGCTCCTCAGCCTTTTACTGCTTGGAGAGGGGCCAGTGCACCAGTCCTGGCCTGTAGCATCCCCCCAGTCCATCTCCCTCTGCAGTGCTCCATCATGACACACAACCCCCTCGGTCACTCCTACTTTTCGCCCCCTCTTCTCGTGCAACGCAACCCAGCCCAGCCCTGAATCGCCTCCCCCTTGCTCTGCCTCTCCGTCTCATGTCGGGGGAAAGAGGGGGGGGGGGGGTCCCTTTTGGCCTGTGTCTAGACTCCTCCCCCCACCCCATCCATCTTGCACGCTATGATCATCCTCCACTGATTAAATAACAGCTCCTACCTATTTTGCCAGGCGGGGCATCCCCTGCTGCAGCTGAGGAGGATCCTGCCAGCATCATCCCTATAGCTAGTGCTGAAAGGAGCCGGCGTGCACAAGGCAGCTCTGCCATCATGGGTGGTGGAGGGGAAGGGAGCAGGAGGAAGGGGCTTGACCTAGCAAGAGAGAATGCAAGAGACAGCGTGTGCAGCCCAGGCTGGACAGATGAAGCAGCAACCACCTCTCTGCCCCACTGGCGCGAGCAAAGGAGCCCTTTGTATGTTTCATTGACTCTGCAAAAGGCTGCATTTCACTAGGTGAAGGGAGGGGGGACAGCTGCAGCCGCTCATTGGCTGCTCCTCTCGCAGTCCCTCCTTTGTTCTCCATGCAATCGATCCCATGGTGCACAGGCTCCTGCTGCAGGGCTGTCTTCTTAAAGGGGAACAGCCCCTTTAAAAGCACCTGCCGGAATCAAGCGCGCTCCCTTGACTGTTGCAACACCCCACCCCCAATGGCCTGGTAACACCGAGGAGCATCTACCTATCCCGTTGAAGCTGTTTTCCATTGCTCTAACACTATTATGCTATAAAGCTGAGACCAAGCGAAATCTGTAAAAAGGGTCTCCCCGCAATCCCTGTAGAACAAAGAATCCTCTCCCTGGGGTAAGACCCCTCACACCAGTGGATTTGTAGAAGGAACATTCCAGCTGAAGCAGGGCTCTTTCTCATCCTGAAAATGACGGCTCTGGGGAGGTACAGGAACCTGTTAAGCACAGCTCATGAAAGGGAGGGAGCTACATGAATTACCAAATGTTCAAAAACAACCACCATCACCCAAACCATGGGTCAGATTCTTACAATCATGACATTGTAACAAAAATAATTTTAAAAAGGGGGTTATATATTTTTGGCTTCTTAACCTTTCAGGCTGCAGTCACATTGTCAAAGTTTTCTCTGTAGTCCTAAAGTTTAGAGAGAAGGTGATCTCTTCTATTGGACCAACTCCAGTCGGCGGAGGTAGGCAAGCTTTCGGACCTCACAGGGGCCTTCGTCAGGCAAGTCTGGGGTTACGCCTGATGAAGGTCCCTGCGAGGTCCGAAAGCTTGCCATACCTCCACCAACTGGAATTGGTCCAATAAAAGAGATCACTGGTGTAATGATTCATACAACTTACTGAATAAAACTAAAAATTATATATATATATTCACAAAGATATCACTTTACTACTTTGTCTCTATTACCTATATTCTGGGACCAACACAGCGAACCCTACTTACTTTCTCTACACGTCATAAAGGTTAGAATTTTCCATTTCAAGAAAATGAAAGCTGAAAGTAAAATCTCACTATTGTAGGGTTTCAGGAACCTCTAAAATTGAAGAAACGTGAAATAAAATGATGAAAGTTACAATCCTTGGATGATTATCATTTTCTGTCAGGGTCCACTTCCACAACTGGATTTGTGTGGGCAAAACCTATGCTGAGTCGCTGATGCTCCCTTGTGTTGCTGGGGCCCATACCTTAACACCCATTTGAAAGACTGCAGTCTTTTCTTCCAGAGGATTTTTCCAAAATGGACCAGAGAAGAAAAATCAACATCAGTTTCATTGTCTGCAATATACAATGAGCTTTAAAGAGGCTGTGGAATATATAAAGGGAACAAGAAAGCATTCAAGAAATTATAGACCAATCAGCCTGATTTCAATACCTGGAAAGATTAGAAAGACTAGAACAGATTAGAAAACCAGGATTTTTTTAGGTCTCTTAACGACAATGCTGTGACTGCTGTAGCCAGCACAGATTTGTCAGGAATGCTCTTTCCTTCTTTGACAGCTTAGTGGATGTGGAGGATGCTGTGGACATAATATGTCTGGATTTCAGCAAAGTGTTTGACCAAAGTTTCAGATGAGATCTTCATTGACAAGCCAGTAATCTGTGGGCTAGGAACAGCTACATTAAGGTTGATTGCAGTTGGTTGAAAAACTGTACTCAAAACGATCATCAATTGCTCATCCTTAAACTAGATGGAGATACTGAGTGGGATCCTGCAGGGTTCTGTCCTGGGCCTGGTGCTGTTCACCATCTTTATTAATGAATGATTTGGAGGAAGGAGTGGAGGGAATACTTATCAAGGCTGCAGATGACGACACAAAGTTGGGAGGGGTAGAAACAACCACCATGGCAGTCCCCAAACAATTACTTTACACTGAATTAGGAAAATAAAATGGCAAATAAAAATGAAACCTGCAGGGTTAGTATTTGTAAAATGTCAAGAGAGAGCCACCTCTTTAAAATTAAAAAATGATCTAAAACAAGGTTGGGGAAACTTTCCCCTCCCAGGGGTGACTTTAAAAATGAGTAGAAGCTTTGAGGGCCACATACTAGTTGGGGGGCAGGGATGTGTAAGGGTACACTCAGAAAATGGAGGACCCAGCTCATGGATCTGTCCCCTAGCCTTGTGTGCATGCCCTCATCTCTGCTGCCTTACCTTGACCTCAGACTTTTGGTGCTCGAGGGTAGGAACTGTGAATCCAGGCTCCAGCCCCAGGAACTGGAAAAGGGCCAAATAAAAACTATTAGCAGACTGTATTTAGCCCCTGGGCCTGAGTCTCCCCGATCTACAGAAAACCACTTGAGGTTGTTGGGGAAGGAATGTATTAGTGGAAACAACATGCTGGACTCTATCCAGGTCTGTTTCCCAACCTATGAGTGCTCTGGATACATCTCCAACTGCCTCCTCAAACTATGGAAAGCCCCCTCCTCTTTCCAGTTAACTGCTCCCTCTTGCCTGTGGGCAAGCAAATAACAGAAGCAAGTATGCACCTTTATGAAAGGCAAACAGGACAAACAACCCTCTAGCATCAGAGGGTGAAAACAGACATGACGCTAACCACCCTTTAACCACCCTAGGTGGTCATTTATGCATGTTGCAGGGCTGCATAGGGCACCAATATAGCCCTGCAACATGCATAAATAACCACCCTTGGTGGGTAAAGGGTGGTTAGCGTCATGTCTGTTTTCACCCAGAGTCAGCTGGGCGACGTACAAGTAGCACATGTCTTTGTGGTGCAAGGTCATTAAAGGGCAGTTCCCTGTTTGGGCAGGTAAACTACATGTGCTTTAAGGTTGCCTAAAGCGTGGCTCTGGGCAGCACAGGTGTTCTACTGTTTTCTAGGTTCGGAGACCTGGGTTCAACTCAACATTGGTAAGGACTGGTTTGGGCAAGACTAGCCTAGTTCCTCCGCCTGTATGGCCATAAACCTTGCATACTCTCAACAAGAGAAGTTGGTCCAAAAAACATACCACCGGAGCTACTTTCTTACATTTGGGACCAACGCGGCAGCCACACACTGTCTTACTCCCAAATAGCCATGAGCCAAACAGTCAAAGTCCCCTTGATGATCTTCTCATTCCTTCCACTTCCAGGGCCAGCAGTCAGCACATGTTGAACCTAAAGCCATGCCAAAATAATGGCGAGGTTAACATACTCACATAGAAACACCTGCATTTCCACATGCCCCTTGTTCTGCCAGGTGGAGGCTTGGGCTGTGACAATAGCAGTCAGTGGAGTAAGTTGGTGTTGGAGAAACAGAGTTTTGAAATTCAGAAATAAAACTTGAAGATATGTTTTCTTACCACTGCAAGTATTTCCATGAAATTTGGTTTCCTTTAAGTCACTTTTCTTGTTTAATGCAGTCATCATTTGGTGGCTTTAATTCATTTAGTTTATTTGCTTATCAAGGCTGAAACTATCTAAACAAGTTTAATGTAGTAAAACCCAACAAATGTAGATGTTGTTAAGAAAATGAACTAAGTATAAATTTACTTAGTTCATTTTCTTAACAACATCTCAATGAAGTTGAGACAGATACTTGGCTTTCATTACTAATGCAGGGTGGCAAAAGTCAACTCATCCCAAATTATATAAATATCGAAGTAGTGAATAATACTGAGGTACCAAATCAATCCGATCTAATCACAAATTCGTTCATATATATCAAATAGCCAATTGTGAATTCATGAAAGTCCTGTGTAAAAATGAGATGAATTGTTTGATGAGCTTGGACTTTTGCTTTCAGCACGAGCACATATGGGGATTTGCAATTCTGTGGATGACAAAACCATGCTGCTTGAGGGACAGAAAGCCATGAGCTGCAACTTCCTTGGGGCAGACAGCATGTCTCTTAAACCAGTCCAAGATATCCAGCATTCATGTAGGACACAGGGTGTCTCTACACGTTATGTTAACCACGGGGAAATCAACCCCACAGTACTAATAGTGACATCAGCCCGAGGTAGAAGTTTGATTAAATATTCATACTGCTTTTTGTTTATGCTGCCACTTTGGACTTTGCCCACCAGGGGGAGACCTTCAGTTGGCAGCATATCCCGTGGTGTCCACGTGCTGCCGTACTTGCAGTGATTTCTGGGATTGCGCATAATATCCCAATTCATTATGATACATGAAACTTCCTGCTCAGTGCCAGCTAGGGGGACATGGAACAGGTTTGGGGCTCCCTGTTCACTGTTGGTCAAGTGAGTCAGTCCAGCTGAGGGTGAAATTGACCAGAGTCAGGGTCAATGTCAAGAGGGAAACAGGGAGCTCCTCCTGCAGTTGAGTTTCTTCACCTTCTCAAGAGGAACACCCCCACCCCACATTGTTTTAAAAATGCATCGCCCCCCAGCCATACAAAAGTGATTCTTTCAACTGAGGTCGAAGCTGTGGCACAGATTGGGAAGCAATTAACCATAGAGGGACACAGGAAGTAACACAAACTTTTTCAAATACATCAGAAGCAAGAAGCCTGCTAGGGAGTCAGTTGGGCCATTAGATGACCAGGGTGTAAAAGGGGCGCTCAGGGAGGATAAGACCATTGCAGAGAAGCTGAATGAGTTTTTTGCATCGGTCTCCACTGTGGAGTATTTTGGGGAGGTACCCACGCTGGATCCTTGCTTTGTGGACGAGGAATTGGAAGAGCTGTTACAAATCAATGTGACGTTCGAGGATGTTCTAGGGCAAATTGACAAACTGAATACTAACAAGTCACCA
>QEPC01009589.1:44495-83739 GCA_003113815.1 Sphenodon punctatus
TAATTGGGTTGTGGAATCTACTGCCAGAGGCTGTGGTAAGGGCCAGTACTATAGCTGAGTTTAAAAGAGGTTTGGACAAGTTTCTGGAAGATAGGTCCATTAGCAGCTATTAGCCAGACAGGATCGAGGAACATGACGGGAGCTGGGGGAAAACAACGGGGAATGGATCCGCCATCATGACCTGTTGGGTGCTTCTCCCAAGCCACCGTGATTGGCTACCGTCGGAGACAGGATGCTGGGCTAGATGGACCATTGGTCTGACCCAGTATGGCACTTCTTATGTTCTTAAGTAGAGGGATGTTTCAAATTCCCATGCCTCTATGGTGGTCCGGCTGACCAATGTCATGTAGCAGAGTGGTGACAATGAACACACAGTGGGTGTTTTCAAACAAGACACTATCCTGCATGGACACCCAGGAGCTATGGATCTTACCACCTGTCTGAGGATGGAGTGGTCGGATGCGCACTCCCGTGAGTCACAGAGTGCCCACTCATGGCCATGTACAGAGCACTGCCGGGAAATCCAGAGGGCTCCATGTGGGGCAAGCCAAATGGATGTGTGGTAACAGGTGGCCATGGAGCATCTGCCCATATGAATGGTGGTAGCCAGCCACACCAGCAGACAGGTTTGCCGCTCATAAGCACGTGGGCAGGGGAAGTGGCTTTTGCAAATCACAAGAACCGTCCGGAAGCGCTGGGGAGCCCGGTTCACCAGTGCTCACACCCAGGACACATTCATTTCAAAGGCCAGCCCGGCACGCTTCCCTCTCCCCCATGGTCCGTGGCAGGAGTACATGGCAGCAGCCTCTGTGGCCGCGTCTGTTAGAATCGCTCTCCCCGCACTCCACCTCCATGGGGGTTCTATGGCAGAGTCCCCCATTGTCTTGCTCATTTAAAAACACCCATTGTGTACCATGTTATCTGCTGCATGGCAGGTCTCCTCAGGATTTTCCTGGCAGCAAACCCGTGTCTAAGTAACCAAGCGTAACGGGGTCCCTGAGTTAGGTGGCTGGAACGTTGTGTGTCGACATCCCCACACCCTTCTAAGGTTTTTTAAATGGACCGCGGTGTGTGTGGGTGTGGGGGGATGGTGTGCGTTGGCAGTGGATGTGTGGCCATTCTCACAGGCGCGCACCCATCTCCACCCATGGAGCCTCCTCTGGGTTGCTTGATGGCTCTGTGGGTGTTGCATGAGGGTGCACGCGCACCTTCACCCACCACCTGTGCTGTTTGCACAGACGCACACCCACCTGTGGCATTTACACCGACACCTCCCCGTCCACACACCCAGGGTGTGTGAGCATGTGCGCGCATCCGTGCAAAAACAACCTAAGATGGATTCGATAGGGTTAGGCTGCTTGTATAACTAACCTGGTTTTTCCAGTCCAAGCCATCTTGGGTGTGAACCAAATAGGTCCTTAAACTGGTTTAAGAGGCATTAGCTCAGATCAAGGAGCCTAATGGGGACAGGGCCAAGTGCTCGTCACTTCAGGTGATTTGGAGTGACGTAGACAGAAGGCAGCTTGTTTCCTAGAAGGGGTGGGGGAAGGATTTTTTTGGCAATAGCAGTTAGTGACTCATCATAGCCAGTGTGTTCAGTTTACACTAGGAATAGTTTCAGAGACAAACAGAAGCCTCTCAATGCCATTTTTAGTCATGTTGTTCAGAGCAAGAGAGATTCAATAAACTGATTTGACAGCCAAAGTGATATAGCTTTGCTTTCAGAGACTTAAAGCTCCATACAGGCTCCACTGCAAGATGGCATGAATCGGAAAGAAATCCAGTCTTCTGTCTGGAAGTGAGGAGGAGGTGGAAGGAAACTGAAGATTATTCTCTCTGAACAAACCTATCCACTGCTTTAGATAGAGGTAGTGGTATGAGTTTGTATCAGGACAGTGAAGAAGCCTCGCGTTATGCTAAACATAAAAAGTGCCTTTGTCCAGAAAGCAGACCCCTCTGGAACTTGCTTCTGGGAATGTGGAGCTGCACTTCAGTCAGTTCAGTTTATCCGCTAGTCTAAAAAGGGAAAGTAGCTTTCCTTATTTCCAGGCTGGTGGGATCTTGCTTTGGGTAAGCCGTATCACCTCTGTAGCGGCCCCATCTGCACACATTTCACAACTGGGTGTCATTAGAATACATGTGTCCTTCCTAGCTAAAAGATTCCCGCACTGCTCTGGCTGGGCTGCTGCAGGTGGCGGGGAAATTTAGTTTTGAGGAATTTTGCTTTCTATCAGTTATTTGATACAGGGATTAAAAGAGCTAACAGGACAGAATACCAGTGTTTTTCTTGTCTTGCTTTAGGTTACTCTGGTTCTAAACTACGGGTAGAAACGCATGTGACGGTGGCACAGCACCAGCCCAACATGGCCCAGGGGTGGGGTGCAGAGAACTGCGGTGGACATGGTCCTGGCCACTGAATGTGCCTGCAGCCAGGGTGCCAGGAACGTGCGGTGGCTACCCAACGTTGCACCCAGTGCCCCATTCCCTGCCATGATGGGCAGCCCTGGTGGCTGGCCATAGCGGCCCTGAGCTGGGCTGGCGGCCTGGGAACAGATGTGATAGTCCCTTGTGGCCCGGTTGGGTGGGCCTTAGCCCGGGCTGTGACTTTGGAGGCTTTCTAAGGTCACAACCCTGACTAGCCACCAACACAGTCTGGGACCATCCTGGGCCAACATCCGGCGGTACGTGCAAAGTGCGATCCGGGCAAAAGCGGATCGCGGTCATGTCTGTGTTTACCCTATTTGTCCCTTCAATTTTCAGGCCTGCAGCAGGGGCTAACAGTAGCGTCATGGAATTGGGGGCTCAGTACCCCACTTTAGGCTGTCATGACTCAGTTTCCCTGGCTTGCAGCTCTCACTGGATCAGCTCTCTTTCTCTAGAACGGATTGAGCCTGCAGCAGGGGAACCTTCTTGTCACCCTTTCAGCCACAGAGTTTCCCAGCACAGACTCTTTCTCTCTAGGTTTGTCTGTGTTTGTAAACAGAGAATTAACCCCAAACTGTGTCTTGCCAATGTTAGGATGAGCAATTCCACTGGACCATATGTTCAGTAAAAAGAAGTTTAATGAATAAATCATGAGTACACATGCAGTACAAGATTATACTCGAGTGTGCAGAAATGAAAACAACATAACCAATAATGCATTCCTATCTGTACTTGGATTCTCCTGATTTAGGCTTACCCTAATCCAGGTCCAAGGGTATTTCAGTTCATGTCACAGTCAGCGATGGAAAAGCCTGGCCAGGTATCAGTCTTTAGAGTTTCCAAAAGGCCTTACTTCATAGTTCCTTTTGTGCAGCCCTTCTCCAGCTGGTAAGATATGCTGATCTCCTCCAACTGAGAGATAGAAAAGATCACCCCCTTCTTTGTCTTGTCTCCCCCCTTAAGTATCTTTCCAGGGTCCTTTGTTTGATTTTCCCGGCCGGTGACTCTGCGCTTTCAGTCACATCCACAGGAAGAAATCCATTTGCAACTCAATGGTCTCTGGATAGTGTCTGCAGGGGTGTTTTAGGCTTCCTCTGAATACACATTTGGCATGACTTTGCTTTTCTCCATTGCATGAAGTGAATTTCCAGTTCTCAGCTTCCACATTACATACACGTTGAACCTTTACATATTTGTTAGACCTGTAGTCTACATGTATCCCAATGTCTCCTTATGACAAGTAGTGCATAGTGTACTCTGCTTTTGTCCAATTGAAACTTTCTTTGTTGCAAGAAGCAGTTTTTCACTTGCTCTTACTGGGGAAACTTGCCTTCGCAAGTAGAAGGAGCCGACTATCATTGCTGTTTTTAGAGTTCACCTGGTTAAAGCAGCAGTTGCCTTCCACTTGAGGGAAAAGGCACTTTGCCCCAAATTGTCCTACTTATAAATAAGCTGGAGAAGTCCCTTTGGGTAGAAAGTACAGAGATGCTAGCACTATATATTATGAGCTTTAGGGAAATCCAAGGTCCACTGGGGCCCACATCGATCCACCACCAAGAGATTTTCCCTTCCCCCAAGACAAAAGTTTGATTGGAGAGTCCATATTACAGGAAGGTGTCGAGGGGAAGAGGATGTTGCATCCACAGTAGGTAGATAGCGGAGGATTCAGTTTCAAGGGAACCGACAGCCTAGTGTCCTCTTCAGTAAATCCAAAGAGGTGTAACCCACCTTTGGCTACCCACACGATTCAGTAAGAAAGGTTACAATAAGCAACAAAGCTGAGAATGAATCACTAATAAAGAACAAACCCATTAAAACAATCTAAGTGCAAATGAACAAGACACACCAGGATGAAGCAAGGAGAAACCAGATTTGCACGTCTTCCAGGCACCGAAGCAGAAACATTTCACGTACCAGTCACACAGTGGGATTGGAACGGAGGCTCTATTTTTGTTAGTGATACGAAATGGATACGTAGGCCAGCAGTGACGTTGCTGTCTCTGTGGATCAGGTCTTTCCCAGCATGCCTTCCTGTGTGGGGGTGTAACACATGTGCTCTCTCCATTAACACATGCTTCTGAAAAGGGCAACTGAACCCCAGAAGAACTCTGCTCATTTCAAACAGTATGTGCTAGAGCAACAGCGACAAGCCTCTGAACAGGCCATCCCATTTAAGCCATCATTCATAAGGCAATACATGTCAGCACACAAAAATCCTGTAAACACAATTTTTATTAGCAAATATACAGTATTAAAATCAGCATGCTCTAGCTAGCTCAAATCTCAGGACAACTTCCTACACTTGAGTCTCAACTGCCCTGTTATTCAGCTCAAACCTTTGGGTAAATAAGCACATAGAAATGTACAGAAAGACACACACTATGTACAAGAAGTTCTCTGCCAGCTAAGACGCTGCCACTTTTTGGAGATTAGCAAGGCTTTATTCATTTGACTTGGCAAAAGGGATCTCAAAACATCTTGTGCTTTAAAGTAAAAGAAACACTAACACAATATAAAGTCTTAAATACTTTTACAGAATAAAAATAAAAGGAGTGCCAAAAGCCATTGAGCTTTCACAGCTGTTTCAACAGGCTTGCTGTTAAACGGAGCTGCGATTGAGAGCTTGAAGTCCACAGCAAGAGTCACATTTTGTCCGGCACGCGGCCACAAAATTAGAGACGCTGCCATTGTGAACATCATGCAGGAATTCATTTCAAACATGCCTGTAGGCAGACATGCGGAGGATCTAGAACAAGGTGAATGCCAGTTTCATGAGAAGACCTCTCCGAATCCCACAAAATAAAGCCATTTTCAGCAAAGCAGGGGTCCTATGCAGCCACTCCTTTGTGTTAGCAGCACTTCTCTCCCTCCCAACAGTATGAGCATCTAGTCCAGTGCAAGCTTTACGCAGACAAAATGGAAGACATTTGGGGGGCTGGAAAACTCAGATGCTAAGTTCAACCCAGACTTGGATAAACTCAGTCATAACCGGGATAAATACATTTTAAAAGGCAAATGCCCCAAAGTGAGGCTGAGATGTCTAATAATTCCTACTAGTGAAACAGGCTCACTGGGATTCACCTAGTTATGCTCCAACTGTGGGATTCAAGAGGGAGCACAAAAATAAGAATGACAACACTTTGCCTTTTTGTAGCACCTCCGCCCAATGCACTTTACAAATTAATAAATGAATCCTCACGATGGTCCTCTGAGGTCATTGGCCAGTGCTGTGGCAGTTCATAGTTCCTTGTATTGGCTGCAAAGGCAATGGTGCCTCTCTGAAAGTAGGTCCCAGATTTAGGAGTCTAACTGACGTTCAAGTGTTTGGTGTACTGAGAAGTGGATTGTTTTAAGGCAAGCATGGAGTGGTTCCAGCTATCCCAAGTTCAACAGATGGACTAGTCAGCTGGAGGATTTTCCCCCCTCTGAGCTGCTCTAGTCCCCATATACAGATCAATGATTCAATCCAAACACTTTGGCTGCTAGATCACACTAGAGTTCTTTGTAATTGTGGATCATTTGATATGTGAAGTGGTCTCAGTTTGTCAGTTGGCACGACTCTCCCGCTTGTCGGCATTCTCAGCAGACCTGAAGGGACACATAAGCAATCCCAGTAGAAACCCTTCTCTAATCTAGAGCCTTCTTTATTTATTTTACATCCCACACAACTATATCCCCTATATCTAGTATAACCCCTATATCTAGACAAAAGGCAAGTCCTACAAGCCATATGGGCCAATGGACAGGGCTTCTATTGCACTTCTTCTCAGTGCTAGAGGTGGGGTGGTCAGGCTTGGGACACACTGGTAGGGCAGCATGGCTAAATTTTACTCCAATATTCGGTGATGCAACTGTCCGTTCCTGGTCTCTATCACAGTTCAGTGTCCCTCACCAGAAACACAGCCAGAAAAAAACAAAAACAGGTAGGCTTTTAAAATCTGAATAAATGCGTAAGCAGGGATAAAACAATAGGATCGCCATTGAGGTTTGACGAGGCTGACTCGGTATTGCCACAGACCACGTATTTCCAGGGCTCAGATCGCACCTACCTGCCTCAGTGCCTTAAACTGTTTGGGGCTACGCCATATTAAGCACTGTTTTGCACTAACAGTAAAGAGCTCCTTTCCACAGGACCTATGTGTACGCTTGTCACCTCAAAACAGTGCTCCAGTGACAGAATGAGAAATGCCTGTCTTCCCTGGCAGTCTGGAAGCAAGTTCAATGCAGAGCCCATTCACTCAGGTGTTTATGGAATCTTCCCAGAGGAAAAGATGGCCAGTTGATGGCAGATTGATACCTGTCATTATAGGACTACGGGTGCCCCTCCTGACCCTTTCCGGTGCTTTACTGTCCCAAGGAAAAAGAAGAAAGGTAAACTGTTGTTTGAGTTAGGGTGCCCTGAAAGTCTAAGTTATTGGAAGAAATTCATTCAAGGCCAGTTTTATCTGCGAGAGATTAAGAATTCCCTAACAGGTAGGCGGGCATCTGAAAATACAACTGCTCTCACCCCACCTTCTCTGGCTCATACTTTGAGTTATTTATAAGCTAGGCTTTAGCCAAAGACCCACGTTTACTAGCTTTTCCCCATTGGCACCAATGAGGAAAACGCAGTGAACACGGGTCCCTGGATGAGCCGGGTGTGTGTGTGCTTGTCTTATACAAGACTTGTATTCTCACCATCTCCTCTTCATCTGAGGAGGCTTGGATATTTGATTTAGTCTAGATGCAGACTAGGTCCTAGCAAAAAAGTCCATGAGACTAGCATGGGAAGACTGGACATACTGCAACAGCTTATTTTGGCTGGGAAACACCATTCCTTTGTCATGTAGACTTCGTCTTTACCTCACTTTCCTGCCATTGTTGCCAAAACTGGTTCAAGGACACTTGGGGCTTCTGCCAATAAATGCTTCTTTCCTTCCATTTAAAAAGGAAGTAAAGACTAGATTTGATATCTATCTACAGTCAGACAGAAGCAGACAAAGACTGGAAAAAAATATCATAGTGCTAGTTGTGTACCATTGGTGCCAATTTGCTTGATGGCTTGAAAAAATGAGAGAGAGAGTGTATTTTCCTTTTAAGGAGAAAGTTTCCCAATCTCTTCTTGTGGCAGCAGAAGAGAACAAACCATTTACTATGCTTGGAAGCTACCAAATAAATGATCCAGAGATGGAGACTTTTTGGACAAAAGATCCAGGTCTTTGTCCTGACACCGTTCCTTTTGGTTTTAACTTTCTGAAGAGGAAAGCGGATCTGAAATCTCAGCTGGAAGAACTAAGACTAACCAGTAAAGTGTGTTGATAACCAATTTCGCTCATATGCACCCCAAACATGCTGTGACTGAAGCTTCACAAACTTAAGATAGCTTTTTAAGGCGTGAGGAGAAATGTCTAGCGGCAAAGGGAATTTGTAAATAAACGAGCTCAAGTGACTCCTCTGCCAATTTTTTTTTTTTTTTTTTTTTTAAATATACCAAAAAATTTCATCGTAACACTTGTCTTAAGCACCTTGAAAAAGCAAAGTGCTTTAAATGTAATGACTAGCCCTCAGAACTCTCCTGAGGTAAGTTAATAAATATTGAATTCCCATTTTACACGTTGGGAAATGGAAGAGGAGATGTTAAACATGGAGTTACTGGCTCTCAGATCTCTGCTCAGGACAATGTCCTCCCTCGTCCTCTCTCAAACCTTTCCCTTAATGCAGGTTTTGATAGACCTGACACCAACGAGAGAGAAGGGGGGGGGGGGCACCGTGATGTATGCTTAACGAATAGCAGGATTCATGGTATTACATCACGTACTCGTAGAAAAAGGAACATTAAATAACTGAATATCTTGGAATTCAAGCCAAGGTGACTGCACATATCAGAAATGTACAATGTACAAACCTAGCTTAATAAATAAGGGAAAGACATGTAGCTACTGTCATCACTGTGTCAGCAGAGTCTTCAGTTTGTTAAATTTCAACAGGATGAACCGACATCACTCTTGTGATTCTACTGCCACACCAACATGAGCATGTCTGATAGTGCGGCCATGGAGTTTATAGCCAACTTGAGTCACTAACGCCACGGTGCCTGGCTGCATTCCGTCTGAAGGCACGTGGCAGATTATTTCATGATCATAAGGATCACATTTGCCACCAATGGGGTTCATCTTTTGAAGACCATGCTTGGAAAACACGCTTTGTAACTTGGCCTCTATGAGAGACAAGCCTTCACAGATCTTCTTGAGGGTTGAGTTTGGGTTGCTGGGCTCTGCTTCTTCCTCAACGTTCTTTGTTGTCTTCTCCAGGATATCTGCTACCTCCACCAGGTCTCTGCAGAAACTTTGGATCCCTGCAGGCATGCACACAAACAAGCAGATGTTAGACAATGCTATTCAGTGGTAGGAGGCACAATGCCATAGGGTCAGCACTGGGTTTACATTGGGCCCATGGAAAGCTGGCATGGGTCTTTGGGAGGTTAGGATCTGGAAGGCAGAGTATTATTTGCTCCCATATTAATACTGATGTGGGAGCAAAGGGTGCTCAGCTTCTCCTGTGACTGAGTTTTTGGTACTGTACAGATGTTGCTGAAGAGTGCATGGTGTATGCTCAGAGAATAGAATACCTGCATAGATGGGGGTCCATTTTCTATACACACATTCAGTACAGTGGAAGTATTTTACCTACATAGCAAAATCCTTACAGTGCTCTGCCACTACAAGTTCCATCCCCCTCAATAACACTTGTCCCAAGGGCGAGCTTTGAGGATTGGGTTTGAGTGTCTGAATTCATTTGGAAAACTGGGTTCAGTCTATCTCCAGACTGGGTAATGCAGAGTTTGTTGTGAGAAAATCTGCCTTTCCCAGTTAACACAACCGTACCAATTACCATACCATAGTCAAAGATAGGAAATAAATGGCAGAGGAACAGGAGACAGCAACAAGAACTAAACACCATCTACAAATATAAGATCAGTTCCTGATTATCTGGGGCCCAATTATCCTGCAAGGCGTACAGCCAACTCACAATGCTAACTTAGCTGCCCTGCCCCCAGAGCTCAGAACCACACACTCTTCCACTCTTGATTTAGTCAGATCTAGATTATCCGGGGGCTTGGCGTGTTTATGCTACTATCCCCTCTTATAGAAAGCCAGTTTTGAAAAGAATTACTACACAGGAACAGCTACAGAGACCCAGACATTGGTTCACCTAGCCTTATGCAGGGTCCTGCAATGGGGAAGACACAGCAACCACAGGTTTCTGGTCTTATATCCCGAGGACAACACCTACTCCCCGGCTGTACCGAATCTCAAGTCTTCTCAGCCGAGCTATTGTTAACGGGAACTGTAAAATAGGTTGAAATGGATTGGTTTATTAACATAGGCTGTGATCCACAAACCATGTACTCCAGAGTACGTGGCTTGTGAATCACACGGCCATAGTTCACGTACATAAAACAAGCTTTGGGAGGAATAGACATCTGACCGTAGGCCCACCACAGAGAGAAATCAACAGAACTTGGTTGAACAAACAGAGAGCACAGCTAGCGAGCCAGCCCAGCCACCAGTCGCTTAGAGCAAAGCAACAACATAGCAGGCTTTCAAAACAACACAGGCAGAGGGATGGGGAGGAGAAGCAGCCGGTCAGCACTTTTGGCTTTGTTCCCTAGTGCTGTATGGCCACTGGCCAGGCGAGCTACACGGCAACATCCTCAACACAACGGCAACATCATTTTACTTACCAAACAGCTTGGCATCTTCCACAAATTTTTGTGTCCTCCTCCTGACATTTTCAGAATCTGCCACAGCTTTCTGTTATCGTTCCTGTAGACATAGGAACAGGCAGTCAGAGTCAAACCTAGGAAACAAGCCACCCTGACTGTCTTGAGATGCTTGTGTCCCCCTCCACTGATCACGGATCCCCCACCTGCAGGAGTGGGAAATATTACCCCACCTGAATGCCGAACTAGGTGGGCTCCTGTGGTATTCCATGGGAATTGACCTTTGCCCAGGCCAGGCTGGAGGTGCAAAGTAGCCCCTTTCCAACCCTAGCGCCTCAGCGCAGTTAAAGCCTGCCTGTGCTGAGGCACTATGGCCAAGGCTGTTCTGCTCCCAACTGAACAACCAATCGGTGAGGAAGCAAACCAGCCTCTTCCTCCCTGCCAGTCTGCACGGGATGGGGGCAGGGTGTGGGGAGGACAATGTTTTTGTTTACAGGTATGGGAGTTCGGTCATGGGCACAGGAGGGGAGCTTACTCTCCACCACTGCTGGCACCAGAGCAGATATACCACCGTTAGCAGCACTGGAACCGCTCTAGTGTACATTGCCTGATTTTAGCACCATGTCCATTAGCAGACTAAAGCCCTTTGGGGTAGGGGGCGTGTCTAACTACTGACTGTACAATGCCAGGTACATTGCTTGTTCTATATAAATAATGAAGTCTAATCACAGTGCTGCAAGCAGCCATGTTAGGAGTCCACACCAACAGAGCTACAATTAGTGTTAACAACAAGTGGAGAATTTGTGTAAAAGTTCCCTGTTGCACATGGAAGGGGCTGCCACCCTCCAACCATGAGACAATGGTTGTGCACATGGTATAGAACTGGGTACGGAGATTACATACAAGAGGCTGCTATTGCGGAAACTCACTGTTAAGTCACGGACTTGCTCTTCCAGTTTGGTGGCTTTGTGTTTAAGGGTGGGCTCGCCAAGGGGATGTTGTGGGTCCTCTGGGCCGCAATCGTCTCCTGTGCTCCTCTGCTGGGCTGCAGTACTGAACAGATAGAGGGACTCTCTGAAATCAAGGACAATGGCATACGGTGAGGTGAGGGGAAAACAATCAAGAGACAAGATGGGAAGATCCTAGGCCTGCTGTCAGCTTCAGAAACACACTCCACTTGCAGACATGAGAGGCCCATACTGCAGTTCTATTAACATATATTAAAGGCAGATACTCGGGTATGGTGTTTAGATATGCAGAGGAGCTGCGTCTTCTTCGTAGACATGTAGCTGTAGGCCAGATGGCCCCACTTATGATTCCTACAGGATATATTTTGCATGCCTGTATTGCTGTTTGGGGGTAATGAAATTAAGGTTCCACATGATGTTATGTGGGCAATACGTTTGAAAATCACTGCCGTACAACCATACCACCATTAGATTTGCCATGGGAATGCCACAGAGGAAGGGGAAATAGCCTCCTGAGTGCTACGCATGCATGAGCAACATGTGCATCCCTGCTTAAGAGATCACACAGCAAACATGGAGAGCCCGTATTGGAGGCCAGGTGCATTGTTCAGTCCAAGTCACCTCCACATTTGGATACCCGATACAGGACTTTCAGCTCTGTGCTAGGAACACAGCAGGAATGTGGAGAGGCTCTGCAAGACAAAAGCTCTTTGAAAATGCTCTCAGGAACTGGCAGCACAGCACATTGCACTGCAAGCTTCAATCTCCTCTCTCAATCTTGCTCAATTCACTCTGCTGGAAAATTCATTTATTCTCTCGATATAAATAAATGGAGCAAGCACCACATTTCTGTCTTTCGGTGGGCAAGCAAAGCGAGCACCAGGGATGGCAAGTGATGTTGCGAAGCAGCTCGATGTGTGGTTTTAATTCTCGATTCCAAGCCTGTTTGGAAAGCAGTTCGTAGACATTAATGCATTTATGAAAAGCCCCCATTACATCAGCCAACCTACTATTGGCTCGGAAAGATTCCCAGACCCAAGTAGCATATGACTTAAGAGAACAATGGATGGGCATCTGACAAATGCTGGCCGGTAAGAGGTTTGGCCTTCAGGTTGACCAAGCACCCACAGGACCAGCCCTGCCACTCTGTGATGTAGCACCAATCACTCCGAATGCTAGATCCCATCAGCAAGGATGCTCTATATTTACAGAGTTTCTTATTTACAAGTGCCTGGACTGAAGGCTTTACTTCCCATTCAATCCTCTTCCTCTTAAGAGGCCCCCTTGTTCCTACTGCTTGAGGATTAACCCCTCTCACCAGTGATTAACCAGCCTTCCTGGGGGACATCTGTCCTAGCAGGTTCTGCCCTTTTCCACCCCAGACTCCTCCTCCTCAAGGTTTTCTGTTCTTTATAGAACTCCCTAGTTAGGCTTTTGCTTGGTCACTACACCTGTAGCTGGGTGCTGGCTAGTCCAGGAGCTAATCCTGCCAGGACTACCCTTGGCCAACACCCTGCCATGTGGTCACAAATCATTTCAGCCCGCTTATCCCTCTACAGCTGTAAATGCCATCTTGGGAACCAAGCCAACCAGGGAAGAAGTGCATAGACATTGCTCCAAGTCCCTCAAAAACACTGCTCATTCATTCTAGCGCATGGGCAAATCCGCGCCATCTTGCTTTAACCTTTCTAGTTGCACTTTTAGCCTATCCACGGATCAAATCCCCTCTTTTTAGTTAGCTGGCCCACATCCCTCAACACTCGGCTGTAGGCAGAGCAGCTTGGTCTGTGCAACAATAACTGCAGGACAGTGTCTGGCTTCCAATTCTACTGCGTTAAGGGACAGGCAGTCAGTCCCCCGTCAGGTGATGGAACTTGCTGCGTGGGTGCAGCCTGTGTTATTGTAGCATGACAGAGACTTTTGCCAGGAGCGTCGGTAACTGCCGTTCTGATGGTTGAGCGATAGGAGCCTGCCTTGGCTGCGACAGGAAGAGATGAGCTTGTTTCAGCCGACAGCTGGGCCCTCCCTTACTAAAACAAACGTGGCAAAGCACTTCCCCTGTGGGCTGGGCGTTGTGTGAAAGGATTTGCCACACTGTGAAAACAGACATGTCAGAACATGTTCATGCAAAGACTTGCTCTGAATTACCATACTCCTTGTTTCACTTTAACTCTGCTTTCATTCACACAAACAGTGTTTAAAAGGAAAGTGGGGAGCGGCTCCCCCTTGGGGGGGTATGTATGTACTCCTTCTGATTAAAGAGGAACACATACTGTGAAGCGGCTTACCACCAGGGGTAAGCAATGGGGTGAACAAAGTAAAGAGTGCCAATTAAAGCATATTAAAGCACTTATCACCTAGCAGTTCACACAGTCATTAACCCCTCGAGTAATTACTCTGCAAAGTGGATCACAAGAACCCCAAGGGGACTAGCCTGTTCCCATGCATGAGCACTGCCTCAGAAGAAAGACTGAAGAGTTCACCGGATACTTGTCCTATGCTCAGACTGCACCTGCTTCCTTACTAACCTTTACACCAGACTAGGGTTATATCACAATTTGAAGCTGAGGGCCCATGCACACCTTCAACAAAGGCTCTAAACTGCAG
This sequence comes from Sphenodon punctatus, assembly GCA_003113815.1. Lineage (NCBI taxonomy): Eukaryota > Metazoa > Chordata > Lepidosauria > Sphenodontia > Sphenodontidae > Sphenodon > Sphenodon punctatus. Next base: position 58,197 of record QEPC01009589.1, read on the forward strand.
CTGCTCAGGTGTATTTTGAACAAGGTGGCTTTTAAGTGCATCTGTTGAGGTCTTTGCATAGAAATCAAGAACATTTCAATGCTCTTTTTAAAAAGCCTTTTGACTTGGCAGCTCAGAGCTTTATGCCAACTGGGAGAGCACCACATCTAACTGGATACCATTTCCCTAGTCAGCAGGCCAACTTCCTAAATCCTAGTGTCATGTATTCACCGTTTGAAAGGAGACTGCCAGATGTCCCACAATATCAACAAGGAACAGCTAGATGCTTCCCCATTCCTTCCAAGTCACATCTGCATGTCAATATCTCTGCATTAGGTGATTAAAGCACTACTTGTGTGTCAAACTGCTGCCTGTTCCAAAACTAAGAGATAGGGACAAAGTAGTTCAGATGGTGTCTTTTTGTTGGGCCAACTTCTGTTGGTGACAGTGCACAAGCTTTCAGACCACACACAAGACCCCTCCTTGGGCACTTAAAACATCAGAACTGTAACCAAACAGACCTATTGAAGAAAACAATACTAGAGAGGATGCAGGAATTTCAAATACAATGTGGAGGTCGGACAAGAAACAAAAGTAGGCAGGCAGTAATGTGCAGCATTAGGGACGTAGCTGTAGGAGAAGACTTAAGGTGGAGTGTCAGTATCAATACAATGTAGGAAACACAGCAGTTAGATGTGAGGCCTGCAAGCAGTCACTTGGGAGGTTACTGAGTTTAGGAAAAATAATCATTAGCATCAAAAGCATTTAAAAACAGTGATAGGAAACCAAGAACAATATAAATGCAGGTGTGGCTCTATGCGAACGGAAAACACTAGCAAAGGTGGCTGTAGGAGAAAAGGGAGGGAGTTAACATTTTAAAACGTTGAAAAACTATGAGGGAACCCAGCTGATGACTGCTGCACATTTCTATAGCGGCTTATGAAGTCCAAAATCAATACCGAGTCCATTGCTTTTGGTGTCCAATAAATATATGAATTTTAGTTCTCAGGTCTGTCTTTTAAAAGGTGTCATACAGGTTCTCTTTCAGGACAAAGAGATCAGAAATTGAGTGGTTGTTCTGGGAGAAGTGAATACCTACAGTGGAATCAGTGCTTTTGTCTGTAATCTTTGTTTCTGTGAGAGTTCATAGGTTTGTGTAAGGACTGATGAGCTTTAACAACAGAGTTTCCATGGGGGCATTTAGTGCTCTGAATGAAGTATACCATATTTTTTTGATTTGCATGTATAAATCCCTAGTATACGCAATGGTTTTCCTGCAGGGGTGTGTGTGTGCGTATCAATAATGGCTGTGCTAGTGATGTGTTTATAGGTTTGGCAGGGTCTAGTTCCTATCTGCAAGAAGGGTGTCGAGTCATCAGGTTTTCTAATGGCAACTCCAGTGGTGGCAGCGGGCCAAGAGAAGGGCTTGCTAGGTTCAAAAAATGGCCCTGTGAGCTGCATGCTTTTTGGGGCTGAAACCAATAACTGAAGCGAATATCAAACTCAAAAAAGCCAGGTAATTTGCTTTGGGTTCAGCAGAGATATGAAGTGCTCTTTGTTTTGGCTATTTGTGACTTGTGTTGGATATTCTGTTTCCATCATTTCAATATTTCAGCTCAGTCATTTCTCTGTTTCACTCCCACATTTGGTACCATTCTGTACTGAACAATTCTGCACTGTTCCGCACCAAGCATCTGTGCAATGGTGCTAATGCACAAATTATATTTATTTTGTTTATTTATATAAAAGTTTTACCCCACCCCTCCTGCCCACAGGGCAGTCCGGGGCGGAGAACAACAATATAAACAATAAAACAATTTAAAACAGTTAAAAATTCATAAAATGCAGGGAAAGAAACCCTCCCCCCACCCATCCACCCTACTCCTACCCCTTGCCAAAGGCCTGGTGAAACAGCCAGGTCTTACACAAACGCCAAAATAACAGGAGTGGGGCCAACTGAGCCTCCTCCGGGAACGAATTCCACAGCACAGGGGCAGCTACCGAAAAAGATCTAACATCGGTGGCCACCCACCTCGCCCAGGGAACCTCCAAAAAGGCTCCTGTGGATGATGTCAAGGGTCGCATGGGCACACGGGGAGTGAGGCGGTCCCGCAGATAAGCAGGGCCCAGGCCGTGAAGGGCTTTAAAGGTTAGAACCAGCACCTTGAACCTGGCCCAGTGTTTCATAGGCAGCCAGTGCAGAGCCCGGAGCACCGGTGTCATGTGCTCCCTGCGGCCCGCCCCCGTCAGGAGACGGGCCGCGGCATTCTGCACCAGTTGCACCCTACAGACCAGCTTCTCGGGACATGTAGAGCGCATTGCAGTAATCCAGCCTCGAGGTGATGAAGGCATGGATGACAGTGGCAAGGTCGGAGTCTGAAAGATACGGCTGAAGCCGCCGGACAAGATGTAACTGCCGAAATGCACTCCCCGCCACAGCTACAACCTGAGATTCTAGTCTGAGCCATGAATCGAGGAGCACACCCAGAGTCCGCACTTGAGAGACCATGGGAGAGCAAAACCCCCCAACAAGAGGAGATTCAACCACCCGCAGGCGCCCCAAGCCCTCGTCCACCAACATCACCTCCGTCTTGTTAGGATTCAATTGCAGATGGCTCAACCTCATCCAAGCCCCCAGAGCTGACAGCCACTGGGAAAATAGGGAGACTGCGTGACCTGGGTCAATGGAAAAAGAGGTAGAGCTGAGTGTCATCAGCATACTGATGACACTGCATGCCCTGAAGCCATCTCACGATCTCCCCTAACGGCTGCATATAGATGTTAAACAAGAGGGGGGACAGAATTGCACCCTGCAGGACTCCACACGTGAGGTCCCAGAGGAAAGACGTACACTCCCCCAAGACTACCCGGTGAGTTCTCCTGGGCAGGAACGAACGAAACCAGTCCAAGGCTGTTCTGCCAATTCTGGCACGGTCCCGCAGGTGAGTCACCAACACCTCGTGATTGACTGTGTCGAATGCAGCTGAAAGGTCTAGCAGGACCAGTAAGGTCTGACGACCTTGGTCCAACGCCAGACGGAGATCGTCAACCAAGGCCACCAATGCAGTCTCCGTACCATACCCAGGCCGAAAACAATTAGCACAACAACACTGTTTCACACCTTTTGGTGTGCAACAGCACTAAATAGTACCAAATAGAAACTACCAAAATGATTGAATCAAAATAACCAAAACAAATGGAATAATCTAAACAAAGTAAATGAAGGAATGACGTGGATATATCACACACCCAGGCAAAGACTGTTTGGATATTCAGCAGTATATACAAATAATCTTTGAGGATACAGTATGGAGTACTCATTTCAGCTCTCACTTTCCATAAGCAGTCACACCACTTGTGGTATATAAATATCAGTCAAAGCTATACTGGTCATGGCTTCCTGGGCAAGTCCACCTTGGCCAAGGTTTCATGGGGCTTTTTTTACTAGACAATGCACTTAACGATGTGACATTAAAAGCGTGGATTGATAATTCCTTGTGGAAATAAATGATAGTGGTATCCTAATTGTATTATGAAGCCTTAATTGCTCTTGGAAAGAGCAATACTGATAGTTTTAAACTGAGCCAGACACTGAGCACAAACAAGGCTTTGTTTGCTTTATGTAACCCTGCAACCATCCGTGGAACAAATAAACTTCCATTTGTTTCAAACCTAAGTCAACCCGTCCCTCTTGCTACTCTGTTACAGTGAGTGTTTGGATACACAAAGTATAACCACCAGTGAGTTCAGGTGGAGGATTTATTTTAGTCACAAGATCCTTGAGTCCTCTCAAGGTTGCTTCAGCCTCATTAATAATTGCTGGAGTTAAACAAGTATTAACCATGTGTTTTTTCCCATGCAAGATTCCTCCTCAGGAGCAATGCCACTGCCATGACCTGTGAAGATAGCAGGAAGAAATCTGTGAAGTGACAATCGGACTGGTAGTGGAGATGTCCCCGCCATTCAATAGACAGCTGAAAAGCTGGGAGGTGACCATGTAGTATGATATCATGCTACAAACAGGCACTCAGTCATGAGACAGAGATGGGGGAGACTTGGGAAACAGCCAGGGTGTGTTATTTTAGAATTAAGAGCTGCAAATGGGAGGCATTTAATTACAGGTTGTTTTGGAAAGAGAAGATTGCATTTACTGATCTGTTAATAGTGTTACCTCCCAGCATCATGAGAGGCACAAGCTGAAAGAAATCAAACTTTTAAAACAATCTTTAGAACTTCAGTCACTGACATTAACAAACATCCTGTAGATAAAACCATTCAGCCAAGACCTTAAATTGTGCTTGGGGAGGTGAGAGGGGGAGGTGAGAGAGAGAGAGAGAGCGTGCACGCGCAAGGCAGAAAGCACCATTGACTGCATAAGAGAAAAATGAAAGAGTCCGTGCTTGAGCCAGAGACTTGCCTACGTGAAGCAGACTGCTAGTTGCATGGATTCCCTTCTCCAGCTAGTGAAACCAAATCTAAACCACTGAACACGCCTCCAGCCTATAAAAAGCTCAACTCTTACACGCTGTTTGCCTAGCCTGCCTCGTGCTGCAAGGCAAGAGACAAGATTTCTTTCAAAGAGTCTCCTTTCAATGGAGTCAAAATGAGCTTGGGCTAAGGAGAAATGCCATAGCCTGGTTCCCTTCTTTTTAAGAAGTGTGATACACGCCCCACCAGGAAAGTGATCTGTCTGTCGACAGTGCAGTGCGCAGAACCTCGTTTTCCAGACAGTGTTAATTCTAGCTGTCATGGGTGGAAATCGAAGTTGTGTAAATGTGGAAGGAGAAAATCTTGAGATGACCAGAGTGACGAATTCTCCCAAGGGAGTGAAAAGGTTACACAAATGATCTAGGTTATTGTTATAACACGTATGTCTATTTTGTAATGGCCAAAGGCTAAACAAATAAACTCTTACTACTACTACTACAAATGATCTAGGAATATGAGAGAGACTCAGGAGCCAGTGCTGGAAAAGGGCAGATCCGGAGGAGTGGGAGCCAGATGTGCAGAGGAGCTACAAAGAAGCCACAGCTCCTCTGCATATCTAACTTCTAAGTACCGTATCTACCTTTAATATCTGTTAATAGAAGTATCCGGAACCTCTTCAAATATTGTCAGCCAGTTGCGCTTTTTTTGAAATAAAAATAAAAATCAGACTTTAAAGGAAGCCAAAACAACAAGATGAGCAAGTCTGTTGTCCAATATGTGGCACCTTCTCTCATTCCGCTATGCAGAACACAATGTAAAACTTAAAATTGACAGTGTTTCTCATTCTCTGTGGCACGGTCTAATCTGAAAGTCATTTTTCTTTTCTGCAATGCGACCGACCATCCATCCATCAGTAACTATTAACTTGACAACAGTAGCATGCAGATGTTTAACACAAAGTAAACTGTGTTGAGGGACAGATTCCACAGTGGTGATAGGGCTTGATTTATCATACACTATCTACTGACAGTTATTCAGCCACCTACAGACCAAAAGCCAAGATGACAGCACATTAACAATTGGTCCAATAAAAGACATAATTCGAAGCACTGTCTCTCTCTGTCGTTTGGAACTAACATGGCGACCACATACTATCTCTGGAGCACATTAACAAAGACAAAGAAAAGTTTCAAGTACATTAAGGGTACTTAGTGGGCTGGGTTTGTGCACTTAATAGCTTTCAGGAAGCACCAAGCCTGTCATCTCCTCTATGCTTGTTTTACAATCTTTCCGTTTTATTGTGTTGATGAGGTCTTCAGTTCTCCTCACAAGACTAAGACTGGGATAAATCTGGGAGCCCTTGGTCTTTCCTCCTTTTCACTAATAGCATTACCATCACATGATCACAGGTATTTGCAAACTTCAGTTGGCTTTCTGCAAGCTCCACTGGATAATGTCTGAAACAGGTACTTTCCTGGACAGGAGTAACCCCTTTCCAATGCCAACTGAACCACAATTCAACTGGACTGTCTTCTTCAACCTGTCTCAACCACGCATGGTACAACGGCATCCACACCTTGCTAAAACTTAGCAAGAATAATATACATTAGGAAAGCAGCAATGCATTAACATGCCACAAAGCCCTCTGCAGTGCAGAGAACAGGTTTCTGTAGGACAAAAAAGATTCACGTAACACTACCTGTCTGATTTGCTGACACCAAGACACTGTATTGGGCAAGTCAAAAGGACAGAAGGGTAGAATTTGACCCATGGAATTTACCATGAGATCACTTCCTTAAATGAGAAGTTCAACTGTAATCCAGAAAATAACCTGCTTTTCAGAATAATTCTTGCCTTCCCCTTTCAGCATTATGCTATTTCTGGTTAGTCATTTGAAAATTTATTTCATAGACAGGACCATAAAATATATACAAATAATTCACTAGCCAGACAGAAAAGACTACTCACATAAGGCAGTAAACATAAGGATTTCTACAGTCCTGTTCACAGACAGGTGGATTTCTTTTAGGATATGCCTGTCTACACAAGGAGTATTTCCTAAAGAATTCCCACCAGCTCACATACACCAATCAGTGCCAATGGTTATTAAAGCTGTGTCTGAAAGCACAGAATGTCCAGTGGCTGGCCCTGCTTTTGAGACTCATTTTGGAGAAGACTGCAAAAACAGCATAATCAGAAGAGTTTCCATACACAGTCTTACCAAGGAAGCCTCTCTAAACTAGGGTTTCTATGGGTGAGGATTTATTTTAATTTTTTAGAGAGTTGCATGGATGTAATTTCTTGTTTCAGATAAAAGCTTACTTTCTGCAGCATTTACTACAACAATTCCATACGTAGACAGAGCTGTGAAAAACCACTTGCCGGCTTGCCTCTGGCAAGGATATTTTGTGTGTGTGTGCATGCGCGCCTGTTGGGAGAAACGTTTTTCACAAGTCTGGGCCTCCTTTTCCAGTGCAAATCCCAGCCTGGCAAGTATTCTTCTATGCCTGGCGAGTGAATTGTTTATATATTAAATAGCCCTGTACAGAGAATTTGTCAGTATGCATCACCTTCCCCTCTTCTATGTCCCAATATGTCAAGGGGGCGTCTGGTATATTATTCCAGTGAATAAATGACTGCAGAGTGCCTGTAACAAACAGGTTCTCAGAAAAGGTTCAAGAACGCACAAAGTGAACTTGCTAGCAAGTTTCTCTCCAAAAGTGATCAATCTCAATTCCTCATTATTCTCTCCCCAGGACGGCAGAAAGGAACTCGGGGCAGTGCAAGGCCCTTTCCATGACAGGCAGAGAGCAGCTTCTCCTGGCTACATGGAGAATCATGCTCTCCTTTCAATGCTAGGGATCAGATCAAATCAAATCACTAACTGTGAAAGATGTAAGGAGACAGGCACTCCAAGCTTAACACACTAACAGAAGCTGAACAGCTCCACCTCTGAAAGACTTCCCCTATACACAAAACTAAAATCCACTCACCTGCTTGCCTCTGGTGAGTATACATTTTGAGATAATGAGGGATTCTCACACTCCTGGGCATGCTTCCCTACTGCAAGTTCCAGCCTGGCAAGTAGTACTTGCCTGGTTAGTGGATTTTTCTCTATATATTTACAGCCCTGCCTAGAAATTAAGGTCAATAATTTCAGAAAGAGGCTTCGATTTTCGCTACAGAACTGGAAACAACTGTAGGAATTATTTCCAGAAGCACTCAATTCCAGATGAAACTAATGGGAGTTGTAGGTATTCAGAATATCTATAAACTAGCCCCAAAGGGTCTCAAAATGAGACATTGAGAAACTGATGTGTTCAAGACAAGCAGCCATTTAAAAGTTTTAGCCTGTTTGAACTCAGGCTTCCCTTTCAAAAGGCAGCCTCCTAAGGCAGAGGTGAAGAACCTCAGGCCCAGGGGCTAAACGCAGCCCAAGGCTGGTTATTATTTGCCCCCTTTCCAATGCCCGGCTCGGACACCAGGATCCAGTTCTACCAAGCACTCGAAGAGCTCAGGGCAAGGAAGCAGAGATGAGGGCATGCATGCACACAAGGACAGGGGAGGGATCTGGAGCATACATCCATGATCTGGACCCTCCTCTTCCTGAGCACACTCCATAAACACAGCTACCCCCAACTTCTACGAGGCCCTCAGAGGTTATACTAATTTAATTTTCAAAGTGACCCCCTGGGAGGGAAAAGGTTCCCCACCTCTAAAGGCTCAGATAACTCAAGCTCTGGGATAAACCCTGCCTCTCCCCCAATTCCCATGCACCCACTTTGCCCATTAGCCTCCAAAATAAGGAAAGCAGCACACAATTTTCTAGAGGCACATCACCAGCCAGAGAAGACTAGGGGAGTACCCACTATAGTGCAGCAGCCTGTGGGAGGGAAATAAAACACCAGGAAACACAAATCAAGAGCCCAGTTGAAGTGGGCTCTTTTCCTAAGCAATGAGGTGAATTAGACGCAGCTGATTGTTTGCCCACCTAGATGCCAGGATACATACAAACACACCTGCCTCCAAACGCAGGTCTGATCAGAGAGCATTTAAAGCCCGACAGAGAAGGGCTTGGGCATGATAGCCTTGAGAGCTCTTCTGGGGGTTGATTTACAGCTCGGCCTAACGCGGACAGGGCTCCTAAATCGGGATGCACTTTCAGCATCAGCAGAAGCCACTGTCCCGCTGCAGCCTTTTAGTGCGTCCCGAAGGAGGAATGTACAAGCGTTACAGGAACGCACGCATTCCCCTAGCTGATTTCATCCCATGGCATCGTGAATGGCTTGAGCTGCTCCTCGTTTACTACGGAATGAGCAGCCGGGCCCCGGTGGAAAATAAGGAGCAGGGTGAGCCTCAGCCTAGACACCCCCCGCCCGCCCGCCCATTATTAGAACCACTGGGGGGAATCCCCGACTCCGTTGCCCCCCCCCCGTTCCTCTCCCCGTACCTGCTGCTGCCGCACCGCCGGACGCCGAGTGCAAGCAGAAGGTTGAAACGATCCCGGGCGGCCCTCACGGACCTGCCAGCCATACTCTCCCTGCCGCCGCGCCGCCTCCCGCTCTCACTGATTGACTGAGGCGGTCGCAAACAGCACGCTCCCGGCTAGAACTACAAACCCCTCACTTCCAAGGGACTACCAGTCCCGTCAGCCCCAGCGGCCCCCTGCCAGCGAACTACAACTGAGCCTAGAACTCTAACTCCCAAGAGACAATGCATTCTCCATGGCTACTAGCTGAGCTGCGCCTGCGCACGCACTGGCCGTGGAGCTATGCCATCAAAGGGAAGGATACTGATCTAGCAGCCCTCTTTCCCTTCATAGCCCGCCCCCACCCAGCTTTCCCGCTCAGAGTGGGGGCAGGCTGTGGTAAGATGTGATCCCCAGCTCCCAGATGAGAGGACTGCTGCCTCATCACAGCGTGGGGCGTGTGTGTTATACATACACATTATTAATGATACACATTGTTCCTGTCGCTTCTCCCTCCATAACATTGCTCAGATGCGCCCTTTTCTCTCTGTCTCCTCTACCAAAACCCTTGTTCATAGCCTGGTCATCTCTCGCTTCGATTATTGGTACCTCCTTCTCACTGGCCTCCGCTGCTCTCACCTTATCTCCATCCAAAACACTGCTGCCAGGGTCATCCACCTCGCCCATCGTTTCGACCATGTGCATCCCCTTCTCTCCTCTCTTCACTAGCTCCCGCTTCCTGAACGATTCTGCACACACGCCTAGTCTTCACCTATAAAAAAGTCTTCACAACCTTGCTCCCCTCTACCTCTCTGCACTAATTTCCCTCTGTACTCCAGTCCGTGAACTCTGCTCCTCTGTCCACTCTCTCACCCTCCCTCACCTCCCCTAACCGCCTTTGTCCCATCTCCCTAGCTGCCCCCCACGCCTGGAACTCCCTCCCTGTCCACATGTGCCTCGCCCCCCCACTCCCTTCATACCTTCAAATCCCTCCTTAAGACCCACCTCTTCCGCTCTGCCCTCCCTGACTCCTCGCTCCCCTCATCTAATTCCTGCTGATACCCTCCATCCAGTACAATCTGTTACCTAAGGTCTGTGTACTAATATCCTCACCACATGAACCAACCACCCATCATTCTTGATGTAACTAAGCCAGGTGTGTGCACCTGGCTTGTGCACCTCAGGTGTGTGCACCTCACATCCTCCTGAATGTTACACTCCTTGTCTTTCCCTCTGTTCCCCTTCCTTTGTCTCTCCTCCCCCTCTCTCAGATTGTAAGTCCCAGGGCAGGGACCGTGTCTATTAAATTACTTTGTAAAGTGCCAGGTACATTGCTGGTGCCATATAAATGCTTGTTAATAGTGGAACGGAATGAATAAAATTTTATTTATGGCTAGCTTTCACCATTGCCTCAAAAAATACTAACACACAAAACATAAATAATATAAAATACATAATAACATTTAAACTTCAATGGACAAAACAATGCCATTTATCAAAAATTTGATACTGATACAGCATCCTAATTTCTATGCCTTAATTGACATACTCTTGTCTCTACTTTACACCCTGCCTAATTAGGATAATTAACAACAAATACCTTGCTCTTCTACGGGCATTGCTACGGGAGAGCCTGATCCCTGTTCAAAAAAATAATAACAGCCTCCTGATTATCACTAGTTCAAGCTCCCACAGCTACATTTTTAGCAACCCACTTCAACTTTAATCAATTTGCCAGGATGACTAAGCATACAACCACATCCCCTTTAAGTTTCGTATACCCTATTCTTAATGAAACACATGCCTTGCTCTTCCACGGGGGTTGCTGCGGCAGAGCTTGGCCCCTGCTAAGGAGAGTAATATCCTCCAGTTTAGTACTGATTCATGCCCCTAGATCTACTTCGTTTTGGCCCATATATTCTAACTTTAACCCATTCACCATAACGTCCAAGTATATAGCCTTATCCCTTTCAAGTTTCACATATCCTGATCTTATCCGCCAATTGGATATAAGTAGCCACCGCTTTACACTCAATCTCTTTGGAAAGTTTCAATATATATTCGGTTTTATGATCCAAATCAAAATACTCCTGGGGTAATCCATGTTTCTCTTATTGCTTCATATAACGGGCACTTAAATAAAATATGTTCAATTGTTTCCATTTCTCCCATCTGACAAAAACAATTACGGCATTCATTTGAAAGAGCCTTGTACTGAGCTTGAGTCACTGCAGTCTCAATGAGTTGGCATCGCATCCTAGTAAAATTCCTGCTGAGCTCTCGTGCTCTCAGTACATTTAAGTAACCTTCGAAGCCAAAAGATTCCTTCACCCGGCTAAACCAGGGCGCTGCCTTCCAATCTGCCAAGGCCGCCACATCCTCTTGCCTACTTATATCCAAGGTTCTCTCTGTTATTTGCCTTCTTTGCTGTGCCGGCGACATTGGCCACAGTGTCTGAACTGAGAAGCCTGCCCTTGCTAGATATACAAACACGGACTTCAACCATGGGCACCTTATCACACTGCCAATTTCCAGCTTCTCCATGAGGCAGAGATAAGGCAGTGCTTTATTATCCTGTTGTTGTAGATGTATCCAAAACTTCAGCACTGCCAGCCTCCTTAGGCAGTCGATGGAAAAAGCCCCCGTCTCTGCCCTTACGGTAGACCCCGGTACTGCCTGTGGTACCCCTAGCAGCTGTCTAAGGAACTTGTTCTGTGCTACCTCTAGCCCCCCTACATTTTCTCCGACTATTATCTCTTGCCCATATGTCAAAACAGTCCAAACTTTAATTTTGTAAATCTCCAATACCTTTGATGTAGCTACCGCCACAGAACGTCTTGCCAGCACTAATATAGCTTTGGAGGGAGCTTTCACCTTGTCTGATATATATTTAACGTGCTCCCTCCATGTTCCATTTTTGCTGAACATTATTCCCAGGTAACAAAAGGAGTCCACTTGCTCCAAGTCCCCCCCTTGCAAAGCCCATTTATATTTTTTTGTTCTTTTCCCCACCATCATAATTTTTGTCTTTGCACGATTTATCTCCATTCCTTTCTTGGAGCAGTAATTCCCGCATGCTTCCAGCAATGTTTTTAACCCCCTTCTCGTCTGTGATATCAGCACAATATCATTGGCATACTGCAAGACAGGTACAGCATATGTCTTAATTTTTGGAGCACAATTATTCTGATCCTCCAATATCTCGCTCAGATCACTCAAATACAGGTTGAACAAGAAAGGGGCCAGTACACACCCTTGACGTACTCCCTTATTTGTTCTTATCGGGACTGTATAAGTATTATCCAAGGGTATCCGAATCCTGGCCATATTTTCTGAATGCAATTGTACAATTAAAGCTAATAATAATAATAATGATTATTTTTTTCTATAGGACTTTGTATTCAAACTCTAGCTCCCATTTTACAAAGTATTAATTGGGGCTCAGCAACAGCGACTTGCCCTAGACCACCCAGTGAGTTCCTGGCTAAAACAAGATTTGAACTCTGATCTCTGTGGCCTACTTGTCCTAGGCGACCCAGGAATGGTTAAAACAGGATCGTGCCTTAACCTGAGGGTGAAAACAGACATAACTGCTAACTCCACTTTAACCTGCTTTAAACATTTCTTATGCATGTTGCAAGGCTGTATTAGTGTCCTATGCAGCTCTGCAACATGCATAAGAAATGTTAAAGCGATGTTAGAAATGCTTCCTGTTCCACACGCAGGGCCCTGGAGGCAGGCTGAACTCCGGAGTCTCAATGTGTGGATGAGACGATAGTGCAGGGAGGAGGGATTTAGATTTGTTAGGAACTGGGGAACCTTTGGGGGGAAAGGGAGCCTATACCGGAAGGATGGGTTCCACTTTAACTATAATAATAATAATTAATAATTATAAGCATTTATATAGTGCCAGCGATGTACCTGGCGCTTTACAAAAAACAAGATAGACACGGTCCCTGCCCGAGAGCTTACAATCTAAAGACAGGGGGGGAGGGGAGACAGGGAAGGGGGAACAGAGGGAGAAACAAGGGATGCAACATTCATGAGGATGCGAGAACTCAGGTACACGTTCTTGGCTTGGTTACAGTAAACCAGACTGGAACCAGTAAACCAATAATGGAACCAGACTGCTGGCGCTAAAAATTAAAAAGGTGGCAGAAGAGTTTTTCTGGTTGAAATCCCAAACCTCCAGAATAGTATTGTTAGAAATGGTTCCTGTTCCACGCGCAACTCATGCTCGTGTTGTGGAGTAACTTGCACAAATCCAGCAGATTTAAAACAAATAAGAGAAAGTATTTTTTCCACTCACTGCACAATTAACTTGTGGAACTTACTGCCAGAGAAAGTGGTCATGGCTGGCAATGTAGCTAGTTTTACAAAGGGATTAGATAAACTCTTGGAGGATAAGTCCGTTAATGGTTACTAGCCATGTAGGGTTTGGGAACATAACCTCTTACTGTTGGGGGCTGGAACAACAGGGAATGGATTGCCCATTGTGACCTGTTGGATACTTTTTCCAATAAAAAGTGATTGACTACTGTCGGAGACAAGATGCTGGGCTTGATGGACCATTGGTCTGACCCAGTATGACACTACTTATGTTCTTATGATAAAATTGACAATTGGCCACATTGCAGAGGCTCAGCCTAGGTTTGTCTATTGCTGAACTCATACAGTGAAAAAAGATGACAGCCCCTCCCGCCCCACTCTCCAGGAAGCTCATTTTGTGTGTGGTCTCTGCCACCTCAACTAGGTGTGTACTTTAGGTTCAAAAGTGTATGCCTTGAGCCCCATCATTACTTAATCTTCCATTGTAAAGCCCAACAAAAACACACACACACACACACACAGAGCTCTGTACAAATGCATCTTTTATTGGGAGATGTGGAAGGAAAGGACACAGATCCAATAAAGTGCAGACAATTCTTAAATAGTAAGTGTGGCACAAAATGCAAAACTCTCAGCCCAAAAGACAAGGATCCCACCCTCTCCCCAAATAGAAAAACAGGCTAGTAGCCTCTATATCTATCTGCAAAATGGCATAGTGATGCCCATTCAGCAGGCTATAGGACAGGTGCTTGCTCTCAAGTTTGAACATCTGTCTTTTTCTCTTTCTCCAGTCTCCTATTGCACTTACTTTTTCAGCTCCATTCATCTTTCATGAACGCAGCAGGGCTAACAGCTCTCAGCCTGCATGAATGGGGTTAGCTGCCCTATGCTGCACAACTATTATATTCTTGGGGAAACCAGAGTGAAAACAGACATAACACTAACTCCACTTTAACACTGCTTTAATGTTTCTTATTATTGTTGCAGGAAACGTTACCTGCACAAGGTACCAATGCATAGGGCACCAATACAGCCATGCAACATGCGTAAGAAGTGTTAAAGTGGTGCTAAAATGGAGTTGGCGTTATGTTTGTTTTCACCCGTAAACTCCTAATTAATGAGTGAATTTACGGTGTCCTCTAGTGCTTGGTTTGCAGAAGAAAAAAAACACTGCTGCACTACACCAGTGTAATTTATTTTTGTTCTTAAATCAGACTTGTTAGTAACACAGCTTGATCGCTCCCTCTGTACACCTGCTGTACTCGCAATCAGAACACCTGCAGTAACAAGTCAAGCATTGGGGATTTGGGGGATGCTGCATGGGTGGGGGCAGACTGGTGTGAGGGTGTATTCTTAGTACAGCTTTGGCTGAAGGGTGTGGGGTACGTGAGCAAGAAGCATAGCGGGATAACAAATGGCATGAAAGCCCTATTTGTAAGCTGAGTGTGTTTTTACACACCCACATTTCATAAGTACCGAAACCTAACAAATGGAATGTGGGTGAATGTAACATGCACACACAGCTCCATGCTGCCAACTGCTCCGCTCCTCTTCCTGACTGATGCACTGAGTGCCACCAGCACCGCTCCTCTTCCTGACTGATGCACTGAGTGCCACCAGCACCGCTCCTCTTCCTGACTGATGCACTGAGTGCCACCAGCACCGCTCCTCTTCCTGACTGATGCACTGAGTGCCACCAGCAGCCACTACCCCACCCCCAGCAAATGGCATGCCAACATGTTATGTTAACACAAACATGTTATGTTACGTTAAATGCCAACAGCATTAGCCTGTATGCCATTCCCTATGTTCCATGGCAGGATGCCATACATGGACACTGGACCAGGAACACATGTCCAGGTTAAATTGGAAGCCAAATACAAGGCCAGAGGCACACCCACTCGTGGGTCGCTAACATGCCATTTGTTTTCACCCATAATCCCCCCCACCCCCCATACTACTTCTTAAGTCCGAATGGAAGAACACAGGGAGCTCCCAAAGCCCATTGTGCTGACTGCTTCTGAGGGGAGTTAAAAACCCAGTCAGAGTGGGCAACGCTATTCTCGCACTAAAAGGCCTGAGGTTCGCATAGTCAAGACTCTCTTGGTATCAACCTGGCTGCTGCACAACCTACTCTCAGCAGTACATAACTCGACTGCAAAACAATTGCAGCATGTGTATGTGTGGATTCAGGGTACATTAGAGTTGTCCAAGGTGTATTTTTATTGTTTAGCATAGACATTTCTGGGGTCAGTGGGGATGGGATCTATTTTGACCCAGCCAAAGAGCATTTCATGCCCTTGCAGCCAGAGGAACGTGCATGCTGGTGATTTTGATGCTAGGCTAGTTACTGTTCTTTTTAATGGCTACTCAAACTGCTGTCAGTGTTCTGAAGCAGAGTTCCACCGTTTAATAGTGCTTTATTTTAAAATGCATTTATTCAGCCTTGCCCATTGTTCCTGCTCAGCTCCTCCAGCTGCTCCACAAGCACAAACCCCATTTACTTCAGTGGGACTTTTGCCATTCAAGCACTTTGAGGATTGGGCTGCGTGCTACAGACAACTTCCAGTCTCCTCTTTTGGTCTCGGCTTCTGGCCCTTCTCCATTTCTGCACACAACATTAAGGATGCCCCACAACTTCAGAGAAAATACCATCAAGTTTTCTTTCTGGCTTGGCCCTGCTCAGCTCCCACCATACCTGAGAAATTCAGGACAGGAAATAGCCTGGCTCCAACAGGGAGGAGGCAACTTGACATTACCCTCCTATAGGTCCTTTAAGACATTCATCAGTGCCAAATTGGTACAATTAGTGGGATTTCAAGTGTTGACAAAAGATCTTCGTTTTGCTAAGCCAGCCCAATTCCTGTCTTTTCACTGGTTATTGTTGGGTGTAAGTTTTCCAGCAGGCAGGAAATTGGGATTAGATAAACACACTTATGTTGACACCCAGTTGAGATTATCTAATCCCAATATCTAAATTGGGATTAGATAAACACACTCATGCTGACACCCAGTTGAGACTTCTTGGCTCCCACTTTCAGAGATGGTGAGCACCCACAGCTCCAGGTGGATGTCCATGGGAATTGTGGGCATTCATTCAGCACATTTGAAAAACATGCCAAGAGCAAACATCTCACAAACTCCAGCATGCCACTGACATTCTGAACCCGTGGTTGCACAACAGCTTTTGAATGTTCTGGCTTGTCCTTGGCAATCAAATGCCTCTCCCTTTTCCAGTAACTGTTGAATTTAAAGTAGAATGGCAGTGCAATAGGAGAGACTGCAACTCATCACAGTACTCTGATTAAATCATCATTGAGGCGCCAGATGCTTGAAATGTAAAACGCCGCATGGGAAAGCACCAAGTGGCAGTGCAGCTGACTGGCTCAATGCCATTCTGATCTGCTTTGGCAAGAGAGTGGACTAGGCAGATTAATGCTCTGATCCAAGGCTGTAAATAGCAACCTTTGGAGAGAAGATCAGTCATCAGGCACTTCATTGTTACGCCTGTAATCAAAGCTCAGGCCCACCCTGATGGGATGGAGAATGCTGACCCACATGTTCAGCAGACAGAGAAAGAGAGGCACAGAAGGCAACTTGTCCCAGGCTACTGACTGACAGAATGAGGAATAAAATCCAGGAATTTGGAAACTAACTTATCTTCTCCACCAGACTGCCACTCCCCCGTGTTCCTGTTATTTTGCTGCCAAGAGCTAAACCCATTAATCCAGAAAGCCAATATTCCACACCCATTTGTGGTGCTCCTCCCCCGATACCCACCAAAGATGGGGCATTCTGACAACACACAAACCTTACCCTTAAAAGGATTCCCCATCCCTACCCCTCTTCCCAGATCTCTCCCCCCACCCCTCCCCACACCCGACAGCAGTTTTCAAATCACTGTGGCTGGAGGGTAGGGGCTTTTCCTGCACCTGCTCCCCCCAGTGGAGATCCACGCGCTTCAGCATCCTTTTCCAGTCTCGTTGGGCAATAAAAGGTGCTTGCGCTTTTCAATTTTTCCTATATCCCAGTGCCTGAGCGAAGTTCTCCTCAAGGATGCAGGCTCAGTGGTCCCTGCTTAGGTTTTCTTCATTTCCCATTCCTGCAAAGTGGGGAACAGAAAAGACTTCTCAGGAAAAGACTTTCTGGGAAGAGGACGGAAAGCCACCAAATAATGGACATTATTAGGCCAACAGAGCTTTAGCACCAAGCAAGCTTCTTTGGCTGGTGTGGGATTGTGTAGAAGTTAGGATAAGCCTGCTGAGGCCCCAGCCAGCCCTGCCATTTAGAACAAGGCCACAATTCTTCTCAGAATCTGTTGCTCACCATAATGCATTAAGCGGTCTATAGGCCAATGTCATCAGCAATGGAGCTACCACCATTGCATAGGGGTTGCTGGGGTGAGAGTCAGTTTCTGACTGGATTCCATTTTCAACAGATCCAGTCGGTTTGATTGGAACAAATGAAAACTGGAACAATGGCTCTCATCTTCACATGTGAGACCAATCAATTTTTTTTGTTGGTTTAATTAAAAAATGTACCCTACCCATCCCATGAAGGCTTAGGGTGGCTTGTTTTGTGCACGTGCAAAATAACGCCCAGCTGTTCTGCCCATGCACAAAATGGTGGCAGACATCCAAAATGGTGGTGCCATAACAGCTGGATGTCATTTTGCGCATATGTGCAGAATGATAGATTGAAATTTCCAATCAATTTGGAATTTTGCTTGCTGTTCTGATTTTGTAGGACTGTTTTGACCCAGTCCTAATTACCACCTCTCCTGAAGCGTTGAGCCAAGAAGGGTATAACAAGTGAAGGATCTCTGCCACCCCTTTCTGACAAAGCCACATCCCCTTTGGAGACAGGTTCTTACCCCCTGAAGAGGGTCATGACATCCCCACACTACAAAAAGAGCAGGCCATGTCAGAAAGGGGTGGGAGAGTCCCTTTGTCCCACCTTTTTTCAATATGGCCTTGTCCTCCATTTAAAGAATTCTAGTGGTGCTTCTGGATATCCCAGGGGAACAGGGGCTTCACCCAGTTGAGATGACATATCAAAGTCTGGAAACTCTGGGGCAAATCCAGAGAAGTCAAAACCCTACAACTGTACTAAAAGCCAGTTCATGAGTTGCCACTTCCATGACATCTCCCAGGCAAGCTGGCACTTCCCAGGGCCGGCACAAGGATATCTGCTACCCTAGTTGGCCTCAGGCAGCTGCTACCCCTACACAGCAAAGCTTGGCGACAGCTTGGAGTGGGGTAGGAGAGGCACCACCTTCAACTTCCCCCTGATCCACCGTAGAGTTTAGTGGTGGCGGTGGTAGGATTTCCCTCATTCCTGCTGCTGCTGCTGCTACTACTACTACTGCCTGAGGCCAACTAGGGTAGCAGATATCCTTGTGCCGGCCCTGGGAAGTGCCAGCTTGCCTGGGAGATGTCATGGAAGTGGCAACTCATGAACTGGCTTTTAGTACAGTTGTAGGGTTTTGACTTCTCTGGATTTGCCCCAGAGTTTCCAGACCCCTACATAGCAAAGCTTGGCAACAGCTTGGAGTGGGGTAGGAGAGGCACCACCTTCAACTTCCCCCTGATCCACCGTAGAGTTTAGTGGTGGCGGTGGTAGGATTTCCCTCATTCCTGCTGCTGCTGCTGCTACTACTACTAAACTCCATGCTGGATCAGGGGAAGGGGCACCCCTCTAGCCCCCTCCAGGACAGAGCTTCTAGCAGCAGTCAGGTAGCTGAATGGAGGGCGGGGGGGAGGGAGGGAAGAAGAGCCACTCCCTAATGGCAGTGCCGGCCCTGGCTGGATTACTTTCATACAATGAGCTCTTTGCATTTCATCTGGGCGTTGGAGGCATGGGAGGCTCAGGGGACCATTTGGCTTCCATGACTTAGGGAAAGTGAAGATTTGTAGTGGATGAGCGAGGTGCTAGTAACAGCCTGCTAGAGAGAGGGGAACCCCAAATCTTGGTCACACAGCCCTTGGTGGTGCGGGGAAGGCGTTTCTGGTGGTAGGCCAGGGGAACAGAGCCCCTACCTTGGCTTTCTGCAGCACACTCCCCTTGTTGGTAGGGAGGATGGAAGGGCTCCGCTTCCTCATTTCTGCTGCACAGTTCACGGGGACCAAGTGTTCCGGGGGAGTTCCATTAGCCTTACTTCCAGTGTCCTGCTGTAGGGAGTGAAGGAAGACAAATGAAATCAGACCAGGAGCTCTCAAATCTGCCAGGGATCATTTGTCATCTAGGAGGGACTTTAGGACAAGGTGAAAATGGAAGGAGCTGGGCACAGCCAGGTGTGGAGTCAGTGTTTATATGGAGGGAGAGAGGCTGGAGGCCAGGACTGGGGTGCCTCAACCGAATTGGGGGAGAGAAACCTTGCAGTGTAGAGGGATCTTACCCTCCCCACTCCACCTCCCCCACAAGCATTGACAAACCAAATAGTTACATGTATGTAAGCCTAAGCACAGAGCTATCCAAATACCCTGAGGGGAGCACCAAGGAAAGCTGGGACTATGGAAGGAAGGAGGTGGTTCCATACCTCATTTCCAGTTTTGCTGGTCATAGCTAGTCCCAAAGCTGGCCCGCCTGCTAGTGACTGCTTCAGCCTGTCCTTCACTTCTGTCAGCTTCAGCTCCAGGTCCACGCGCTGCTTCTCCTTCCCTTTGCATTGCTCCTCCAGGGCTGCCACACACTCCTCCAACTCCTTCAGCTTCTGCCCTGTTCCCAATGACACATGGAGCTGAGTCAGCCAGGTCCCACCAGTGGGGCTTCCAGATTCAGTATGGGGTGGGAGGAGGAATGGGTAATCTGAGGGAAGTGGGAAAGGGGCTTGCAAAAACAAAAAGGGGCATCCATAACAGGTCCCCATTTACTCATCCTCCAAATGGCAGGAGCAGTTTGATTCAAGTCTGTTTCTAGCA
Source organism: Sphenodon punctatus (assembly GCA_003113815.1). Taxonomy (NCBI): domain Eukaryota; kingdom Metazoa; phylum Chordata; class Lepidosauria; order Sphenodontia; family Sphenodontidae; genus Sphenodon; species Sphenodon punctatus. The sequence continues at coordinate 78,321 of QEPC01009589.1, forward strand.
TTACAGAATAATACAGTTACATTGATTTTCCTCAATGTGAGGGATGTGGCCGACTATTGAGCATCATCTAAGATTTATTATTCTTAAAATTTGCTATCTGTATTTTCAATTAAAAAACCAGCGGCTGTTTTTAATGATCACAATTAATCTGAATTAGCTTTTAATTCAGATCTATTAATTCAGGGTTATTATTCGGGAGTAACTGCTTACACGATTATTTAAAATCAGGAATAAGAATTAGTCACAAGGAAGACTGTGAAGTCCCATGGTGCAGCACAACCAGATTTCAGTATCTTTTCTGTTCCGATTTCTGGGAGTAAAGTGACAGCAACAGATACAGCAGTCATCTTGCAAAATGGAGTGGTCTTACCTTGGTGCTGTGGATTTTAAATTCAGTGTGCCAAGCAGAGACTGCTGGAATAACTGCAGGATACCACAGAGATACAGACAGCTAGGGAGGAAATATATCTATCTGCAGCACTTTATGGTGCCTGGGACTCAGGCCGTATTACCTGCTCACATGATCACCAATTCTGACTGAGCTTAATCCGCATTAAAATAAATCCTCGAAAATTAGGTTTTCAGAACTCGCTCGAAATTTTGAATTCGGAGTCATTAATTTGGACTAAAGTGTTCACATGATCAACTTAATCTGCATTAAGAGGAGCTGCTTAGTTCGGATTAATGCTCGTGTAAAAACAGCCAGTAGAACTGCATTATCTCCTTTGTTGGATTTTTTACCACTAGGTGGGGCCATTAACTACAATATTCTAAACCTCTTCATTTTCAGCTTAAACCAATTTTTACCCCGCAAAATCCTGGGTTTTCCAAAACTATTATTCAGCTTTCTACTGATTTTCACCTGAATTTTGTACCACTCAAGTACATAAAAATAGATCGTTTTATTAGGAAAATACAATACATAGCATTGGATACGTGTTATGTTAATCATAAGTTAGTCTACGTGTATATGCAAAGCTGCCTGTTGAAGAAAGGTAATGTAGTGGAAGAAATACACATACAATACACATGCGCTCAGAGGTGAATGCGCATCTGTACGTACTGATTGCACATCCACCATGTGCACATTTCATGCTAATAGCAGTTTAACAGTTTTAAGATTGGTCGCATTAATGTAACCCGCCCCCCTCCACCCCAATAAGTGGCACGGGGCTCAGAGCAGGTATGTGCCACCATCCTATTTGGAGTTGTTCCCATCTCCCTGGTAGAGGGGTTTTAGGGGTCCTGTGCTTGGGTTACTTTTCTTCTCTTGTTTGCAACCTCCTGGGGAGGGGGAAGATCCTAAGTAATCTCGGTATTTGGTGCTTCGTTGCCTCTACCCTTGGGGGAGTCATTGTCAAATGAAGGGGCAAGTTGGGGACTCCTGCCCAGGGTTTTCACAAGTCCACTATTGCAAGCACTTTAACAAAGAAACCTGGGGGAGGAGGAGGGGAGGAGAGGAATACCCCAGGCTCTTTACTTTTAAGATTAACACAAAAATGATACGATAACAATAAAACATAAGCCGGTAAGTGTGTCTAAATATAGTAAAATAACTTGGCCCAATTATTCAATGTAAACGTTTATAGCTAATGGATTTAAGTTACCAACAGTAAACTGTTTATTAAAAGGAAAGGTTTTTCTTGGGAGATTAGAGATATTGGTTTGGTGGCATACACGGTTTTGAGTTCTGCTTCAGTTCTACAGCAAACTACATTAAATTCTGTTTATCAAAGCATTAATCTACTTAATACTTTTTGGTTCATTTGTTTTCCTTCTGTCCACCAAAATAAACCCTAATATTTACCCAGAAAGATGATGAGTCATTATTTTTGCACTAATTTTCACCTGGTTTTTTGTTTTTATAACAAACACTGATACATTCCCAGGAAAAATAAAATAAAAACTGAAAATGAAGGGAGCTAAATATAAGGCAGCAGCAGGAGGAGGCTCCCAGCCCAATAGTGGGAGCAGCAAAATCCTAGCTTCAAGCAGTGTTGAGCCAGCAGTACTGCAGGGAAGGACTTATTAATGTTCAGACCCGAGAGAGGGTGGAAAGAGAGAGCTGTTTTGGCAGAAGCCTTGAGGTGCAAGGCCAGCCATGAGAAGGGGAGCTAGTGACACAAAACATCACAACAGCTATGAAATCGATGCAGTAGCTGAGCCAGCAGAGTTTTTATTGTGGTGCTACTGGGAGATAACTAGTAGACAGGAGTCAAGTTCCAGCCATCTGCAATCAACATAAGACAATGCAGCTTCCATCAAGGGCTGGACAGCAGCAGACGGGAAGAGAGTCTTCTGCTAGGCTATTATTTATGGCTACATTCTTGGTTAGGATATGGCTGAAGCAAGTCCATCTACACAGCCAGGGATCAAGGGGTAAGAAGAACTCCAGGAATGAGATGAAAGAGCATAAGCTAAGGAGATGGCAGAATTATGGAGTCCAGGCAACGATTGGGACTTGACTAGTAGGTGTAATGCCAGAGCTGGAACAGCGGGTTGTAGGTCAGGATGGAGGCCTCTTCAGAGGTTGTTACCAGATCAGAGGACACACTCCTAGCAGAGAGAGAGAGAGGGGATGGGGCAAGATGAAGAACTGTTTGCTCTTCCTTGTGGTGGGGCCCATACCTGTGCTGCTCTTCATGGCCTCCCGGAGCTCCCGTTTTTCCTTGCGCAGAGTCACCAGCTCGCTCCGAATAGACTCCTTCTCTTTCTCCAGCTTCTCCTTCTCAGTCAGGAACCTCCTGGCATCCTCCTCAGCTCGGTTCTTCCCATACCTGTACTGGTTGGCATCTGTAGACGCAAAGACACAGCCTTTTAGGGTGTGGGGCAGGAGAAGACAAGGTGCAATTGGGAAGGGCTCAGCAGGTCAAACCAAGTGTTTTGTAGTAGGGCAGGTCCTTCTTCACCCGCTGTCCGAATGCTTCTTCAGGTCTGTCAGTCCCATCCTGCCCCACCTCACCCTTCCTGCCCCAGAGTGCCTGGGGTAGGGCCTCACTCTTCTGCTGCCTCAGGTGGGAATGTGCCCATCCAGAACAGCAGCAACGTGAAGTCCTTGAGCCTCACTCTGGTACCGCTCAGCTATTACTTACTGCTCTCGGTACTGGTATTGGTATAGGCTGGGCAGGGATTCCGGACAAGAATTGGCTGAAGCTGCACAAGCTGCCTAGGACTCCTTGCAGCTCTGTGACTCTCCTTTCCTCCCCCCAGGTAACTACAAGTATAAAGGGGAGCTGCCCTGAGGGCGGCGTCCTCTGGCCCGACAGAGCTGTTCGCGGGCCGTTTGTGGACGGAGGCGGTGAAGGTGGCTATGAGTCTTTACATCCAGAGCCGCCCCTAGACAAGTGGCCCAGCTCCAGTAGGTGATGTGGACCGTGCACCGCGGGCCAGGGCGCTATATTTGTTTTGGGGGGATTTTGGGGGGAGTGTAAAAATTGGTTAGTGGGTTGGGTAGTTTGGGGTAGGTGGTGGTGTGGGGGTTAGTTAGGTGGGTTGGGAGTGTGCTGTTGGGGTGGTTTTGGGGTGGTGGTAGGAATACTTCACACTCCTGCAAGATCCATCCCACCTCCACCCCCTCTGTAATTGAACCACCAAGATGCCTGTCCTCATCTCTCACCCCCTCTCTCCCTTCTTCTCCCCTCTCTGCCTTCCCTCTCACCTGCTCCTCCCTCTACTTCTCTCCCCTCTGCTCCTGCCTCCCACTAAGCCTCTACTTCTTTCCCCTCTGCTCCTGCCTCCCACAAACCTGTCATCTCTCTCCAACGTCCCCACACCACCTCCTCCTCCCCCCGACCTCTTTCCCTCTGCCCCATTGCCCATCTCTCGCCGATCCCATCACCCCCTTCCCCTAATCTTATCCCCATTCCCTGCCTCCCCCGTGATCAACTCCCATTCTTCTGTTCCCTCTGGAACGGTTGCTCCTCTGCTAATAAAGCCCCCTATATCCACGATCTTTTCTTCTCTCGCTACCTTCACCTTCTCGCCCTTACTTGGATCTCCCCCACTGACTCTGTCACCCCTGCCACACTCTCCTTCGGAGGTCTCTCCTTCTCCCACCAGCCCCGCTCCGAAGGCCGGGGTGGTGGCGTAGGCCTCCTCGCCTCTTCCTGCCAGTTTCAACCCCTCCCTCCTCTCTCTCCTTCCCCTCCTTTGAGGCTCACTCCGTATGCCTCTACTCCCTTCTCCACCTCCGTGTTGCTGTCATCTACTGCCCCCCCGGCTCCCTCTCCTCCTTTCTCCCCGAGTTCGAGTCCTGGCTCACCTTATTCCTCTCTGATGACATCCCCACACTCATCCTTGGCGACTTCAATATTTATGTTGATGCACCTTCTCAGCCTTGCATCGCTCACTTCCTCTCCTTAACCTCCTCCTTTAATCTCCACCTCTGGACTAGCTCCCCCACCCACACTGATGGTCACTCACTTGATCTCATTTTCTCTAGGAACTGTTCTGTCTCTGATCTCTCCTTCGAACCCCATCCCATAACTGACCACTTCCTTGCCTCCTTCAGCCTCTCCCACTGCTCCCCCTCCTCTTCCCCATCTTCCTGTCCCTTCTATGATCTGCAGGCCATTGTGCCCCAGGACTTTGCCTCCTCCCTCTCTCCTCTTCTCCCCTCAGTCTTCTCCTCCTCCTCCCCTGATTCTGCCATCTCCATCTTCTACTCCTCTCTCGCCTCCACCCTCAACTCCCTTGCCCCCCACTCCTCCCGCCCAGCTTGCTCCCGTAACCCTCGCCCTTGGCTCACCCCCACCATTCGCTATCTCCGCTCCTGCACCTGGGCTGCGGAACGCCTCTGGCACAAATCCCACTACCACGCTGACTTCCTCCACTTCAAATTCTGCATCTCGTCGCTCAATTCTGCTATCTCCCTCGCTAGACAGCAGTACTATGCCTCCCATATTGAGTCCTGCTCCCGGGACCCCCCCTGCCTCTTTTCCACCTTTGACTCCCTTCTCAACCCCCCTGTCCTCCTCCTCCCTCATCTGTCTCCGCTCAGGATCTTGCTCTCTTTTTCACCTCTAAGATCGACAAGATCCGCCTGGAAATCGCTTCCAAGTCCTCTCCCCCTACTACTCCCTCCCCAATCCCTCCTCCCCCCCACCTCTCTCCTGTCCTCCTTCCCTCCCGCCTCCCTTGAGGAAATCTCCTCCCTGCTCTCCTCTTCCAACCCCTCCATTTGCCCACTGGACCCCATTCCTTCCTGCCTCCTGACCTCCATTGTTTCTACCATCACCCCTCCCCTCCTGCACATCATCAACCTCTCCCTCTCTACCAGCTCCTTCCCCTCTGCCTTTAAACACACCACTGTCTCCCTCATCCTCAAAAAGTCCACTCTGGATCCCTCTGAACCCTCTAATTACCGTCCTGTCTCGCTCCTCCCTTTTGCTTCCAAGCGCCTTGAACGGGTTGTCTACTC